>JANJGN010001099.1:37500-194807 GCA_026770705.1 Isurus oxyrinchus
GAATGCAGTTACTCCCATCTGGGCAATTAGTCTCTCAGTGACCCTGGGCCCAGAACTGAATGCAGTTCTTCCATTTGTGCAATTAGTCTCACAGTGACCCTGGGCTCAGAACTGAATGCAGTTACTCCCATCTGGGCAATTAGTCTCTCAGTGACCCCAGGCCCAGAACTGAATGCAGTTCTTCCATTTGTGCAATTAGTCTCACAGTGACCCTGGGCCCAAAACTGAATGCAGTTACTCCCATCTGGGCAATTAGTCTCTCAGTGACCCCAGGCCCAGAACTGAATGCAGTTCTTCCATTTGTGCAATTAGTCTCTCAGTGACCCTGGGTTCCAGAACTGAATGCAGTTACTCCCATCTGGGCAATTAGTCTCTCAGTGACCCCAGGCCCAGAAATGAACGCAGTTCTTCCATTTGTGCAATTAATCTCTCAGTGACCCTGGGCCCAGAAATGAATACAAGTTACCCCAACCTGTGCAATTAGTCTCTCAGTGACCAGAGTTCAGGAACTGAATGCAGTTATATACAAACCTACGAATAAAGAGCAGGAGTAGGCCATTCAGCCCCTCGGGCCTGCTCCACCCTTCATTACGAGCATGGCTGATCTGATTATGGCCTCAACTCCACATTCCGCTGACCCACAATCATCTTTGGCTCCCTTGTTAGCCAAGAATCTATCCACCTCTGCCATGAAAATTTTCATTGACCCTGCCTCCACCACCTCCTGATACAGTTACTCCCATCTGCGCAATTAGTCTCTCAGTGACCCCGGGCCCAGAACTGAAGACAGTTACTCCAGGCTGGGGTCTGACCAGAGTTTTGTACAGTAGTAACATAACCTTTCACTTAGCTTCCTGTGCTTGTCAAATAGATTCTAGTCACATCAATTCCACACTTTGGGTTCCGCCAGGGTCACTCAGCTCCTGACCTCATTACAGCCTTGGTTCAAACATGGACCACAGAGCTGAGCTCCCAAGGTGAGGTGAGAGTGACTGCCCTTGACATCGAGGCAGCATTTGACCGAGTATGGCATCAAGGAGCCCCAGCAAAACTGGAGTCAATGGGAATCAGGGGGAAAACTCTCCGCTGGTTGGAGTCATACCCAGCACAAAGGAAGATGGTTGTGGTTGTTGGGGGTCAGTCACCTCAGCTCCAGGACATCACTGCAGGAGTTCCTCAGGGTAGTGTCCTCGGCCCAACCATCTTCAGCTGCTTCATCGATGACCTTCCTCCCATCATAAGGTCAGAAGTGGGGATGTTCGCTGATGGTTGCACAATGTTCAGCACCATTTGCGACTCCTCAGATACTGAAGCAGTCCATGTCCAAATGCAGCAAGACCTGGACAATATCCAGGCTTGGGCTGACAAGTGGCAAGTAACATTCACCCCACACAAGTGCCAGGCAATGACCATCTCCAACAAGAGACAATCTAACCATCGCCCCTTGATGTTCAATGGCATTACCATCACTGAATCCCCCACTATCAACATCCTGGGGGTTACCATTGACCAGAAACTGAACTGGACCCAGCCAGATAAATACTGTGGCTACAAGAGCAGGTCAGAGGCTGGGAATCCTGCAGAGAGTAACTCACCTCCTGACTCCCCAAAGCCTGTCCACCATCTACAAGGCACAAGTCAGGAGTGTGATGGGATACTCCCCACTTGCCTGGATGAGTGCAGCTCCCACAACACTCAAGAAGCTCGACACCATCCAGGACAAAGCAGCCCCGCTTGATCAGCACCCCATCCACAAACATTCACTCCCTCCGCCACCGACGCACAGGGGCAGCAGTGTGTGTACCATTTACAAGATGCACTGCAGCAACTCGCCAAGGCTCCTTCGACAGCACCGCCCAAACCCACCACCTCTACTACCTAGAAGGACAAGGGCAGCAGACACATGGGGAACACCACCACCTGCAAGTTCCCCTCCGAGCCCCTCACCATCCCGACTTGGGAATATATCGGCCGTTCCTTCACTGTCGCTGGGTCAAAATCCTGGAACTCCCTCCCTAACAGCACGGCGGGTGTACCTACACCACACGGGGACTGCAGCGCTTCAAGGAGGCAGCTCACCTACCACCTTCTCAAGGGGGCAATTAGGGATGGGCAATAAATGCTGGTCCCGGCCAGTGACCCCCACAACCCATGAATGAATAAAATAACACTGACGCTTGCCAGTGTTGGACTCCTCATCTCATTCACTCCTATCTCACACCATAATCCGTGATTTCGTGGGTGTACAGATACCTTGGCTGCTCCCCCATTCAATACCATCATGGCTGAGCTCCCACTTTGATTCCGCTTTCACCGGCCCATCCAGGAACACCTGTATAATTTGTATAATGTCTGCAGCTCAGGAAATGTCCCCAGGGCGCTCCACAGGGAGGGTAAATCAGACAGAATCTGACCCCGAGCCACACGCGGGGATGTTAGGGACAGGAGACCACAAGATCAGTCAGAGAGATGTTTTTTTAGGAGGAGAGAGAGAGAGAGAGATAGAGAGAGGGAGAGGTTTAGGGAGGGAATTCCAGAGCTCAGGGCACCCCCCCCCCCCCCCGCCAGGCAGCTGAAGGCACGGCCGCCAATGGTGGAGCGATGGGAATCGGGGGATGCTTGAGAGGCCGGAATTGGAGGAGGGCAGAGATCTCGGAGGGTTGTAGGAGGTTAGAGAGATAGGGAGGGTTGTAGGGGCTGGAGGAGGTTACAGAGATAGTGAGGGTTGTAGGGGCTGGAGGAGGTTACAGAGATAGGGAGGGTTGTAGGGGCTGGAGGAGGTTACAGTGATAGTGAGGGTTGTAGGGGCTGGAGGAGGTTACAGAGATAGGGAGGGTTGTAGGGGCTGGAGGAGGTTACAGAGATAGGGAGGGTTGTAGGGGCTGGAGGAGGTTACAGAGATAGGGAGGGGTGTAGGGGCTGGAGGAGGTTACAGAGATAGGGAGGGTTGTAGGGGCTGGAGGAGGTTACAGAGATAGGGAGGGGTGTAGGGGCTGCAGGAGGTTACAGAGATAGGGAGGGGTGTAGGGGCTGGAGGAGGTTACAGAGATAGGGAGGGGTGTAGGGGCTGGAGGAGGTTACAGAGATAGGGAGGGGTGTAGGGGCTGGAGGAGGTTACAGAGATAGGGAGGGGGTTGGGGCTGGAGGAGGTTACAGAGATAGGGAGGGGTGTAGGGGCTGGAGGAGGTTACAAAGATAGGGAGGGGTGTAGGGGCTGGAGGAGGTCACAGAGATAGGGAGGGTTGTAGGGGCTGGAGGAGGTCACAGAGATAGGAAGGGCCTCCCAGGATTAGAGTCCAAAAGTCTCTCTCCTCCGTCTTGAGCGTCCCCAATGACCGAGCTCGCTCCGGGGCCGAGAATTTGCCGCCCTCGGTGTGAGGAGGTTTCTCCGCCTCTCAGTCTCAGCGCCAAGCAGGTTGTCCGCGGGTCGCTCCCGCTCTCCGCTCCCTCCTCACGGGCGATGGCCGCAATCTTGATTTCTCGTTTCAGAAATGGGCGGGAATCCGCTGGACAATGGAGGGTTCGAGCCTGGGGCCTTCGACGGGCTGAAATTAAATTACATCCGCATCTCGGAGGCCAAGCTGTCGGGCATTCCCAAAGGTGAGAGGTCACAATCGCGCTCGGCCAACAAGGGTGAGGGCGCCAGTCCCGATGTCCATCAGCCCAACAGGGCGCCAGTTGTTCCAGAGCCACTCAGCGGGTCAAAGGTCACAGCTTCACCGACCCCAATCCACCCCGCACCCCCCCAATTGCGGTCCTGCCCCACCAATACATAAACTCGAGAACCAGAATCCACAACCGGCGCTCGCACCCACCCCCCACCCCACCCCACCTCGGTGTAAGTGCTGAGGGAGCGCCGCACTGTCGGACGGTCAGTGCTGAGGGAGCGCCGCACTGTCGGAGGGTCAGCGCTGAGGGAGCGCCGCACTGTCGGAGGGTCAGCGCTGAGGGAGCGCCGCACTATCGGAGAGTTTGATGGGGACAGTGTAGAGGGTGCTTTACTCTGTATCTAACCCCATGCTGTACCTGTCCTGGGAGAGTTTGATGGGGACAGTGTAGAGGGAGATTTACTCTGTATCTAACCCCATGCTGTACCTGTCCTGGGAGTGTTTGATGGGGACGGTGTAGAGGGAGATTTACTCTGTATCTAACCCTGTGCTGTACCTGTCCTGGGAGTGTTTGATGGGGACGCTGTAGAGGGAGCTTTACTCTGTATTTCACCCCGTGCTGTACCTGTCCTGGGAGTGTTTGATGGGGACAGTGTAGAGGGAGCTTTACTCTGTATCTAACCCCATGCTGTACCTATCCTGGGACTGACGTTGGGGACAGTGTAGAGGGAGGTTTATAGTGACTCCTATCCATCTCTGATAGTTTTCCTTTCCTGATATCTGTCTCGTTCGGGATTATTCCATATGGATTGATTGCAGGGGTGAATGAGGAACTCCATGATCCTCACACTGTGGAAGTGCTATTTTGAAGACTGCTCCTCTCAGGAACCACTTTATCCACCCGTTACCCCCTGTACCTTTCTGATTTGTGACCGATTTCTGTTTAGATTTGCCGAGTACCCTTCACGAGCTTCACTTGGACCACAACAGGATTCAGGCGATCGAATTCGAAGACTTGATTCGATATAGCAACGTCAACAGGTGGGCTTGTCCCTGCTCTTTGCGGCTTTGTTCATTTGTCCTGTCTGCCACACCAATGAGTGGTATGGTCTATCAGTTTCAACGACAGTTTGTTGCCACGCCCTACATCCCATTGCTTGGCGGAAAGTACGGAGCGGCACGTGCCTGCGGCTGCCCGCAGCGGGCGGAGTACTATCCGCCCTCAACCAAACCGCGCTTGCAAAGCTCGGTGCGCAGTGTCCTACGTCCGATGTGATTCCGCTGCGGGACAGCACTTACCGATCAATCCCGAGTGTGCTAGGAATTACACTCGCAACCGATTTGCGATTATCGGCCGCGCTGGCTGAGTGGGTCACTTACACTTGCTACAACCTATCTTTACGTTCATGTGCAGTGTCCCATCCTCTGCATGTGGAAGGGACATGTCCAGGCATTGCACTTTCTCGAGTTACACCGAAGCCTGGGGGTCTGTTGCTCTCTGCTACATTCTCCATGACAAAGCTTCAACCAACCCGTCAACCTGCCAACCAATCAGCACCCTTTTTTATACGGTGTAAATTGTTGCCCTCTTTGAGGTTAAGTATCCTTACGAAGCTCAACTGATGAGTCCAAGTTGTAAATCTTTGACAGAATGTCTCTTTTTTTAATCATTGGTAATGAGGATCTCCTGGGGCTTTCCCATGATGAGTAAAAGTGTTTTTTTTAACACTGTTCACCATTGGTCAGAGAAGGATGTCACAAATAACCCCACCTAGTGGTCATAGCCTGCAACTGCAGCGTGACGGTTGACATAGCAAATGACAATGGCAAAAGTTGATAGGGGACGTGATCAAGAAATGATGACAACAGGAGGAGGTCAAGGTTTTTTTGGGCAAGAAGGCGCCTGGTCAACAGGAAGCCATGTTACCCTGGGCAGGAAGTACATGGTTAAAACTCATGACGACGGAAGGAAGGACTTTTTCAGGGGTGAATTACCCAGTCAAAGTTCACGTCAACAGGAAGGTCATTCTTATGGAGAGGCAGTACAGGGTTAAAGTTCATGACAGCAGGAAGTAAGGTTTTTTTGGACAGGAAGTACACGGTCAAGGTTCATGTTAACAGGAAGTTAGGTTTTATGGACAGGTGGTACAGGGTTAAAGTTCACAATGACAGGAAGTTAGGTTTTATGGACAGGTGGTACAGGGTTAAAGTTCACGATGACAGGAAGTTAGGTTTTCTGGACAGGTGGTACAGGGTTAAAGTTCACGATGACAGGAAGTTAGGTTTTCTGGACCACTGTGCCCACCGCCAGTGCGACTCGGCCGCAAAGATGGCCGCCAATCTACACCCTGCGCATGCGCCATCTGGTTTTGATTAATTTAACCATGGTTGGGGACCTTAACTGCAGAGCTGATTGTGAGCTTCAGCCCTGATAAAGCCATCAATAAAGCAGGGCTCATTCTACGAAAACTTCAAATTTGGGAGAGATCGGCTAGACAGTGTCATTTTTCAGGATTCTTTCCTGCCTCCCCGCAACTCCGCCCCACCACCAAGACATCGGCGGGACCCAGGATACTTACACGGAGGATATAATTCTGGCATAATAAGGTGGCGGGCCAGAATATGTTCAGTCTCGAGCGACAGGGACAGATTTGGCTCAGAACAAACTGAAGTTTGAACGGGAGGAACGCGTTGTCCTATAGATACTGCAGAAAGTGCACAATGACCCACCTCGCACCCGCCCTCCTCCCGCCGCAGGCTCAGAAACTTTGCTCGCAAGTGATGGGGCTGAAAGGCGGCAAAAAAAAGATTCATATTTTATTGCTTCTCCTCCGCCGGCCTGGACCCGCGCTGAAACAGGAAACGCGGTGGAGAGGCAATAGAACGCCTCACGTGACGCGTTGGCGGCAAACGCAATCCTTTTCTGGACAGGCAGCGCAGGGTTAAAGTTCGGGCCGACAGGAAGTAAGGTTTCCATTGGACAGGGAGTGCCCGGTCAAAGGGCACGTTAACAGGAAGTTTGTTTCCCTGGACAGGCAGCGCAGGGTTAAAGTTCAGGACGACAGGGAGTAAGGTTTCCATTGGACAGGGAGTGCCCGGTCAAAATGCAGGTCAACAGGAAGTTTGTTTTCTTGGATGTGAACAGGGTTAAAGTTCAGGACGACAGGGAGTAAGGTTTCCATTGGACAGGGAGTGCCTGGTCAAAGTTCATGTCAACAGGAAGTTCATTTTTCTGGGCAGGTAACACAGGGTTAAAGTTCAGGATGACAGGAAGTAAGGTTTCCATTGGACAGAGAGTGCCCGGTCAAAGTGCAGGTCAACAGGAAGTTCATTCCCCTGGACATGAACAGGGTTAAAGTTCATGATGGCGGGACATAAGGTATTTCGGGACAGGGAGTGCCCGGGTCAAAGTTCATGACGGGCAGGACAGGACAATCAGTTAGATAGAAAGGTCTTGGACTGCCGGCGTGAGGCTTTTGGAGGTCACGCTCTGTCAGTTGGCCCAAGATGATGCTCTAACTGTGCTTGGCTTTGCAGGCTAGGCCTTGGATTCAACCAGATTCGGGTCATTGAGAACGGGAGCTTGTCGTTCCTGGGGAACCTGAGGGAGCTGCACCTCGATCACAATAACCTGACCCGAGTGCCAGTGGGCCTCACGGACATGAAATATCTCCAGGTGAGACAGCGCGAGAGGAGACGGGCCTATGGTCCCACGGTCAAGTTCCTCCCCAGCGCTATGGCCGCCTCCATGTCGTGTGGTCAGAGCGCGGCATGAGCAATTATGGTGTTGGGGCCGTCGCATCAGTCGGAGGGTCAGTGCTGAGGGAGCGCCGCACTGTCGGAGGGTCGGTGCTGAGGGAGCGCCGCACTGTCGGAGGGTCAGTGCTGAGGGAGCGCAGAACTGTTGGAGGGTCAGTGCTGAAGGAGCGCCGCACTGTCGGAGGGTCAGTGCTGAGGGAGCGCCATACTATCTGTTTCTGGATGTTGTAGTAAACCTGAGACCCCTGTCTGCTCTCTCAGTTGGAGTAAACGATGCCATGGCTGCTATTGGATGAAGAGCGAGGGACTGGGGAGGGTGAGTCTCCCTTGAGTCCTGAGGCCAATATCTATCCCTCAACTAAAATGCTTGTGGTTGTTGGGGGTCAGTCATCTCAGCTCCAGGACATCTCTGCAGGAGTTCCTCAGGGTAGTGTCCTCGGCCCAACCATCTTCAGCTGCTTCATCAATGACCTTCCTCCCATCATAAGGTCAGAAGTGGGGATGTTCGCTGATGGTTGCACAATGTTCAGCACCATTTGCGACTCCTCAGATACTGAAGCAGTCCATGTCCAAATGCAGCAAGACCTGGACAATATCCAGGCTTGGGGCTGACAAGTGGCAAGTAACATTCACCCCACACAAGTACCAGGTAGTGACCATCTCCAACAAGAGAGAATCTAACCATCGTCCCTTGATGTTCAATGGCATTACCATCACTGAATCCCCCACGATCAACAGCGTGGGGGTTACCATTGACCAGAAACTGAACTGGACCCAGCCATATAAATACTGTGGCTACAAGAGCAGGTCAGAGGCTGGGAATCCTGCGGAGAGTAACTCACCTCCTGACTCCCCAAAGCCTGTCCACCATCTACAAGGCACAAGTCAGGAGTGTGATGGGATACTCCCCACTTGCCTGGATGAGTGTAGCTCCCACAACACTCGAGAAGCTCGACACCATCCAGGACAAAGCAACCTCGCTTGATCAACACCCCCTCCACAAACATTCACTCCCTCCACCACCGACACACAGGGGCAGCAGTGTGTGTGTACCATCTACAAGATGCACTGCAGCAACTCGCCAAGGCTCCTTCGACAGCGCTGCCCAAACCCACCACCTCTACCACCTAGAAGGACAAGGGCAGCAGACACATGGGGACACCACCACCTGCAAGTTCCCCTCTGAGCCACTCACCATTCTGACTTGGAAATATATCGGCCGTTCCTTCACTGTCGCTGGGTCAAACTCCTGGAACTCCCTCCCTAACAGCACGGTGGGTGTACCTACACCACACGGGACAAAATCCTGGAACTCCCTCCCTAACAGCACGGTGGGTGTACCTACACCACACGGGACAAAATCCTGGAACTCCCTCCCTAACAGCACGGTGGGTGTACCTACACCACACGGGACAAAATCCTGGAACTCCCTCCCTAACAGCACGGTGGGTGTACATACACCACATGGGACAAAATCCTGGAACTCCCTCCCTAACAGCACGGTGGGTGTACCTGTACCACACGGGACAAAATCCTGGAACTCCCTCCCTAACAGCACGGTGGGTGTACCTACACCACACGGGGCAAAATCCTGGAACTCCCTCCCTAACAGCACGGTGGGTGTACCTACACCACACGGGGACAAAATCCTGGAACTCCCTCCCTAACAGCACGGTGGGTGTACCTACACCACACGGGACAAAATCCTGGAACTCCCTCCCTAACAGCACGGTGGGTGTACCTACACCACACAGGACAAAATCCTGGAACTCCCTCCCTAACAGCACGGTGGGTGTACCTACACCACACGGGACTGCAACGGGTCAAGATGGCGGCTCACCCACCACCTTCTCAAGGGGGCAATTAGGGATGGGCAATAAATGCTGGGCCCGGCCAATGACACCCATATCTCATGAACCAATGGAAAGATAGCTCTGGGATTAAAAGGGAGGCATGAATGCTTCAGGTAGGTAGTGATTTGCTCCAATCAATATTTGAACTTTGGCCTGGGATGTGAAACTCAAGGAGCCCCCCCCCCCCATTGTCCATAGTTCCTGGCAAATCTTCAACTGCCCTGTTCTCAGACCCCATCTGTAGGGGGGGTCACTGAGAGACTAATTGCACAGACGGTGGGGGTAAATGTGTTCAGTTCCAGGCCCAGGGTCACTTACAGATGAATTGCTCAAACAGGAGTAACTGTGTTTGGTTCTGAGCCCCAGGTCACTTAGTCAGTAATTGCGTAGATGGAATCACTGTTTTCAGTTCTGGGTCCTGGGTCACTGAGAGTCTAATTGCACAGATGGGACTAACTGCAATTAGGTCTGGGCCCGGGGTCACTTGGAGACTAATTGTGCATACGGGAATAACTGTATTCAGTTCCGGGCCCAGAGTCACTGAGAGACTAATTGAGCAGACAGGAGGAGTACCTGTGTTCAGTTCTGGATCTATTGAGCAGACAGGTGGAGTAACTGTGTTCAGTTCTGGATCCCAGGTCACTGAGAGACTAATTGCGCAGGCAGGAGAAACTGCGTTTAGTTCTGGAACCTAGGGTCACTGAGAGACTAATTGAGCAGACAGGAGGAGTAACTGTGTTCAGTTCTGGATCCCAGGTCACTGAGAGACTAATTGCGCAGACAGGAGTAACTGTGTTCAGCTCTGGAACCCAGGGTCACTGAGAGACTAATTGCACAGACAGGACTAACTGCATTCAGTTCTGGAACCTAGGGTCACTGAGAGACTAATTGAGAAGATAGGAGGAGTAACTGTGTTCAGTTCTGGATCCCGGGTCACTGAGAGACTAATTGCGCAGACAGGAGTAACTGTGTTCAGTTCTGGATCTATTGAGCAGACAGGAGGAGTAACTGTGTTCAGTTCTGAATCCCAGGTCACTGAGAGACTAATTGCACAGATAGGAGTAACAGCATTCAGTTTTGGAACCTAGGGTCACTGAGAGACTAATTGAGCAGACAGGAGGAATAATTGTGTTCAGTTCTGCATCTCGGGGTCACTGAGAGACTAATTGCGCAGACAGGAGTAACTGCGTTCACTTCCGGGCCCTGCACCTCAGGAAGGATATATCAGCCATGGAGAGGGAGCAGCACGGATTCACCAGAACAATCCCGAGGCTGAAAGGGTTAATTTCCGATGATGGGTTGCAGAGACCGGGTTTGTATTCCCTCGAGTATCGAAGATGAAGGAGGGAATCTGGTCGGGGGATTTAAGATGATTCAAGAATTCAATTGACTCGATAGAGGGAAACTATTTTCTTGGGTGGTGGAGGGTGGTTGTGGGGGGGGGAGGGGGGCGAGTGGGGGTGGGGTCCAGAACGAGGGGGCAGAAGCGTAAACTGAGAGCGGGGCCGTTCAGGGAGGATGATGTCAGGAAGCCCTTCCTCACACCGAGGGGAGTGGAGATCTGGAACTCTCTCCCCACAAAAAACTGTCGAGCCAGATGGAAGGGTCTGGGGGGTGGGGGGTCAGCTGGAAATTTGAAACTTGAAATTGATAGATTTTTGTAGGGTAAAGGGGGGTTGGGGAACCAAGGCTGAGATATATGGATCTGCCATGATCTGATTGAACGGAGGAACAGACTCGAGAAAGGCTGAATGGCCTCCTCATGTTCTTGTGTAACAGGTTTGAGGAGGGGCTGAATGGGCCTCCTCCTGTTCCTGTGTAACAGGCTCGAGAAGGGTGCTGAATGGCCTCCTCCTGTTCCTGTGTAACAGGCTCGAGAAGGGCTGAATGGGGCCTCCTCCTGTTCCTGTGTAACAGGCTCGAGAGGGGCTGAATGGGCCTCCTCCTGTTCCTGTGTAACAGGCTCGAGAGGGGCTGAATGGCCTCCTCCTGTTCCTGTGTAAAAGGCTCGAGAGGGGCTGAATGGCCTCCTCCTGTTCCTGTGTAACAAGCTCGAGAGGGGCTGAATGGCCTCCTCCTGTTGCTGTGTAACAGGCTCGAGAAGGGCTGAATGGGGCCTCCTCCTGTTCCTGTGTAACAGGCTCGAGAGGGACTGAATGGGGCCTCCTCCTGTTCCTGTGTAACAGGCTCGAGAGGGGCTGAATGGGCTTCCTCCTGTTCCTGTGTAACAGGCTCGAGAGGGGCTGAATGGCCTCCTCCTGTTCCTGTGTAACAGGCTCGAGAGGGGCTGAATGGCCTCCTCCTGTTCCTGTGTAACAGGCTCGAGAGGGGGGCTGAATGGGCTCCTCCTGTTCCTGTGTAACAGGCTCGAGAGGGGCTGAATGGCCTCCTCCTGTTCCTGGGTAACAGGCTCGAGAGGGGCTGAATGGGCCTCCTCCTGTTCCTGTGTAACAGGCTCGAGAGGGGCTGAATGGGCCTCCTCCTGTTCCTGTGTAAACAGGCTCGAGAGGGGCTGAATGGCCTCCTCCTGTTCCTGTGTAACAGGCTCGAGAGGGGCTGAATGGCCTCCTCCTGTTCCTGTGTAACAGGCTCGAGAGGGGCTGAATGGCCTCCTCCTGTTCCTGTGTAACAGGCTCGAGAGGGGCTGAATGGGCCTCCTCCTGTTCCTGTGTAACAGGCTCGAGAGGGGCTGAATGGCCTCCTCCTGCTCCTGTGTAACAGGCTCGAGAGGGGCTGAATGGGCTCCTCCTGTTCCTGTGTAACAGGCTCGAGAGGGGCTGAATGGCCTCCTCCTGCTCCTGTGTAACAGGCTCGAGAGGGGCTGAATGGCCTCTGCGTGTGACCAGCCTGTGGGCCTTGACCTTTCTGCCCCTTTGTGCTTCTAGGTTGTCTACCTCCATTCCAACAATATCTCGCAAGTGGACGTCAATGACTTTTGCCCCCCTGGCTTTGGTTTCAAGAAAGCTTTTTACCACGGGATCAGCCTCTTTGACAACCCCGTCAACTACTGGGATGTGCAGCCTGCGGCCTTCCGGTGCGTCACTGATCGTATGGCTATCCAATTTGGCAATTATCGCAAGTAATGGGCACCAAGAGCACCGCTCTCCCCCGAAACACAACTCACTTATCAAACAAACATTGGCAAAAGGAGACTTTTTTTAAAAAACTTTTCATGCACACCTACCCCCACCGCCCCCCACCCCGCCAACCTCTCCCCCCTCTCTCCCCCTCTCTCACTCTCTCCCTCTGTCTCCCCCCTCTCTCCCTCTCCCTCTCTCCCGCTCTCTCCCTCTCCCTCTCTCCCTCTCTCTCCCCCTCCCTCTCTCCCTCTCTCCTCCCCCTCCCCCTCTCTCTCCCTCTCTCTCCCCCTCCCTCTCTCCCGCTCTCTTCCCCCTCCCCCTCTCTCTCCCCCTCCCTCTCTCCCTCTCTCTTCCCCTCTCTCCCCCTCTCTCTCCTCTCTCTCCCCCTCCCTCTCTCCCGCTCTCTCTCTCTCTCTCTCCCCCCCCTCTCCCCTCTCTCCCCCCTCTCTCCCCTTTCTCCCTACCTCTCTCTCCCACTCTCTCCCCACCTCTCTCTCCCCCTCCCTCTCTCCCCCTCCCTCTCTCCCCCTCCCTCTCTCCCCCTCCCTCTCTCCCCCTCCCTCTCTCTCCTCCCTCCCTCTCTCCCCACCTCTCTCTCCCCTCCGTCTCTCTCTCTCTCTCCCTCCCTCCCTCTCTCCTTCCCTCAATTCTTCCCTATCCCCATGTCACCATCCCTATATCTCCCCTTCACTCCGACTCCACATCGACTCTCTGTGCCTCTCTCTCTCTCTCCCCTTGCCTCTAATCATCATCCCCCCACTACCCCACTCCACTTCAGATCAATCTCTGAAGACAACCCCTCACTCACAGAGAGGGAACAGGGTAACGAGTGACTGCTGGGGATGAAAAGAGAGCCAAGTGAAAATATCTCAGAGCAAACCAAAAGAAAAGGGGCATATTGAGTTTGGAGAAGAATCCCATTCACTCTCTCTCTCTCTCTCTCTCTCTCTCCTATTCAGTTATACATACCTCGGTGTGCAACCTGTTAAACCACATATCCACAGCAAAGCAGCCCCCTCTTGATGGGCACCCCATCCACAAACATTCACTCCCTCCACCACCGACGCGCAGGGGCAGCAGTGTGTGTACCATCTACAAGATGCACTGCAGCAACTCGCCAAGGCTCCTTCGACAGCGCCGCCCAGACCCACCACCTCTACCGTGCTGTTGCAGTTGTGTTCAATCAGAAAATATCCCGTGGTACAAGAAGAGGCCCTTCAGCCCATCAAGAATGTGATGGTGTTTTTCTCTGTAGATGAAAGCGGTCTATTCCCACATCACCAAGCCCACACCCTTTAATATCCCACCCAGTCTAATCCCACTCTCCCCCTCACTCCCCGCACCCTTTAATATCCCACCCAGTCTAATCCCACTCTCCCCCTCACTCCCCACACCCTTTAATATCCCACCCAGTCTAATCCCACTCTCCCCCTCACTCCCCGCACCCTTTAATATCCCACCCAGTCTAATCTCACACTCCCCCTCACTCCCCGCACCCTTTAATATCCCACCGGTCTAATCCCACTCTCCCCCTCACTCCCCCCACCCTTTAATATCCCACCCAGTCGAATCCCACTCTCCCCCTCACTCCCCGCACCCTTTAATATCCCACCCAGTCTAATCCCACACTCCCCCTCACTCCCCGCACCCTTTAATATCCCACCCAGTCTAATCCCACACTCCCCCTCACTCCCCGCACCCTTTAATATCCCACCCATTCTAATCCCACACTCCCCCTCACTCCCCACACCCTTTAATATCCCACCCAGTCTAATCCCACTCTCCCCCTCACTCCCCACACCCTTTAATATCCCACCCAGTCTAATCCCACTCTCCCCCTCACTCCCCACACCCTTTAATATCCCACCCAGTCTAATCCCAAACTCCCCCTCACTCCCCGCACCCTTTAATATCCCACCCAGTCTAATCCCAAACTCCCCCTCACTCCCCGCACCCTTTAATATCCCACCCAGTCTAATCCCAAACTCCCTCTCACTCCCCGCACCCTTTAATATCCCACCCAGTCTAATCCCACTCTCCCCCTCACTCCCCGCACCCTTTAATATCCCACCCAGTCTAATCTCACACTCCCCCTCACTCCCCGCACCCTTTAATATCCCACCGGTCTAATCCCACTCTCCCCCTCACTCCCCCCACCCTTTAATATCCCACCCAGTCGAATCCCACTCTCCCCCTCACTCCCCGCACCCTTTAATATCCCACCCAGTCTAATCCCACACTCCCCCTCACTCCCCACACCCTTTAATATCCCACCAGTCTAATCCCACTCTCCCCCTCACTCCCCACACCCTTTAATATCCCACCCAGTCTAATCCCACTCTCCCTCTCACTCCCCACACCCTTTAATATCCCACCCAGTCTAATCCCACTTACCCCCTCACTCCCCACACCCTTTAATATCCCACCCTGTCTAATCCCACTCTACCCCTCACCATCCATACTTGAGCTGTTGGAGGGTCAGTGCTGAGGGAGCGCCGCACTGTCGGAGGGTCAGTGCTGAGGGAGAGCTGCACTGTCGGAGGGTCAGTGCTGAGGGAGTGCTGCACTGTCGGAGGGTCAGTGCTGAGGGAGCGTCTCACTGTGGGAGGGTCAGCGCTGAGGGAGCGCCGCACTGTGGGAGGGTCAGCAGTGGTCGGGATGTGGGGGTGAGACGTTATTCCGCGTTACCTACATGACGACAGTAACCAGCCTGTGAAATCTCCAGGTGCAGCTGTGAGACTGTCAGGGAGACCCGGAGACAGGGTAAGGAGCCAGAGAGATGCCTATTTTCCCCTTTGCTCCCGGAACCTGGTGCCCCCCAGTTCGTTCACACCAGCGGGGAAAGGAAACTCCCCGAATCCCCGATAATTTATTGAAATAAACCGCTCCCGAGCTCTCGCCTGTCCCAAGAAACCAACCACTGGAAGTCAACAGCTGAGTCCTTAATGAGCTTGAGCTGGGAATTGGCAGAGAGAGAGCGAGAGAATGAGAGAGCAAGAGAGAGAGAGGTGGAGAGAGAGAGGGAGCGAGAGGGAGAGAGCGAGAGAGAGCGAGAGAGAGGGAGAGTGGTGAGCCGAAATCTGGAACCCCCTCCCCGGCAGTAAATGCTGTCGAGGTCGGGATTGGGGTTGGGGGGGAGGGAGGTCAATTGGGAATTTTAAGCCGGAGTTTGATTGGGTAAGAGGGTGAAGGGCTGTGAGACACATCGGCAAGTGGATGGAGCTAAGATATGGGTCAGCCATGATGTGAATCGAATGGAGGGACAGGCTAGAGGAGGGGGCAGAGTGGCCTCCTTCTGCCAACCTGATGCGAGAGAGAGAGAGAGAGATGGAACGAGGAGGGGGGGGCGGTAGGTGCAGGGCAGGAGGAGTTGGAGGGTGAGAGGGCATCGATGAGGGATATGGACCTCAGGGTGAGAGAGAGAGAGAGATAGACAGAGGGAGGGCATCTCGGTGGGTACAGGACTCGCCCCACAGGGGTTGGCACTCATGAGGCGTGAGAGAGATGGCGGGGAATGAAGGGGCGAATTCCGGGGCTGATGGGATTGACCGGGAAGGATTTGTTGTGGGAGGGAAGCAGCTTAGGCCCTAGGTGAGAGGTCGCGGGGGGAGTCAGAGTGTAGAGTTTTAGAGAGGAGGTTGAGCCGAGGTGATTAACCACGATTTTCCAAACTCATTCAAGCCCAGCCCCCATTGCCTGCTTTCACAGCCCAACACAGCCTTGAACTTCAGTACCGAGGGAGTGCCGCACTGTCAGAGGGTCAGCCCTGAGGGAGCGCCGCACTGTCGGAGGGTCAGTGCTGAGGGAGCGCCGCACTGTCGGAGGGTCAGTGCTGAGGGGGTGCAGCACTGTCAGAGGGTCAGTACTGAGGGGGTGCAGCACTGTCGCACTGTCTTTTGGGATGAGATATTAAACCCAAGGCCCTCTCCGCTGGTGATAACAGATCCCACGGCCACAACTGGATGGAGTGCGGAGAGATAGATGCTGGGGGCTGGGTGAGAGAGGGGAGATTTGTATGGGGAGTGTTGTTCCCGCTGTCCTGGAGCCAATATCGATCCCTCAACCAACATGGCTGGAAAGCGATGGCCTGGCTCATTCACCACACTGGCTGCCTGTGGGATCTTGCTGTGTACAATATGGACGTACCCTCTGTTCGGACAATGAACGCACTTCAACAGAAACAAGTCAATCCTGCGTCGGGTGTGAGGCACTTCGGGATGTCCTGAGGTGACGTAAGGCGCTGGGTGAAACGTCTCGAACACCTTTCTTCTGGGATAGTTTCTGTGTGGGGGGGGGGGCGGGGGGGTTAGTATGGTGGGGGCTGTGGGGGGGGGGTTGGGGTAAATGGAGAGTGAGGGGCTGAGGAGTTGCTGGGCAGCCTGTCCTCATCAGAGATTTTACATGTTGACTAAAGACTGGAGGAATTTTACATGCGCACACATGTACACTCAAACACACACACACACACACACACACGCATGCACACTGACACATGCTCACACACTCAAACACGCGCACAGGCACACACTCTAACACACACACACACACATGATCAAACACACACACACACGCACGTACACTGACACACGCTCACACGCTCAAACACGCGCACAGGCACACACTCTAACACACACACACACACACACACACACGCTCAAACACACACACACGCACAAACACACACACGCTCAAACATGCGCACAGGCACACACTCTAACACACACACACACACACACACACACACACACACACGCTCAAACACACACACACGCACAAACACACACACGCTCAAACATGTGCACACGCACACACTCTAACACACACACACATGTACACTCAAACACACGCACACATGCATGCACTCTGACACACGCTCACACGCTCAAACATGTGCACACGCACACACTCTAACACACACAGACAGGCTCAAACACACACACACACGCTCAAGCAGGTGCACACATACTAACACACACACACACGCTCAAACACAAGCATGCTCAATCACGCACACGCACGCATGCACACTGATACACACTCAAACACGCACACTCGAACACACACATGCTCAAACACATACACACACACACACTCACACTCGCACACATGCCCATACACTCTCACACAAGCACACGTTCAGACACACACGAACACACACCCTCTCACACACACACACACACACACACACACACACACGCACACGTTCACACACACGCACACGTTCACACACACACACACCCTCTCACACACACACACACACACACGCACACGTTCACACACACACACGCACACACACACACACACACGCACACGTTCACACACACACACACACACACACACGCACACACACACACACACACACACACGCACACGTTCACACACACACACCCTCTCACACACACACACACACACGCACACGTTCACACACACACACACGCAGCATCATAATATGGTGAATTGAGCAACAAATATTTCTTTAAATTGTAATGTTCCGTGATTTAATTTGTATATCCCATGTGCTTGGGTTATTTTTAATTTTAATGAGAAAGCTTTTTCGTTACTTATAGATATAATAATTCTCCTATCTTACACAGCGTCTGGTTCAAATGCAGATTAAAGTATACAAGATCCCTTTAAGATACATTCTGTGTATTCCTGCTGGTCTGTGGGGACTTCATTAGCAAGTAACCTGTGGTATATCAAAATTTCTTCACCAATGTAACAATTGCAATAAAAAGGCAGTGCCAACTATCTCAGTGACAGAGAGCCCATGAGTTTTACTTTAACAAGCGCCTGTCACATTCATCTTTGCATCAGAGTCGGACGGTCGAGTGTTCAAGCCTCGTACTTCAACCTGAAACTCGCCCAGTGTCAGTGCTGAGGGAGCGCCGCACTGTGGGAGGGTCAGTGCTGAGGGAGTGCCGCACTGTCGGAGGGTCAGTGCTGAGGGAGCGCCGCACTGTGGGAGGGTCAGTGCTGAGGGAGTACCGCACAGTTGGAGGGTCAGTGCTGAGAGAGCGCCGCACTGTCGGAGGGTCAGTGCTGAGGGAGCGCCGCACTGTCGGAGGGTCAGTGCTGAGGCAGCGCCGCACTGTGGGAGGGTCAGTGCTGAGGGAGTACCGCACTGTTGGAGGGTCAGTGCTGAGGGAGCGCCGCACTGTCGGAGGGTCAGTGCTGAGGGAGCGCCGCACTGTCGGAGGGTCAGTGCTGAGGGAGAGCCGCACTGTGGGAGGGTCAGTGCTGAGGGAGCGCCGCACTGTCGGAGGGTCAGTGCTGAGGGAGCGCCGCACTGTCGGAGGGTCAGTGCTGAGGGAGCGCCGCACTGTGGGAGGGTCAGTGCTGAGGGAGCACCGCACTGTCGGAGGGTCAGTGCTGAGGGAGAGCCGCACTGTGGGAGGGTCAGTGCTGAGGGAGCGCCGCACTGTCGGAGGGTCAGTGCTGAGGGAGCGCTGCACTGTGGGAGGGTCAGTGCTGAGGGAGCGCCGCACTGTGGGAGGGTCAGTGCTGAGGGAGCGCCGCACTGTCGGAGGGTCAGTGCTGAGGGAGCGCCGCACTGTGGGAGGGTCAGTGCTGAGGGAGCGCCGCACTGTGGGATGGTCAGTGCTGAGGGAGCGCAGTACTGTCGGAGGGTCAGTGCTGAGGGAGCGCCGCACTGTGGGAGGGTCAGTGCTGAGGGAGTACCGCACTGTCGGAGGGTCAGTGCTGAGGGAGCGCCGCACTGTCGGAGGGTCAGTGCTGAGGGAGCGCCGCACTGACAGAGGGTCAGTGCTGAGGGGGCGCCGCACTGTCGGAGGGTCAGTGCTGAGGGAGCGCCGCACTGTGGGAGGGTCAGTTCTGAGGGAGCTCTGCACTGTCGGAGGGTCAGTGCTGAGGGAGTGCCGCACTGTCGGAGGGTCAGTGCTGAGGGAGTGCCGCACTGTCGGAGGGTCAGTGCTGAGGGCGCGCCGCAATGTCGGAGGGTCAGTGCTGAGGAGGTGCCGCACTGTGGGAGGGTCAGTGCTGAGGGAGCGCAGCACTGTCGGAGGGTCAGTGCTGAGGGAGCGCCGCACTGTCGGAGGGTCAGTGCTGAGGGAGCGCCGCACTGTGGGAGGGTCAGCGCTGAGGGAGCGCCGCACTGTCAGAGGGTCATTGCTGAGGGAGTGCCGCACTGTTGGAGGGTCAGTGCTGAGGGAGCGCCGCACTGTCGGAGGGTCAGTGCTGAGGGAGCGCCGCACTGTAGGAGGGTCAGTGCTGAGGGAGCGCTGCACTGTCGGAGGATAAGTGCTGAGGGAGCTCAGCACTGCGGAAGGGTCAGTGATGAGGGAGCGCCGCACTGTCGGAGGGTCAGTGCTGAGGGAGCTCTGCACTGTCGGAGGGTCAGTGCTGAGGGAGCTCTGCACTGTCGGAGGCTCAGTGCTGAGGGAGCACCGCACTGTCGGAGGGTCAGTGCAGAGGGAGCACCGCACTGTCGGAGGGTCAGTGCTGAGGGAGTGCCGCACTGTGGGAGGGTCAGTGCTGAGGGAGTGCCGCACTGTCGGAGGGTCAGTGCTGAGGGACCGCCGCAATGTCGGAGGGTCAGTGCTGAGGAGGTGCCGCACTGTGGGAGGGTCAGTGCTGAGGGAGCGCAGCACTGTCGGAGGGTCAGTGCTGAGGGAGCGCCGCACTGTCGGAGGGTCGGTGCTGAGGAGGTGCCGCATTGTCGGAGAGTGAGTGCTGAGGGAGCGCAGCACTGTCGGAGGGTCAGTGCTGAGGGAGCTCTGCACTGTCAGAGGGTCAGTGCTGAGGGAGCGCCGCACTGTGGGAGGGTCAGTGCTGAGGGAGTGCCGCACTGTCGGAGGGTCAGTGCTGAGGGAGCGCCGCAATGTCGGAGGGTCAGTGCTGAGGAGGTGCCGCACTGTGGGAGGGTCAGTGCTGAGGGAGCGCAGCACTGTCGGAGGGTCAGTGCTGAGGGAGCGCCGCACTGTCGGAGGGTCGGTGCTGAGGAGGTGCCGCAATATCGGAGGGTGAGTGCTGAGGGAGCGCAGCACTGTCGGAAGGTCAGTGCTGAGGGAGCTCTGCACTGTCAGAGGGTCAGTGCTGAGGGAGTGCCGCACTGTCAGAGGGTCAGTGCTGAGGGAGTGCCGCACTGTCGGAGGGTCAGTGCTGAGGGTGCGCCGCAATGTCGGAGGGTAAGTGCTGAGGGAGTGCCGCACTGTCGGAGGGTCAGTGCTGAGGGAGCGCAGCACTGTCGGAGGGTCAGTGCTGAGGGAGCGCCGCACTGTCGGAGGGTCGGTGCTGAGGAGGTGCCGCACTGTCGGAGGGTGAGTGCTGAGGGAGCGCAGCACTGTCGGAGGGTCAGTGCTGAGGGAGCGCCGCACTGTCAGAGGGTCAGTGCTGAGGGAGTGCCGCACTGTCGGAGGGTCAGTGCTGAGGGAGCGCCGCACTGTCGGAGGGTCAGTGCTGAGGGAGCGCAACACTGTTGGAGGGTCTGGGATGAGGGAGCTCTGCACTGTCGGAGGGTCAGTGCTGAGGGAGCGCAGCACTGTCGGAGGGTCAGCGCTGAGGATTTGCCGCACTGATGGAGGGTCTGTGCTGAGGGAGCGCAGCACTGACGGAGGGTCAGTATGGTCTTCACATTGCTATCGTAGAAATTCGCTGCATCATTTCCAACATCATTGGCAACAGCCCCTACACCCCTCCCTATCTCTGTAACCTCCTCCAGCCCCTACAACCCTCCCTATCTCGGTAACCTCCTCCAGCCCCTACACCCCTCCCTATCTCTGTAACCTCCTCCAGCCCCTACAACCCTCCCTATCTCTGTAACCTCCTCCAGCCCCTACACCCCTCCCTATCACTGTAACCTCCTCCAGCCCCTACACCCCTCCCTATCTATGTAACCTCCTCCAGCCCCTACACCCCTCCCTATCTCTGTAACCTCCCCCAACCCCTACATCCCTCACTATCTCGGTAACCTCCTCCAGCCTCTACAACACTCCCTATCTCTGTAACCTCCTCCAGCCCCTACACCCCTCCCTATCCCTGTAACCTCCTCCAGCCTCTACAACACTCCCAATCTCTGTAACATCCACCAGACCCTAGACCCCTCCCTATCTCTGTAACCTCCTCCTTCACCTACACCCCTCCCTATCTCTGTAACCTCCTCCAGCCCCTACACCCCACCCTATCTCTGTAACCTCCTCCAGCCCCTACACCCCTCCCTATCTCTGTAACCTCCTCCAACCCCTACAACACTCCCTATCTCTGTAACCTCCTCCAGCCCCTACAACCCTCCCTATCTCTGTAACCTCCTCCAGCCCCTACACCCCTCCCTATCTCTGTAACTTCCTCCAGCACCAACACCCCTCCCTATCTCTGTAACCTCCTCCAGCCCCTACAACCCTCCCTATCTCTGTAACTCCAGCCCCTACAACCCTCCCCATCTCTATAACCTCCTCCTGCCCCTACAACCCTCCCTATCTCTGAAACCTCCTCAAGCCCCTACACCTGTCCCTATCTCTGTAACCTCCTCCAGCCCCTACAACCCTCCCTATCTCTGTAACATCCTCGAGCCACTACAACCCTCCCTATTTCTGTAACCTCCTCCAGCCCCTACAACCCTCCCTATCTCTGTAACAACCTCCAGCCCCTTGACACCTCCCTATCTCTGTAACCCACTCCAGCCCCTCCAACACTCCCTATCTCTGTAACCTCCTCCAGCCCCCACAACCCTCCCTATCTCTGCCTCCTCAAGCCCCTACTACTCACCCTATCTCTGTAACCTCCTCCAGCCCCTACACCCATCCTTATCTCTGTAACCGTCTCCAGCCCCTACAACAGTCCCTATCTCTGTAACCTCCTCCAGCCCCTACAGCCCTCGCTTTATCTGTAACCTCCTCCAGCCCCTACACCCCTCCCTATCTCTGTAACCTCCTCCAGCACCTACAACCCTTCCTATCTCTGTAACTTCCTGCAGCCCCTACACCCCTCCCTATCTCTGTAACCTCCTCCAGCCCCTACAACCCTCCGTATCTCTGCAACCTCCTCCAGCCCCTACAACCCTCCCTAACTCTGTAACCTCCTCCAGCCCCGAAACCCATTCCTATCTCTGTAACCCACTACAGCCCCTACACCCCTCCCAATCTCTGTAACCTCCTCCAGCCCCTACACGCCTCCCTATCTCTGTAACCTCCTCCAACCCCTACAACCCTCCCTATCTCTGTAACCACCTCCAGCACCTACAACCCTCCCTATCTCTGTAACCTCTTCCAGCCACTACACCCCTCCCTATCTCTGTAACCTCCTCCAGGCCCTACACCCCTCCCTATGTCTCTAATCTACTCCTGCCCTTACACCCCTCACAATCTCTGTAACCTCCTCCAGCCCCTACAACCCTCCCTATCTCTGTAACCTCCTCCAGCCCCTACACCCCTCCCTATCTCTGTAACCCTCCAGCTCCTACAACCCATCCAATCTCTATAACCTCCTCCAGCCCCTACAACCCTCCCTATCTCTGTAACCTCCTCCACCCCTAAACCCCTCCCTATCTCTGTAACTTCCTCCAGCCCCTACAACCCTCCCTATCTCTGTAACCTCCTCCAGCACATACAACCCTCCCTATTTCTGTAACCTCCTCCAGCCCATACAACCATCCCTATCACTGTAACCTCCTCCAACGCAAACAACCCTCCCTATCTCTGTAACCTCCTCCAGCCCCTACGATCCTTCCCATCTCTGTAACCTACTCCTGCCCCTAGAACCCTCCCTATCTTTGTAACACCCTCAGGACCCTACAACTCTCCCTATTTTTCTAATCTCCTCCAGCTCCTACAGCCCTCCCCATCAGAGACCACTTTTATAGAGAATCTCCCCATCAGAGACCCCTTTTATAGAGAGAGTCTCCCCATCAGAGACCCCTTTTATAGAGAGAGTCGCCCCATCAGAGACCCCTTTTATAGAGAGAGTCTCCCCATCGGAGACCCCTTTTACAGAGAGTCTCCCCATCAGAGACCCCTTTTATAGAAAGAGTCGCCCCATCAGAGACCCCTTTTGTAAAGAGAGTCTCCCCATTGGAGACCCCTTTTATAGAGAGAGTCTCCCCATCAGAGACCCCTTTTATAGAGAGAGTCTCCCCATCAGAGACCCCTTTTAAACATAGAGTCTCCCCATCAGAGATCCCTTTTATAGAGAGAGTCTCCCCATCAGAGACCCCTTTTATAGAGAGAGTCTCCCCATCGGAGACCCCTTTTATAGAGAGAGTCTCCCCATCGGAGACCCCTTTTACAGAGAGTCTCCCCATCAGAGACCCCTTTTATAGAAAGAGTCGCCCCATCAGAGACCCCTTTTGTAAAGAGAGTCTCCCCATTGGAGACCCCTTTTATAGAGAGAGTCTCCCCATCAGAGACCCCTTTTATAGAGAGAGTCTCCCCATCAGAGACCCCTTTTATAGAGAGAGTCTCCCCATCAGAGACCCCTTTTATAGAGAGAGTCTCCCCATCAGAGACCCCTTTTATAGAGAGTCTCCCCATCAGAGACCCCTTTTATAGAGAAAGTCTCCCCATCAGAGACCCCTTTTATAGAGAGTCTCCCCATCAGAGACCCCTTTTATAGAGAGAGTCTCCCCATCGGAGACCACTTTTATAGAGAGAGTCTCCCCATCAGAGACCCCTTTTATAGAGAGTCTCCCCATCAGAGACCCCTTTTATAGAGAGAGTCTCCCCATCAGAGACCCCTTTTATAGAGAGAGTCTCCCCATCAGAGACCACTTTTATAGAGAGAGTCTCCCCATCAGAGACCCCTTTTATAGATAGAGACTCCCCATCAGAAACTATTCAGAGTCAAGTTCCAACAACATAGACTTAAAACAGACTGCATCGTGCACGATATAACCCACACCCCTCACTGTAACACTCTGATATACCCCACACCCCTCACTGTAACATTGATATACCCCACACCCCTCACGGTAACACTCTGATATACCCCACACCCCTCACTGTAACACTGTGATATACCCCACACCCCTCACTGTAACACTCTGATATACCCCACACACCTCACTATAACACTCTGATATATCCCACAGACCTCACTGTAACACTCTGATATAACCCGCACCCCTCACTGTAACACTCTGATATACCCCACACCCCTCACTGTAACACTGTGATATACCCCACACCCCTCACTGTAACACTCTGATATATCCCACACCCCTCACTGTAACACTCTGATATACCCCACACCCCTCACTGTAACACTCTGATATATCCGACACCCCTCACTGTAACACTGATATACCCCACACCCCTCACTGTAACACTCTGATATACCGCACACCCCTCACTGTAACACTGATATACCCCACACCCCTCACTGTAACACTGATATACCCCACACCCCTCACTGTAACACTCTGATATACCCCACACCCCTCACTGTAACACTGATATACCCCACACCCCTCACTGTAACACTCTGATATACCACACACCCCTCACTGTAACACTGATATACCCCACACCACTCAATGTAACACTGTGATATACCCCACACCCCTCACTGTAACACACTGATATATCCGACACCCCTCACTGTAACAATGATATACCCCACACCCCTCACTGTAACACTCTGATATATCCGACACCCCTCACTGTAACATTGATATACCCCACACCCCTCAAGGTAACACTGATATAACCCACACCCCTCACTGTAAGACTCTGATATATCCCACACCCCTCACTGTAACACTGATATACCCCACACCCCTCACTGTAACACTCTGATATACCCCACACCCCTCACTGTAACACTGATATACCCCACACCCCTCACAGTAACACTCTGATATACCCCACACCCCTCACTGTAACACTGATATACCCCACACCCCTCACAGTAACACTCTGATATATCCCACACCCCTCACTGTAACACTGATATACCCCACACCCCTCACAGTAACACTCTGATATACCCCACACCCCTCACTGTAACAATCTGATATACCCCACACCCCTCACAGTAACACTCTGATATACCCCACACCCCTCACTGTAACACTCTGATATACCCCACACCCCTCACAGTAACACTCTGATATACCCCACACCCCTCACTGTAACACTCTGATATACCCCACACCCCTCACTGTAACACTCTGATATATCCCGCACCCCTCACTGTAACACTCTGATATACCCACACCCCTCACTGTAACACTCTGATATACCCCACACCCCTCACTGTAACACTCTGATATACCCCACACACCTCACTATAACACTCTGATATATCCCACAGACCTCACTGTAACACTCCCCATCAGAGACCCCTTTTATAGAGAGTCTCACCATCGGAGACACCTTTTATAGAGAGAGTCTCCCCATTGCAGACCCCTTTTATAGAGAGAGTCTGCCCATCAGAGACCCCTTTTATAGAGAGAGTCTCCCCACCGGAGACCCCCTTTATAGAGAGAGTCTCCCCCTCAGAGACCTCTATTATAGAGAGAGTCTCCCCATCAGAGACCCCTTTTATAGAGAGAGTCTCCCCATCAGAGACCCCTTTTAAACATAGAGTCTCCCCATCAGAGACCCCTTTTATAGAGAGAGTCTCCCCATCGGAGACCCCTTTTATAGAGAGAGTCTCCCCATCAGAGACCCCTTTTATAGAGAGAGTCTCCCCATCAGAGACCCCTTTTATAGAGAGAGTCTCCCCATCAGAAACTATTCAGAGTCAAGTTCCAACAACATAGACTTAAAACAGACTGCATCGTGCACGATATAACCCACACCCCTCACTGTAACACTCTGATATACCCCACACCCCTCACTGTAACACTCTGATATATCCCACACCCCTCACTGTAACAATGATATACCCCACACCCCTCACTGTAACACTCTGATATATCCCACACCCCTCACTGTAACACACTGATATACCCCACACCCCTCACTGTAACACTCTGATATATCCGACACCCCTCACTGTAACAATGATATACCCCACACCCCTCACTGTAACACTCTGATATATCCCACACCCCTCACTGTAACACACTGATATATCCGACACCCCTCACTGTAACAATGATATACCCCACACCCCTCACTGTAACACTCTGATATATCCGACACCCCTCACTGTAACAATGATATACCCCACACCCCTCACTGTAACACTGATATAACCCACACCCCTCACTGTAACACTCTGATATATCCGACACCCCTCAAGGTAACACTGATATAACCCACACCCCTCACTGTAAGACTTTGATATATCCCACACCCCTCACTGTAACACTGATATACCCCACACCCCTCACTGTAACACTCTGATATATCCCACACCCCTCACTGTAACACACTGATATATCCGACACCCCTCACTGTAACAATGATATACCCCACACCCCTCACTGTAACACTCTGATATATCCGACACCCCTCACTGTAACAATGATATACCCCACACCCCTCACTGTAACACTGATATAACCCACACCCCTCACTGTAACACTCTGATATATCCGACACCCCTCACTGTAACACTGATATACCCCACACCCCTCACTGTAACACTCTGATATACCGCACACCCCTCACTGTAACACTGATATACCCCACACCCCTCACTGTAACACTGATATATCCCACACCCCTCACTGTAACACTGATATACCCCACACCCCTCACTGTAACACTCTGATATATCCCACACCCCTCACTGTAACACACTGATATATCCGACACCCCTCACTGTAACAATGATATACCCCACACCCCTCACTGTAACACTCTGATATATCCGACACCCCTCACTGTAACAATGATATACCCCACACCCCTCACTGTAACACTGATATAACCCACACCCCTCACTGTAACACTCTGATATATCCGACACCCCTCAAGGTAACACTGATATAACCCACACCCCTCACTGTAAGACTTTGATATATCCCACACCCCTCACTGTAACACTGATATACCCCACACCCCTCACTGTAACACTCTGATATACCCCACACCCCTCACTGTAACACTGATATACCCCACACCCCTCACAGTAACACTCTGATATACCCCACACCCCTCACTGTAACACTGATATACCCCACACTCCTCACAGTAACACTCTGATATATCCCACACCCCTCACTGTAACACTGATATACCCCACACCCCTCACAGTAACACTCTGATATACCCCACACCCCTCACTGTAACAATCTGATATACCCCACACCCCTCACAGTAACACTCTGATATACCCCACACCCCTCACTGTAACACTCTGATATACCCCACACCCCTCACTGTAACACTCTGATATACCCCACACCCCTCACTGTAACACTCTGATATACCCCACACCCCTCACTGTAACACTCTGATATACCCCACACCCCTCACTGTAACACTCTGATATATCCCGCACCCCTCACTGTAACACTCTGATATACCCACACCCCTCACTGTAACACTCTGATATACCCCACACCCCTCACTGTAACACTCTGATATACCCCACACACCTCACTATAACACTCTGATATATCCCACAGACCTCACTGTAACACTCCCCATCAGAGACCCCTTTTATAGAGAGAGTCTCCCCATCAGAGACCCCTTTTATAGAGAGTCTCACCATCGGAGACACCTTTTATAGAGAGAGTCTCCCCATCAGACACAACTTTTAAAGAGAGAGTCTCCCCATTGCAGACCACTTTTATAGAGAGAGTCTGCCCATCAGAGACCCCTTTTATAGAGAGTCTCCCCATCAGTGACCCCTTTTATAGAGAGAGTCTCCCCATCGCAGACCCCTTTTATAGAGAGAGTCTCCCCATCGGCGACCCCTTTTATAGAGAGAGTCTCCCCACCAGAGACCCCTTTTATAGAGAGTCTCCCCATCAGGGACCCCTTTTATAGAGAGAGTCTCCCCATCAGAGACCCCTTTTATAGAGAGAATCTCCCCATCGGAGACACCGTTTATAGAGAGAGTCTCCCCATCGAAGACCCCTTTTATAGAGAGAGTCTCCCCATCAGAGACCCCTTTTATAGATAGAGTCTCCCCATCAGAGACCCCTTTTATAGAGAGAGTCTCCCCATCAGAGACCCCTTTTATAGAGAGTCTCCCCATCAGAGACCCCTTTTATAGAGAGAATCTCCCCATCGGAGACACCTTTTATAGAGAGAGTCTCCCCATCAGAGACCCCTTTTATAGAGAGTCTCCCCATCAGAGACCCCTTTTATAGAGAGAGTCTCCCCATCAGAGACCCCTTTTATAGAGAGAGTCTCCCCATCAGAGACCCCTTTTATAGATAGAGACTCCCCATCAGAAACTATTCAGAGTCAAGTTCCAACAAAATAGACTTAAAACAGACTGCATCGTGCACGATATAACCCACACCCCTCACTGTAACACTCTGATATACCCCACACCCCTCACTGTAACACTGATATACCCCGCACCCCTCACTGTAACACTCTGATATACCCCACACCCCTCACTGTAACACTGATATACCCCACACCCCTCACTGTAACCCTCTGATATAACCCACACCCCTCACAGTAACACTCTGATATACCCCACACCCCTCCCTGTAACACTGATATACCCCACACCCCTCACTGTAACACTGATATAACCCACACCCCTCACTGTGACACTCTGATATACCCCACACCCCTCACTGTAACACACTGATATACCCCACACCTCTCACTGTATCACTCTGATATACCCCACACCCCTCACTGTAACACTCTGATATATCCCACACCCCTCACTGTAACACTGATATACCCCACACCCCTCACTGTAACACTCTGATATACCCCACACCCCTCACTGTAACACTGATATACCCCACACCCCTCACTGTAACACTCTGATATAGCCCACACCCCTCACTGTAACATTCTGATATACCCCACACCCCTCACTGTAACACTCTGATATACCCCACACCCCTCACTGTAACACTCCCCATCGGAGACCCCCTTTATAGAGAGAGTCTCCCCATCAGAAACTATTCAGGGTCAAGTTCCAACAACATTGACTTAAAAAAGACAGCATCGTGCACGATATAACCCACACCCCTCACTGTAACACTCTGATATACCCCACACCCCTCACTGTAACACTCTGCTATACCCCACACCCCTCACTGTAACACTCTGATGTATCCCACACCCCTCACTGTAACACTCTGATATACCCCACACCCCTCACTGTAACACTCTGATATAACCCACACCCCTCATTGTTACACTCTGATATACCCCACACACCTCACTGTCACACTCTGATATACCCCACACCCCTCACAGTAACACTCTGATATACCCCACACCCCTCACTGTAACACTCTGATGTACCCCACACCCCTCACTGTAACACTCTGATATACCCCACACAATCACTGTAACACTCTGATTTACCCCTCACCCCTCACTGTAACACTGATATACCCACACCCCTCACTGTAACACTGATATACCCCACACCCTCACCGCAACACTCTGATATACCCCATACCCCTCGCTGTAACACTCTGATATACCCCACACCCTCACTGTAACAGTCTGATATACCCCACACCCTCACCGTAACACTCTGATATACCCCACACCCCTCACTGTAACACTCTGATATACCCCACACCCTCACCGTAACACTCTGATATACCCCACACCCCTCACTGTAACACTTTGATATACCCCACACCCCTCATTCTAACACTCTGATATATCCCACACCCCACACTGTAACACTCTGATATATCCCACACCCCTCACTGTAACACTGATATACCCCACACCCCTCACTGTAACACCCAGATATACCCCACACCCCTCATTGTAACACTCTGATATATCCCACACCCCTCACTGTAACACTCTGATATATCCCGCACCCCTCACTGTAACACTCTGATATACCCCACATCCCTCACTGTAACACTCTGATGTACACCACACCCCTCACTGTAACACTCTGATATACCCAAAACCCCTCACTGTAACAGTCTGTTATACCCCACACCCCTCACAGTAACACTCTGATATACCCCACACCCCTCACTGTAAAACTCTGATATACCCCACACCCCTCACTGTAACACTCTGTTATACCCCACAACCCTCACTGTAACACTCTGATATACCCCACACCCCTCACTGTAACACTCTGATATACCCCACACCCCTCACTGTAACACTCTGATATACCCCACACCCTTCACTGTAACACTCCCCATCAGAGACCCCTTTTAAAGAGGGTGTTTCCTCATTGGAGACCCCTTTTATAGAGAGAATCTCCCCATCGGAGACCCCTTTTATAGAGAGAGTCTCCCCATCAGAGACCCCTTTTATAGAGAGAGTCTCCCCATCAGAGACCCCTTTTATAGAGAGAGTCTCCCCATCGGAGACCCCTTTTATAGAGAGAGTCTCCCCATCAGAGACCCCTTTTATAGAGAGAGTCTCCCCATCAGAGACCCCTTTTATAGAGAGAGTCTCCCCATCAGAGACCCCTTTTATAGAGAGAGTCTCCCCATCAGAGACCCCTTTTATAGAGAGTCTCCACATCAGAGACCCCTTTTATAGAGAGTCTCCCCATCAGAGACCCCTTTTATAGAGAGACTCCCCATCAGCGACCCCTTTTATAGAGAGAGACTGCCCATCAGAAACTATTCAGAGTCAAGTTCCAACAAAATAGACTTAAAACAGACTGCATCGTGAACGATATAACCCACACCCCTCACTGTAACACTCTGATATACCCCACACCCCTCACTGTAACACTCTGATATACCCCACACCCCTCACTGTAACACTCTGATGTAACCCAGACCCCTCACTGTAACACTCTGATATAACCCACACCCCTCACAGTAACACTCTGATATACCCCACACCCCTCACTGTAACACTCTGATGTACCCCACACCCCTCACTGTAACACTCTGATATACCCCACACAATCACTGTAACACTCTGATTTACCCCTCACCCCTCACTGTAACACTGATATACCCACACCCCTCACTGTAACACTGATATACCCCACACCCTCACCGCAACACTCTGATATACCCCATACCCCTCACTGTAACACTCTGATATACCCCACACCCTCACTGTAACACTCTGATATACCCCACACCCTCACCGTAACACTCTGATATACCCCACACCCCTCACTGTAACACTCTGATATACCCCACACCCTCACCGTAACACTCTGATATACCCCACACCCCTCACTGTAACACTCTGATATACCCCACACAATCACTGTAACACTCTGATATACCCCACACCCTCACCGTAACACTTTGATCTACCCCGCACCCCTCACCGTAAGACGCTGATATAGACCACACCCCTCACTGTAACACTGATATACCCCACACCCCTCACTTTAACACTGATATACCCCACACCCCTTACCGTAACACTCTGATATACCCCACACCCCTCACTGTAACACTCTGATATATCCCGCACCCCTCACTGTAACACTCTGATATACCCCACACCCTCACTGTAACACTCTGATATACCCCACACCCTCACCGTAACACTTTGATCTACCCCGCACCCCTCACCGTAAGACGCTGATATAGACCACACCCCTCACTGTAACACTGATATACCCCACACCCCTCACTGTAACACTGATATACCCCACACCCCTCACTGTAACACTCTAATATATCCCACACACCTCACTGTAACACATTGATATACCCCACACAATCACTGTAACACTCTGATATACCCCACACACCTCACTGTAACAGTCTGATATATCCCACACCCCTCACTATAACACTCTAATATACCCCACACCTCTCACTGTTACACCCTGATATATCCCTCACCCCTCACTGTAACACTCTGATATACCCCACACCTCTCCCTGTAACACCCTGATATATCCCTCACCCCTCACTGTAACACTCTGATATACCCCACACCCCTCACTGTAACACTCTGATATACCCCACACCCCCCACTGTAACACTCTGATATATCCCACACCCCTCACTGTAACACTCTGAAATATCCCACACCCCTCACTGTAACACTCTAATAAACGCCACACACCTCACTGTAACACTCTGATATATCCCACAGCCCGAGCTGTAACACTCTGATATACCCCACACCTCTCACTGTAACACTCTGATATACCCCACACCCCTCACTGTAACACTCTGATATACCCCACACCCGTCACTGTAACACTCTGATATATCCCACACCCCTCACTGTAACATTCTGATATACCCCAATCCGCTCACTGTAACACTCTGATATATCCCGCAGCCCGAGCTGTAACACTCTGATATACCCCTTACCTCTCACTGTAACACTCTGATATACCCCACACCCCTCACTGTAACACTCTGATATACCCCACACCCCTCACTGTAACACACTGATATACCCCACACCCCTCACTGTAACACTCTGATATATCCCGCACCCCTCACTGTAACACTCTGATATACCCCACACCCCTCACTGTAACACTCTGATATATCCCCCAGCCCGACCTGTAACACTCTGATATACTCCACACCCCTCACTGTAACACTTTGATATATCCTTCATCCCACACTGTAAATTTGATATAGCCAATCCCTTCACTGTAATACTCTGATACACACCACACCCCTCACTGTAACACTCTGATATACCCCACACCCTTCACTGTTACACTCTGATATACTTCGCACCCCTCACTGTAACACTCTGATATACCCCTCACCCCTCACTGTAACACTCTGATATACCCCACACCACTCACTGTAACACTCTGATAAACCCCACACCCTTCACTGTAACAGTGATGTATCCCACATCCCTCACTATAACTCTCTGATATAACCCACACCCGTCATTGTAACAACCTGATATACCCCACACCCCTCACTGTAATATTTTGATATACACTAGGACCCTCACTGTAACACTCTGATATACCCCACACCCCTCACTGTAACAGTTTGATATATCCCACATCCCACACTGTAAATTTGATATACCCACTCCCTTCACTGTTATATTCTGATACACACCACTCCCCTCACTGTAACACTCTGATATACCCCACACCCCTCACTGTAACACTCTGATATACCCAACAGCCCTCACCGTTACACTCTGATATACTTCGCACCCCTCACTGTAACACTCTGATATACCCCTCACCCCTCACTGTAACACTCTGATATACCCCACACCCCTCACTGTAACACTCTGATATACCCCACACCCCTCCCTGTAACACTGATATACCCCACACCCCTCACTGTAACACTGATATAACCCACACCCCTCACTGTAACACTCTGATATATCCCACACCCCTCACTGTAACACTGATATACCCCACACCCCTCACTGTAACACTCTGATATACCCCACACCCCTCACTGTAACACTCCCCATCGGAGACCCCCTTTATAGAGAGAGTCTCCCCATCAGAAACTATTCAGGGTCAAGTTCCAACAACATTGACTTAAAAAAGACAGCATCGTGCACGATATAACCCACACCCCTCACTGTAACACTCTGATATACCCCACACCCCTCACTGTAACACTCTGATATACCCCACACCCCTCACTGTAACACTCTGATGTAACCCACACCCCTCACTGTAACACTCTGATATACCCCACACCCCTCACTGTAACACTCTGATATAACCCACACCCCTCATTGTTACACTCTGATATACCCCACACACCTCACTGTCACACTCTGATATACCCCACACCCCTCACAGTAACACTCTGATATACCCCACACCCCTCACTGTAACACTCTGATGTACCCCACACCCCTCACTGTAACACTCTGATATACCCCACACAATCACTGTAACACTCTGATTTACCCCTCACCCCTCACTGTAACACTGATATACCCACACCCCTCACTGTAACACTGATATACCCCACACCCTCACCGCAACACTCTGATATACCCCATACCCCTCGCTGTAACACTCTGATATACCCCACACCCTCACTGTAACACTCTGATATACCCCACACCCTCACCGTAACACTCTGATATACCCCACACCCCTCACTGTAACACTCTGATATACCCCACACCCTCACCGTAACACTCTGATATACCCCACACCCCTCACTGTAACACTCTGATATACCCCACACAATCACTGTAACACTCTGATATACCCCACACCCTCACCGTAACACTTTGATCTACCCCGCACCCCTCACCGTAAGACGCTGATATAGACCACACCCCTCACTGCAACACTGATATACCCCACACCCCTCACTGTAACACTGATATACCCCACACCCCTCACCGTAACACTCTGATATACCCCACACCCCTCACTGTAACACTCTGATATATCCCGCACCCCTCACTGTAACACTCTGATATACCCCACACCCTCACTGTAACACTCTGATATACCCCACACCCCTCACTGTAACACTCTGATATACCCCACACCCTCACCGTAACACTCTGATATACCCCACACCCCTCACTGTAACACTCTGATATACCCCACACCCTCACCGTAACACTTTGATCTACCCCGCACCCCTCACCGTAAGACGCTGATATAGACCACACCCCTCACTGTAACACTGATATACCCCACACCCCTCACTGTAACACTGATATACCCCACACCCCTCACTGTAACACTCTGATATATCCCACACACCTCACTGTAACACATTGATATACCCCACACAATCACTGTTATACTCTGATATACCCCACACACCTCACTGTAACAGTCTGATATATCCCACACCCCTCACTATAACACTCTAATATACCCCACACCTCTCACTGTAACACCCTGATATATCCCTCACCCCTCACTGTAACACTCTGATATACCCCACACCTCTCCCTGTAACACCCTGATATATCCCTCACCCCTCACTGTAACACTCTGATATACCCCACACCCCTCACTGTAACACTCTGATATACCCCACACCCCCCACTGTAACACTCTGATATATCCCACACCCCTCACTGTAACACTCTGAAATATCCCACACCCCTCACTGTAACACTCTAATAAACGCCACACACCTCACTGTAACACTCTGATATATCCCACAGCCCGAGCTGTAACACTCTGATATACCCCACACCTCTCACTGTAACACTCTGATATACCCCACACCCCTCACTGTAACACTCTGATATACCCCACACCCGTCACTGTAACACTCTGATATATCCCACACCCCTCACTGTAACATTCTGATATACCCCAATCCGCTCACTGTAACACTCTGATATATCCCGCAGCCCGAGCTGTAACACTCTGATATACCCCTTACCTCTCACTGTAACACTCTGATATACCCCACACCCCTCACTGTAACACTCTGATATACCCCACACCCCTCACTGTAACACTCTGATATACCCCACACCCCTCACTGTAACACTCTGATATATCCCGCACCCCTCACTGTAACACTCTGAAATACCCCACACCCCTCACTGTAACACTCTGATATATCCCCCAGCCTGACCTGTAACACTCTGATATACTCCACACCCCTCACTGTAACACTTTGATATATCCCACATCCCACACTGTAAATTTGATATACCCACTCCCTTCACTGTAATACTCTGATACACACCACACCCCTCACTGTAACACTCTGATATACCCAACAGCCCTCACCGTTACACTCTGATATACTTCGCACCCCTCACTGTAACACTCTGATATACCCCTCACCCCTCACTGTAACACTTTGATATATCCCACATCCCACACTGTAAATTTGATATACCCTCTCCCTTCACTGTTATATTCTGATACACACCACTCCCCTCACTGTAACACTCTGATATACCCCACACCACTCACTGTAACACTCTGATATACCCCACACCCCTCACTGTAACACTCTGATATACCCAACAGCCCTCACCGTTACACTCTGATATACTTCGCACCCCTCACTGTAACACTCTGATATACCCCTCGCCCCTCACTGTAACACTCTGATATACCCCACACCACTCACTGTAACACTCTGATATACCCCACACCCTTCACTGTAACAGTGATGTATCCCACACCCCTCACTATAACTCTCTGATATAACCCACACCCGTCATTGTAACAACCTGATATACCCCACACCCCTCACTGTAACACTTTGATATACACTAGGACCCTCACTGTAACACTCTGATATACCCAACAGCCATCACCATTACACACTGATATACCCCACTCCCCTCAGTGTAACTCTCTGATATACCCCACACCCCTCATTGTAACTCTCTGATATATCTCAAAACCCTCATTGTAGGACTCTGAAATATCCCTCACGCCTCATTGTGATACTCGGATATATCCCACACTCCTCACTGTAACACTCTGTTTTATCCCACATCCCTCACTGTTAAATTGATATACCCACACCCCTCACTGTAATACTCTGATATACCCTACACATCTCACTGAAACACTTTGATATACCCAACACCCCTCACTGTAACACTGACATACCGCACACTCCTCTTTGTAGCACTCTGATGTACCCCACAACCCTCACTGTAACACTCTGATGTATCCCACAACCCTCACTGTAACACTCTGATGTATCCCACACCCCTCACTGTAACACTCTGATATACCCCACACCCCTCACTGTAACACTCTGATATACCCCACACCCCTCACTGTAACACTGATATACCCCACACCCCTCACTGTAACACTCTGATATACCCCACACCCCTCACTGTAACACTGATATACCCCACACCCCTCATTGTAACACTCTGATATACCCCACACCCCTCACTGTAACACTCTGATATACCCCACACCCCTCACTGTAACACTCTGATATACCCCACACCCCTCACTGTAACACTGATATACCCCACACCCCTCACTGTAACACTGATATACAACACACCCCTCACTGTGACACTCTGATATACCCCACACCCCTCACTGTAACACTCTGATATACCCCACACCCCTGACTGTAACACTCTGATATACCCCACACCCAGCAATGTAACACTCTGAAATAACCCACACACCTCACTGTAACACTCTGATATACCCCACACCCCTCACTGTAACACTCTGATATACCCCACACCCCTAACTGTAACACTCTGATATACCCCACACCCAGCAATGTAACACTCTGAAATAACCCACACCCCTCACTGTAAAATTCTGATATATCCTACACCCCTCACTATAACATTCAGATATATCCCACACCCCTCACTGTAACACTCTGATATACCCCACACACCTCACTGTAACGCTCTGATATACCCAGTACCTCTCACTGTAAAATTCTGACATAAACCACACCGCTCACTATAACACTATGACATAACCCACATCCCTCACTACAATAGACTGATGTAGCAGACACCACTCAATATCGCACTATCATACACTCCACACACATCAGTGTATCACTCTGATATATGCCACACGCCTCATTGTAGCACTCTGATATATCCCACACCTCTCACTGTATTATTCTGATATAACCCGCAACACTCACTGTGACACTCTGATATACCCCACACCCCTCACTTTAACACTGATATACCCCACACCCCTCACTGTAACACTCTGATATACGCCACACCTCTCACTGTAAAACTCTGATATATCCCACTCCCCTCACTGTAACACTCTGATATACCCCACACCCATCTCTACAACACTGATATATCCCACACCCCTCACTGTAACACTCTGAAATATCCCACACCCCTCACTGTTTCACTCTGATATAACCTACTCCGCTCACTGTAACACTCTGATAAAAACCACACCCCTCAATGTAACACTCTGATATATTCCGCACCCCTCAATGTAACACTCTGAAAAACCCCACAACCCTCATTGTAACACTGATATACTCCACACCCCTCACTGTATCACTCAGAAAAATCCCACACCCCTGACTGTAAAACTCTGGAAGACCCAACACCCCTCACTGGAACACTCTGATATATCCCACAGCCCTCATTATAACACTCTGATATACCCCAGCAAACTCTTTGTAACGCTCTAAAAATCGAACACCCTTCACTGTAAAATTCTGACACACACCACACCCCTCACTGTAACACTCTGATATACCCCACATCCCTCACTGTAACACTCTGATATACTCCACATCCCTCACTGCAATAGACTGATGTAGCAGACACCATTCAATATCACACTATCATGCACTCCACACAACTCAGTGTATCACTCTGATATATCCCATACACCTCATTGTAACTTTCTGATATCCCCCACGCCCCTCATTGTAGCACTCTGAAATATCCCACACCCCTCATTGTGATACTCTGATATATCCCACACTCCTCACTGTAACACTATGATTTATCCCACATCCCACACTGTAGAACTGATATACCCACTTCCCTCACTGTAACACCCTGATATACCCCACACCCCTCACTGTAACAATGAGATACCCCACACCCCTCACTGTAACACTGATATACCCCACACCCCTCACTGAAACACTCTGATATATCCAACACCCCTCACTGTAACACTCTGATATAACCCTCACCCCTCACTGTAACAATCTAATATAACCCTCACCGCTCACTGTAACAATCTAATATATCCCACACCCCTCACTGTAACACCCTGATATACACCACACCCCTCACTGTAACACTCTGATATACCCCACACCCCTCACTGTAACACTCTGATATACCCCACACCCCTCACTGTAACACTCTGATATACCCCACACCCCTCACAGCAACACTCTGATATAAACTACACCCCTCACTGTAACATTGATATAACCCACACCCCTCACTGTAACGCTCTGATATACCCCACACCCCTCACTGTAACACTCTGATATACTCCACACCCCTCACTGTGACACTCTGATATACCCTACACCCCTCACTGTGCCACTCTGTTATATCCCATACCCCTCACTGTAACACTCTGATATACCCCACACCCCTCACAGCAACACTCTGATATAAACTACACCCCTCACTGTAACACTGATATAACCCACACCCCTCACTGTAACGCTCTGATATACCCAATACCTCTCACTGTAAAATTCTGACATAAACCACACCGCTCACTATAACACTATGACATAGCCCACATCCCTCACTGCAATAGACTGATGTAGCAGACACCACTCAATATCGCACTATCATACACTCCACACAATTCAGTGTATCACTCTGATATATGCCACACGCCTCATTGTAGCACTCTGATATCCCCCACACCCCTCACTGTATCACTCTGATATCCCCACACCCCTCACTGTAACACTCTGATATCCCCCACACCCCTCATTGTAACACTCTGAAAAATCCCACACGCCTCATTTTGATACTGATATATCACACATCCCTCAATGTAATACTCTGATATAACTCACACACCTCACTTCAACACTGACATACCCCACACGCCTCACTGTAACACTGATATATACCAAACTCCTCAGAGTAACACTCTGATATACCCCACAGCGCTCACTGTAACTTTCTGATATATCACACACCCCATACTGTAGAACTCTTGTATAGCCCACACCCTTCACTGTAACATTCTGATATACCCCACACCCCTCACTGAAACACCGTGATATAACCAACACGCCTCACAGTAACACTCTGATATACCTCACACCCTCACTGTAACACTCTGATATACCCCACACCCCTCACTGTAACACTCTGGTATACGCCACAACGCTCAGTGTAACAATCTGAAATACACCACACCCCTGACTGTAACACTCTGATATATCCCACACCCCTCAATGTAACACTCTGATATACCCCACAACCCTCACTGTAACACTCTGATATATCCCGCAACGCTCAGTGTAACACTCTGTTATACCCCACACCCCTCACTGTAACACACTGATATACCCCACAACCCTCACTGTAACACTCTGATATACCCCACACCCCTCACTGTAACACGCTGATATATCCCACACCCCTCCCTGTAACACTCTGATATACCCCACACCCCTCACTGTAACATGCTGATATACCCCACACCCCTCACTGTAACACGTTGATATATCCCACACCCCTCACTGTAACACTCTGATATACCCCGCACCCCTCACTGTAACACTCTGATATATGCCACAACCCGTAACTGTAATATTCTGATATACCCCACACCCCTGACTGTAACACTCTGATATACACCAAACCCCTCACTGTAACACTCTGATATACCTCACACCCCTCAGAGTAACACTCTGATATACCACAAACCCCTCACTGTAACGCTCTGATACACCCCACACCCCTCACTGTAACACTCTGATACACCCCACACCCCTCACTGTAACACTCTGATATATCGCACACCCCTCACTGTAACACTCTGATATACCCCACACTCCTCACTGTAACACACTGATATTTCCCACACCCTTCACTGTAACACTCTGATATACCCCACACCCCTCACTGTAACACTCTGATATACTGCACATCCCTCACTGTAACACTCTGATATATCCCACACCCCTCAATGTAACACTCTGATATACCCCACAACCCTCACTGTAACACTCTGATATATCCCGCAACGCTCAGTGTAACACTCTGTTATACCCCACACCCCTCACTGTAACACACTGATATACCCCACAACCCTCACTGTAACACTCTGATATACCCCACACCCCTCACTGTAACACGCTGATATATCCCACACCCCTCCCTGTAACACTCTGATATACCCCACACCCCTCACTGTAACATGCTGATATACCCCACACCCCTCACTGTAACACGTTGATATATCCCACACCCCTCACTGTAACACTCTGATATACCCCGCACCCCTCACTGTAACACTCTGATATATGCCACAACCCGTAACTGTAATATTCTGATATACCCCACACCCCTGACTGTAACACTCTGATATACACCAAACCCCTCACTGTAACACTCTGATATACCTCACACCCCTCAGAGTAACACTCTGATATACCACAAACCCCTCACTGTAACGCTCTGATACACCCCACACCCCTCACTGTAACACTCTGATACACCCCACACCCCTCACTGTAACACTCTGATATATCGCACACCCCTCACTGTAACACTCTGATATACCCCACACTCCTCACTGTAACACACTGATATTTCCCACACCCTTCACTGTAACACTCTGATATACCCCACACCCCTCACTGTAACACTCTGATATACTGCACACCCCTCACTGTAACACTCTGATATACCCCACACCCCTCACTGTAACACTCTGATATACCCCACACCCCTGACTATAACACTCTGATATACTGCACACCCCACACTGTAACACTCTGATGCATGTCACTGTAACATTCTGATATATCCCACATCCCATAATGGAGCACTCTGATATATGCCACAACCCCTCACTGTAATATTCTGATATACCCCACATCCCTGAATGTAACACTCTGATATACCCAACAATGCTCACTGTAACACTCAGATACATCCCACACCGCATAATGTAGCCGTCTGATATATGCTAAACTCCTCAGTGTAACACTATGATATACACCACACCCCATAATATAGCACTCTGATATACGCCACACCTCTCAATGTAACATATTCCACACACCTCACTGTAACACACTGATATACGCCACACCATTCACTGTAACACTCTGATATATACGACACCCCTCACAGTAACACTCTGATATATCCCACACACCTCACTGTAACACTCTGCTATATCCCACACCCCTCACTGTAACACTCTGATATATCCCCTGCCCCCCACCTTAACATTCTGATATATCCCACACCCCTCACTGTAACACTCTGATATAACCCACACCTTTCACTGTAACATTCTGATATACCCCACATCCAATAATGTAGCACTCTGATATATGCCACAACCCCTCACTGTAATATTCTGATATATCCAACACACCTCACAGTAACACTCTGATATATCCCACACCCCTCACTGTAACACTCAGATATATCCCACGCCGCACACTGTAACACTCTGATATGCCTCACACCCCTCACTGTAACACTCTGATATAACCCACACACATCACTGTAACACTGACATAACCCAGACCGCTCACTGTAACACTCTGATATCACACACACCCCTCACTTTAACACCGACATATCCCACACCCCTCCCTGTAACACTCTGATATACACGACACTCCTCACTGTAACACTGATATATCCCACCTCCTCCATGTAACACTCTGATATACCCCACAGCCCTCACTGTAACTTTCTGATATATCCTACACCCCATACTGTAGAACTCTGATATACGCCACACCCCTCACTGTAACACTCTGGTATATCCCACACCCCTCACTGTAACACTCTGATATATCCCACACCCCTCACTGTAACACTCTGATATACCCCACACAACTCACTGTAACATTCTGATATACCCCACACCCCTCACTGTAACACTCTGATATATCCCACACACTCACTGTAACAATCTGATATACACCACACCCCTCACTGTAACACTCTGATATATCCCACACCCCTCACTGTAACACTGACATAACCCAGACCCCTCACTGTAAAACTCTGATATACCCCGCAGCCCTCACTGTAACACTGATATACCCCACACCCCTCACTGTAACACTCTGATATACCCCACACCCTTCACTGTAACATTCTGATATACCCCACATCCCATAATGTAGCACTCTGATATATGCCACAACCCCTCACTGTAATATTCTGATATACCCCACACCCCTGACTGTAACACTCTGATATACCCCACAACCCTCACTGTAACACTCTGATATACCCCACACCCCTCACTGTAACACTCTGATATACCCCACACCCCTCACTGTAACATGCTGATATACCACACACCCCTCACTGTAACTTTCTGATATACCCCACACCCCTGAATATAACACTCTGATATACTGCACACCCCACACTGTAACAGTCAGATATACACCACACATGTCACTGAAACATTCTGATATATCCCACATCCCATAATGTAGCACTCTGATATATGCCACAAACCCTCACTGTAATATTCTGATATACCCCACACCCCTCACTGTAACAATCTGATATACACCAAACCCCTCACTGTAAAACTCAGATATACCCCACGCCCTTCACTGTAACATTCTGATACATCCAACATCCCATAATGTAGCACTCTGATATATGCCACACCCGTAACTGTCATATTCTGATATACCCCACACCCCTGACTGTAACAGTGATATACCCCACAACCCGCTCTGTAACACACTGATATACCCCACACCACTCACTTTAACACTCTGATATACCCCGCACCCCTCACTGTAACACACTGATATACCCCACACCCTTCACTGTAGCATTCTGATATACCCCACACCCCTCACTGTAACACTCTGATATACCCCAATCCCCTTAGAGTAACACTCTGATATACCCCACACCCCTCACTGTAACACTCTGATATATCCCACACCAATCACTGTAACACTCTCATATACCCCACACCCCTCACTGTAACACTCTGATATACCCCTCCCCACTTCACGAACACTCTGATATACCACAAACCCCTCACTGTAACACTGACATAACCCAGACCCCTCACTGTAACACTCTGATATACCCCACATCCCTCACTGTAACATTCTGATATATCCCACATCCCATAATGTAGCACTCTGATATATGCCACAACCCCTCACTGTAATATTCTGATATATCCAACACACCTCACAGTAACACTTTGATATACCCCACACCCCTCACTGTAACACTCTGATATACCCCACACGCCTCACTGTAACACTCTGATATACCCCACACCCCTCACTGTAACACTCTGATATACCCCATACCCCTCACTTTAACACTGATATATCCCAACTCCTCACTGTAACACTCTGATATACCCCACAGCCCTCATTGTAACTTTCTGATATATACTACACCCCATACTGTAGAACTCTGATATAGACCACACCCCTCACTGTAACACTCTGGTATACCCCACACCCTTCACTGTAACATTCTGATATATCCCACACAACTCACTGTAACATTCTGATATACCCCACACCCCTCACTGTAACACCCTGATATAACCAACACACCCCACTGGAACACTCTGATATATCCCACACCCTCACTGTAATACTGTGATATATGCCACACCCCTCAGTGTAACAATCTTAAATACACCACACCCCTGACTGTAACACTCTGATATATTCCACCTTCCTCACTGAAACACTGACATAACCCAGACCCCTCACTGTAAACCTCTGATATACCCCACAGCCCTCACTGTAACACTGATATACCCCACACCCTTCACTGTAACACTCTGATATACCCCACACCCTTCACTGTAATATTCTGATATACCCCACATCCCATAATGTAGCACTCTGATATATGCCACAACCCCTCACTGTAATATTCTGATATATCCAACACACCTCACAGTAACACTCGGATATATCTCCACACCCCTCACTGTAACACTCTGATATACCCCATACCCCTCACAGTAACACACTGATATATCCCACACCCCTCACTGTAACACTGATATAGCCCACACCCCTCACTGTAAAACTCTGATACATCCCACACCCACACTGTAACACTCTGATATACCCCACACCCCTCACTGTAACGCTCTGATATATCCCACACCTCTCATCGTAGCACACTGATATACCCCACACCCCTCACTGTAACACTGATATATCCCACACCCCCCACTGTAACACTCTGATATACCACACACCACTCACAGTAACACTGACATACCACACACCCCTCACTGGAACATTGATATACCCCACACCTCTCACTGTAACACTCTGATATACCCCACACCCCTCACTGTATCACTCTGATCTACCCCACACCCCTCTCTGTAACACTGATATACCACACACACCTCAATGTAACACTCAGATATACCCCACAACGCTCACTGTAACACTCTGATATATCCCACACCCCTCATTGTAACACTCTGATATAACCCACACCCGAACTGTAACACTCTGATATACACCACACCCCTCAACGTAACACTGATATACCCCACACACCTCACTGTAACACTCTGATATACCCCAGACCTCTCACTGTAACACTCTAATATACCCCACACACCTCACTGTAACACTGATATACCCCACACACCTCAATGTAACACTCTGTTATACCCCACAATGCTCACAGTAACACTCTGATATATCCCGCACCCCTCACTGTAACACTCTGATACACTCCACACCCCTCACTGTAACACTGATATACCTCACACCCCTCACAGTAAAGCTGTGATATACCCCACACCACTCACTGTGACACTCTGATATACCCCACACCCCTCACTGTAACACTCTGATATACCCCACACCCCACACAGTAACACTCTGATACACCACACACCCCTCACTGTAACACTTATATAACTCACCCCCCTCACAGTAACACTCTGATACACCACACATCCCTCACTGTAACACTGATATACCCCACACCCCTCACTGTTACACTCTGATATACCCCACACCCCTCACTGTAACACTGATATACCTCAGACCCCTCACAGTATCACTCTGATATACTCCACACCCCTCGCTTTAACACTCTGATATACCCCACACCCCTCACTGTAACACTCTGTTATACAACACACCCCTACAGTAACACTCTGATATACCCCACAACCCTCACTGTAACACTGATATACCCCACACACCTCACTGTAACACTCTGATATACCTCACACCACTCACTGTAACACTGATATACCCCACACAACTCAAGGTAACACTCTGATATACTCCACAACGCTCACTGTAACACTCTGATATATCCCACACCCCTCATAGTAACACTCTGATATACCCCACACACCTCAATGTAACACTCTGATATAAGCCACACCACTCACTGTAATACTCTGATATACCCCGCATCCCTAAATGTAACACTGATATACCCCACACACATCAATGTAACTCTCTGATATACACCACAACGCTCACTGTAACGCTCTGATATACGCCACACCCTTCACTGTAACGCTCTGATATATCCCACACCCCTCACAGTAACACTCTGATATACACCACACCCCTCACTGTGACACTCTGATATACACCACACCCCTCACTGTAACACTGTTATATCCCACACCCGTCACTGTAACACTCTGATATATCCCACACCCCTCACTAACACTCGGATATACACCACACATCTCAATGTAACAGTCTGATATAACCCACACCCCTAACTGTATCCCTCTGATATAACCAACACCCCTCAAAGTAACACTCTAATATACCCCACACCCCTAACAGTAACACTCTGATACACCCCATACCCCTCACTGTAACACTGATATACCTCACACCCCTCACAGTAACACTCTGATATACCCCACACCCCTCACTGTAACATTCTGATACACGCCACAACCCTTACTGTAACACTCTGAAATATGCTACACACCTCACTGTAACACTCTGATATACGCCACACCCCTCATTGGAACATTGATATATCCCACACCCCTCACTGTAACACTCTGATATACCCCACACCACTCACTGTAACACTCTGATATACCCCTGCACCCCTCACTGTGACACTCTGATATACACCACACCCCTCACTGTAATACTGTTATATCCCACACCACTCACTGTAACACTCTGATATATCCTACACCACTCACAGTAACACTCTGATGTATCCCACACCCCTCATCAACACTCAGATATACCCCACGCACCTCAATGTAACAGTCTGATATAACCCACACCCCTAAATGTATCACTCTGATATAACCAACACCCCTCAAAGTAACACTCTGATATACCCCACACCAGTGAGGGGTGTGGGGTATCTCAGAGTGTTACAGTGAGGGGTGTGGGGTATATCAGAGTGTTACAGTGACCGTTGTGGGGTATATCAGAGTGTTACATTGAGGTGTGTGGGGTATAACAGAGTGTTACAGTGAGGGGTGTGGGGTGTATCAGAGCGTTACTGTGAGGGGTGTGGGATATATCAGAGTGTTACAGTGAGGGGTGTGGGGTATATCAGAGTGTTATATTGAGGTGAGTTGGGCAATTCAGAGTGTTACATTGAGGTGTGTGGGGTATAACAGAGTGTTACAGTGAGGGGTGTGGGGTGTATCAGTGTTACAGTGAGGGGTGTGGCATATATCAGAGTGTTACAGTGAGGGGTGTGCCGTGTATCAGAGTGTTACAGTGAGGGGTGTGAGGTATATCAGAGTGTTACTGTGAGGGGTGTGAGGTATATCAGTGTTACAGTGAGGGGTGTGGGGCGTATCAGAGCGTTACTGTGAGGGGTGTGGGTTATATCAGAGTCTTACTTTGAGGGGTGTTGGATATATCAGAGTGATAATGTTAGGGGTGTGGGTTATATCAGAGTTTTACATTGAGGTTTGTGGGGTGTATCCGAGTGTTAGTGAGGGGTGTGGGATATATCAGAGTGTTACAGTGAGTGGTGTGGGATATATCAGAGTGTTACAGTGAGGGGTGTGACGTAAATGAGTGTTACAGTGAGGGGTGTGGGGTGTATCAGAGTCTTACAGTGAGGGGTGTGGGGTATATCAGAGTGTTACTGTGAGGGGTATTGGATATATCAGAGTGTTACAGTGAGGTGTGTGGGATATATCAGATTGTTACAGTTAGGGGTGTGTGGTATATCACAGCTTTGCTGTGAGGGGTTTGAGGTATATCAGTGTTACAGTGAGAGGTGTGGTGTATATCAGAGTGTTACAGTGAGGGGTGTGGGTTATATCATAGTGTTACTGTGAGGGGTATGGGATATATCAGAGTGTTACAGTGAAGGGAGTGGCGAATATCAGAGTGTTACAGTGAGCGTTGCGGGGTATATCTGAGTGTTACATTGAGGTGTGTAGGGTATATCAGTGTTACAGTGAGGGGTGTGGGGTATATCAGAGTGTTACAGTGATGGGTGTGGGGTTTGTCAGAGTGTTACAGTGAGGGGTGTGGTGTCTATCAGCGTGTTACAGTGAGCGTTGTGTGGTATATCTGTGTGTTACTGTGAGGGGTGTGGGATATATCAGAGTGTTAAAGTGAGCGTTGTGGGGTATATCTGAGTGTTACATTGAGGTGTGTGGGGTATATCATTGTTACAGTGAGGGTTGTGGTGTATATCAGAGTGTTACAGTGAGGGGTGTGGGGTATAACAATGTTCCAGTGAGGGGTGTGGGGTATATCAGAGTGAGACAGTGAGGGGTGTGGGATATATCAGAGTGTTATATTGAGGTGTGTTGGGGAAATCAGAGTGTTAAATTGAGGTGTGTGGGGTAAAACAGAGTGTTACAGTGAGGGGTGTGGGGTATATCAGTGTTACAGTGAGGGGTGTGGCATATATCAGAGTGTTACAGTGAGGGGTGTGGGGTCTATCAGAGTGTTACAGAGAGGGGTGTGGGGTCTATCAGAGTGTTGCAGTGTGGGGTGTGGGGTTATCAGATTATTACAGTGAGGGGTGTGGCTTATATCAGAGTGTTACAGTGAGGGGTGTGGGGTATAACAGAGTGTTACTGTGAGGGGTGTGGGATATATCAGAGTGTTACAGACAGGGCTGTGGGTTATATCAGAGTCTTAAATTGAGAGTTGTGGGGTATGTCTGAGTGTTACATTGAGGTGTGAGGGTTGTAGCAGTGTTACAGTGAGGGGTGTGGGGTATATCAGAGTGTTACAGTGAGGGGTGTGGTGTATATCAGAGTGTAACAGTGAGCATTGTGGGGTATATCTGAGTGTTACATTGAGGTGTGTGGGGTATATCAGTGTTACAGTGAGGGGAGTGGGGTATATCAGAGTGTTACAGTGAGGGGTGTGGGGTATATCAGAGTGTTACAGTGAGAGGTGTGGGGTATATCAATGTTCCAGTGAGGTGTGTGGGGTATATCAGAGTGTTACAGTGAGGGGTGTGGGGTATATCAGAGTGTTACATTGAGGTGTGTGGGGTATAACAGAGTGTTACAGTGAGTGGTGTGGTGTATATCAGTGTTACAGTGAGGGGTGTGGCATACATCAGAGTGTTACAGTGAGGGGTGTGGCGTCTAACAAAGTGTTACAGTTAGGGGTGTGGGGTATATCAGAGTGTTACTTTGAGGGATGTTGGATATATCAGAATGATACAGTTAGGGGTGTGCGTTATATCAGAGTTTTACATTGAGGTTTGTGGGGTGTATCCGAGTGTTAGTGAGGGGTGTGGGATATATCAGAGTGTTATAGTGAGGGGTGTGGGGTATATCAGAGTGTTAAAGTGAGCGTTGTGCGGTATATCTGAGTGTTACATTGAGGTGTGTGGTGTATAACAGTGTTGCAGTGAGGGATGTGGGGTATATCAGAGTGTTACAGTGATGGGTGTGGGGTATATCAGAGTGTTACAGTGAGCGCTGTGTGATATATCTGAGTGTTACATTCCGGTGAGTGGGGTATATCAGTGTTACAGTGAGGGGTGTGGGGTATATCAGAGTGTTACAGTGAGGGGTGTGGCGTATAACAATGTTCCAGTGAGGTGTGTGGGGTATAACAGATTGTTACAGTGAGGGGTGTGGGGTATATCAGAGTGTTACAGTGAGGAGTGTGGTGTATATCAGTGTTACAGTGAGTGGGGTACCATATATCAGAGTGTTACACCGAGGGGTGTGGCGTGTATCAGAGTGTTACAATGAGGGGTGTGGGGTATATCAGAGTGTTACTTTGAGGGGTGTTGGATATATCAGAGTGATACAGTTTGGGGTGTGGGTTATACCAGAGTTTTACATTGAGGTTTGTGGGGTGTATCCGAGTGTTAGTGAGGGGTGTGGGATATATCAGAGTGTTACAGTGAGTGGTGCGGGATATATCAGAGGGTTACAGTGAGGGGTGTGGTGCATAACTGTGTTACAGTGAGAGGTGTGGTGTATATCAGAGTGTTACAGTGAGGGGTGTGGGTTATATCATAGTGTTACTGTGAGGGGTGCGGGATATATCAGAGTGTTACAGTGAAGGGAGTGGCGAATATCAGAGTGTTACAGTGAGTGTTGCGGGGTATATCAGAGTGTTACATTGAGGTGTGTGGGGTATATCAGTGTTACAGTGAGGGGTGTGGGCTATATCAGAGTATTACAGTGAGGGGTGCGGCTTATATCAGAGTGTTACAGTGAGGGGTGTGGGGTATATCAGAGTGTTACTGTGAGGGGCGAGGGATATATCAGAGTGTTAAAGTGAGCGTTGTGGGGTATATCTGAGTGTTACATTGAGGTGTGTGGGGTATATCAGTGTTACAGTGAGGGGTGTGGGGTATATCAGAGTGTTACAGTGATGGGTGTGGGGTATATCAGAGTGTTACAGTCAGGGGTGTGGTGTATATCAGCGTGTTACAGTGAGCGTTGTGTGGTATATCTGAGTGTTACTGTGAGGGGTGTGCGATATATCAGAGTGTTAAAGTGAGCGTTGTGGGGTATATCTGAGTGTTACATTGAGGTGTGTGGGGTATATCAGTGTTACAGTGAGGGTTGTGGGGTATATCAGAGTGTTACAGTGAGGGGTGTGGGATATATCAGAGTCTTATATTGAGGTGTGTTGGGGAAATCAGAGTGTTAAATTGAGGTGTGTGGGGTAACACAGAGTGTTACAGTGAGGGGTGTGGGGTATATTAGTGTTACAGTGAGGGGTGTGGCATATATCAGAGTGTTACAGTGAGGGGTGTGGCCTGTATCAGAGTGTTACAGAGAGGGGTGTGGGGTCTATCAGAGTGTTACTGTGAGGGGTGTGAGATATATCAGTGTTACAGTGAGGGGTGTGGGGTTATCAGATTATTACAGTGAGGGGTTTGGCTTATATCAGAGTGTTACAGTGAGAGGTGTGGGGTATAACAGAGTGTTATTGTGAGGGGTGTGGGATATATCAGAGTGTTACAGACAGGGCTGTGGGTTATATCAGAGTCTTAAATTGAGAGTTGTGGGGTATATCTGAGTGTTACATTGAGGTGTGTGGGTTGTAGCAGTGTTACAGTGAGGGGTGTGGGGTATATCAGAGTGTTACAGTGAGGGGTGTGGGGTATATCAGAGTGTTACAGTGAAGGGTGTGGTGTATATCAGAGTGCTACAGTGAGCGTTGTGGGGTATATCTGAGTGTTACATTGAGGTGTGTGGGGTATATAAGTGTTACAGTGAGCGGTGTGGGGTATATCAGAGTGTTACAGTGATGGGTGTGGGGTATATCAGAGTGTTACAGTGAGGGGTGTAGTGTATATCAGAGTGTTACAGTGAGCCTTGTGTGGTATATCTGAGTGTTACATTCAGGTGAGTGGGGTACATCAGTGTTACAGTGAGGGGTGTGGGGTATATCAGAGTGTTACAGTGAGGGGTGTGGGGTATAACAATGTTCCAGTGAGGGGTGTGGGGTATATCAGAGTGTTACAGTGAGGGCTGTGGGGTATATCAGAGTGTTACAGTGAGAGGTGTGGGGTATATCAATGTTCCAGTGAGGGCTGTGGGGTATATCAGAGTGTTACAGTGAGGGGTGTGGGGTATATTAGAGTGTTACAGTGAGGCATGTGGGATATATCAGAGTGTTATATTGAGGTGAGTTGGGGAAATCAGAGTGTTACATTGAGGTGTGTTGGGTATAGCAGAGTGTTACAGTGAGGGGTGTGGTGTATATCAGTGTTACAGTGAGGGGTGTGGCATATATCAGAGTGTTACAGTGAGGGGTGTGGCGTATATCAGAGTGTTACTGTGAGGGGTGTGAGGTATATCAGTGTTACAGTGAGGGATGTGGGGTATATCAGAGTGATAATTTGAGGGGTGTTGGATATATCGGAGTGATACAGTTAGGGGTGTGGGTTATATCAGAGTTTTACATTGAGGTTTGTGGGGTGTATCCGAGTGTTTGTGAGTGGTGTGGGATATATCAGAGAGTTACAGTGAGGGGTGTGGTACATAACAGTGTTACAGTGAGAGGTGTGTTGTACATCAGAGTGTTACAGTGAGGGGTGTGGGGTATATCATAGTGTTACTGTGAGGGTTGTGGGATATATCAGAGTGTTACAGTGAAGGGAGTGGCGAATATCAGAGTGTTACAGTGTGCGTTGTGGTATATAAGAGTGTTATATTGAGGTGTGTGGGGTATATCAGTGTTACAGTGAGGGGTGTGGGTATATCAGAGTATTACAGTGAGGGGTGTGGCTTATATCAGAGTGTTACATTGAGGGGTGTGGGGTATATCAGAGTGTTACTATGAGGGGTGTGGGATATATCACAGTGTTACAGTGAGGGGTGTGGGGTATATCAGAGTTTTAAAGTGAGCGTTGTGGGGTATATCTGAGTGTTACATTGAGGTGTGTGGGGTATATCAGTGTTACAGTGAGTGGTGTGGGGTATATCAGAGTGTTACAGTGATGGGTGTAGGGTATATCATTGTGTTACAGTGAGTGGTGTGCTGTATATCAGAGTGTTACAGTGAGGGCTGTGCTGTATATCAGAGTGTTACAGTGAGCGTTGTGTGGTATATCTGAGTGTTACATTCAGGTGAGTGGGGTATATCAGTGTTACAGTGAGGGGTGTGGGGTATATCAGAGTGTTACAGTGAGGGGTGTGGGGTATAACAATGTTCCAGTGAGGCGTGTGGGGTATATCAGAGTGTTACAGTGAGGGGTGTGGGGTATATCAGAGTGTTACAGTGAGGGGTGTGGGATATATCAGAGTGTTATAATGAGGTGTGTTGGGGAAATCAGAGTGTTAAATTGAGGTGTGTGGGGTATAACAGAGTGTTACAGTGAGGGGTGTGGGGTATATCAGTGTTACAGTGAGGGGTGTGGCATATATCAGAGTGTTAAAGTGAGGGGTGAGGCGTGTGTTAGAGTGTTACAGTGAGGGGTGTGGGGTATATCAGTGTTACAGTGAGGGGTGTGGGGTATATCAGTGTGTTACAGTGAGGGGTGTGGGGTATATCAGTGTTACAGTGAGGGGTGTGGGGTCTATCAGAGTGTTACAGTGAGGGGTGTGGCTTATATCAGAGTGTTACAGTGAGGGGTGTGGGGTATATCAGAGTGTTACAGTGAGGGGTGTGGGGTATAACAATGTTCCAGTGAGGGGTGTGGGGTATATCAGAGTGTTACAGTGAGGGGTGTGGGGTCTATCAGAGTGTTACAGTGAGGGGTGTGGGATATATCAGAGTGTTATATTGAGGTGTGTTGGGGAAATCAGCGTGTTAAATTGAGGTGTGTGGGGTATAACATAGTGTTACAGTGAGGGGTGTGGGGTATATCAGTGTTACATTGAGGGATGTGGCATATATCAGAGTGTTACAGTGAGGGGTGTGGCGTGTGTCAGAGTGTTACCGTGAGGGGTGTGAGATAAATCAGTGTTACAGTGAGGGGTGTGGGTTTATCAGAGTATTACAGTGAGGGGTGTGGCTTATATCAGAGTGTTTCAGTGAGGGGTGTGGGGTATATCAGAGTGTTACTGTGAGGGCTGTGGGTTATATCAGAGTGTTAAATTGAGAGTTGTGGGGTATATCTGAGTGTTACATTGAGGTGTGTGGGGTATATCAGAGTGTTACAGTGAGGGGTGTGGTGTATATCAGAGTGTTACAGTGAGGGGTGTGGTGTATATCAGAGTGTTACAGTGAGGGGTGTGGTGTATATCAGAGTGTTACAGTGACCGTTGTGGGGTATATCAGAGTGTTACATTTGGGGTGTGGGGAATATCAATGTTCTAGTGAGGGGTGTGTAGTATATCAGGGTGTTACAGTGAGGGGTGTGGGGTATATCAGAGTGTTACAGTGAGGGGTGTGGGATATATCAGAGTGTTATATTGAGGTGTGTTGGGGAAATCAGAGTGTTACATTGAGATGTGTGGGGTATAACAGTGTGTTACAGTGAGGGGTGTGGGGTATATCAGTGTTACAGTGAGGGCTGTGGCATATATCAGAGTGTTACAGTGAAGCGTGTGGGGTATATCAGAGTGTTACTGTGAGGGGTGTGAGATATATCAGTGTTGCAGTGAGGGGTGTGGGGTGTATCAGAGCGTTAGAGTAAGGGGTGTGGGGTATATCAGAGTGTTAATTTGAGGGGTGTTGGATATATCAGAGTGATACAGTTAGGGGTGTGGGTTATAAAAGAGTGTTACATTGAGGTGTGTGGGGTGTTTCCGAGTGTTAGTGAGGGGTGTGGGATATATCAGCGTGTTACAGTGAGTGGTGTGGGATATATCATAGTGTTACAGTGAGGGGTGTGGGGTATGTCAGAGTGTTACTGTGAGGGGTGTGGGATAAATCAGAGTGTTACAGTTAAGGGTGTGGCGTATATCGAAGTGTTACGTTGAGGTGTGTGGGGTATATCAGTGTTTCAGTGAGGGCTGTGGGTTATATCAGAGTATTACAGTGAGGGGTGTTGCTTATATCAGAGTGTTACTGTGAGGGGTGTGTGGTATATCAGAGTGTTACAGTGAGCGGTGTGGGGTATATCAGAGTATTACAGTGAGGGGTGTGGCTTATATCAGAGTGTTACTGTGAGGGGTGTGGGATATATCAGAGTGTTACAGTGAGGGGTGTGGGATACATCAGAGTGTTACAGTGAGGGGTGTGGGGTATATCAGAGTGTTACTGTGAGCGGTGTGGGATATATCAGAGTGTTACAGTGAGGGGTGTGGGATACATCAGAGTGTTACAGTGAGCATTGTGGGGTATTTCAGAGTGTTACATTGAGGTGTGTGGGGTATATTAGTGTTACAGTGAGGGTTGTGGTGTATATCAGAGTGTTACATTGAGGGGTGTGTTGGATAAAAGAGTGTTACAGTGAGGGGTGTGGGTATATCAGAGAGTTAAAGCGAGGGGTGTGGAGTATATCAGAGTGTTATGTGAGTGGTGTGATGTACATCAGTGTTACAGTGAGGGGTGTGGGATATATCAGAGTGTTAGAGTGAGGGGTGTGGGATATATCAGAGTGTTACAGTGAGGGGTTTTGGATATATCAGACTGTTACAGTGAGGGGTGTGGTGTGTATCAGAGTGTTACAGTGAGGGGTGTGGGGTATATCAGAGTGTTACTGTGAGGGGTGTGAGCTATATCAGTGTTACAGTGAGGGTTGTGGGGTATATCAGTGTTACAGTGAGTGGTGTGAGGTACATCAGTGTTACAGTGAGGGGTGTGGGATATATCAGATTGTTACAGTGAGGGGTGTGGGGTATATCAGAGTGTTACAGTGAGGGGTGTGGGGTATATCAGAGTGTTACAGTGAGGGATGTGGCGTATATTAGAGTGTTTCAGTGAGGGGTGTGTCGTGTATCAGAGTGTTACAGTGAGGGGTGTGGGGTATATCAGAGTGTTACTTTGAGGGGTGTTGGATATATCATAGTGATACAGTAAGGGGTGTAGGTTATATCAGAGTGTTACTTTGAGGTGTGTGGGGTATATCCGAGTGTTAGTGAGGGGTGTGGGATATATCAGTGTGTTACAGTGATGGGTGTGGGATATATCAGAGCGTTACAGTGAGGGGTGTGGTGGACATCAGTGTTACAGTGAGGGGTGTGGGGTATATCAGAGTGTTACAGTGAGGGGTGTAGGGTATATCAGAGTGTTACTGTGAGGGGTGTGGGATAAATCAGAGTGTTACAGTTAAGGGTGTGGCGTATATCGAAGTGTTACGTTGAGGTGTGTGGGGTATATCAGTGTTTCAGTGAGGGCTGTGGGTTATATCAGAGTATTACAGTGAGGGGTGTTGCTTATATTAGAGTGTTACTGTGAGGGGTGTGTGGTATATCAGAGTGTTACAGTGAGCGGTGTGGGGTATATCAGAGTATTACAGTGAGGGGTGTGGCTTATATCAGAGTGTTACTGTGAGGGGTGTGGGATATATCAGAGTGTTACAGTGAGGGGTGAGGGATACATCAGAGTGTTACAGTGAGGGGTGTGGGGTATATCAGAGTGTTACTGTGAGCGGTGTGGGATATATCAGAGTGTTACAGTGAGGGGTGTGGGATACATCAGAGTGTTACAGTGAGCATTGTGGGGTATTTCAGAGTGTTACATTGAGGTGTGTGGGGTATATTAGTGTTACAGTGAGGGTTGTGGTGTATATCAGAGTGTTACATTGAGGGGTGTGTTGGATAAAAGAGTGTTACAGTGAGGGGTGTGGGTATATCAGAGAGTTAAAGCGAGAGTTGTGGAGTATATCAGAGTGTTATGTGAGTGGTGTGAGGTACATCAGTGTTACAGTGAGGGGTGTGGGATATATCAGAGTGTTAGAGTGAGGGGTGTGGGATATATCAGAGTGTTACAGTGAGGGGTTTTGGATATATCAGACTGTTACAGTGAGGGGTGTGGTGTGTATCAGAGTGTTACAGTGAGGGGTGTGGGGTATATCAGAGTGTTACTGTGAGGGGTGTGAGCTATATCAGTGTTACAGTGAGGGTTGTGGGGTATATCAGTGTTACAGTGAGGGGTGTGAGGTACATCAGTGTTACAGTGAGGGGTGTGGGATATATCAGATTGTTACAGTGAGGGGTGTGGGGTATATCAGAGTGTTACAGTGAGGGGTGTGGGGTATATCAGAGTGTTACTGTGAGGGGTGTGAGCTATATCAGTGTTACAGTGAGGGTTGTGGGGTATATCAGTGTTACAGTGAGGGGTGTGAGGTACATCAGTGTTACAGTGAGGGGTGTGGGATATATCAGATTGTTACAGTGAGGGGTGTGTCGTGTATCAGAGTGTTACAGTGAGGGGTGTGGGGTATATCAGAGTGTTACTTTGAGGGGTGTTGGATATATCATAGTGATACAGTAAGGGGTGTAGGTTATATCAGAGTGTTACTTTGAGGTGTGTGGGGTATATCCGAGTGTTAGTGAGGGGTGTGGGATATATCAGTGTGTTACAGTGATGGGTGTGGGATATATCAGAGCGTTACAGTGAGGGGTGTGGTGGACATCAGTGTTACAGTGAGGGGTGTGGGGTATATCAGAGTGTTACAGTGAGGGGTGTAGGGTATATCAGAGTGTCACAGTGAGGTGTGTGGGGTATATCAGTGTTACAGTGAGGGGTGTGGGGTATATTAGTGTGTTACAGTCTGGGGTGTGGGGTATATCAGAGTGTTACAGTGAGGAGTGCGACATATATCAGAGTGTTACAGTTAGTGGTGTGGGTAATATCAGAGTGTTACATTGAGGTCTGTGGGCTATATCCGAGTGTTACAGTGAAGGATGTGGGGTATATCAGGGTGTTACAGTGAGCATTGTGGGGTATATCAGAGTGTTACATTGAGGTGTGAGGGGTTTATCAGTGTTACAGTGAGGTGTGTGGGGTATATCAGAGTGTTACAGTGAGAGGTCTGGGGTATTTCAGAGCGATACAGTGAGGTTTGTGTGGTATATCAGTGTTAGGTTGAGGGGTGTGGGGTATATCAGATTGTTACAGTTCGTTTGTAGGTTATATCAGAGTGTTACAGTGAGCGTTGTGGGATATATCTGAGTGTTACATTGAGGTGGGTGGGGTATATCAGTATTACAGTGAGGGGTCTAGGGTATATCATCGTGTTACAGTGAGTGGTGTGGTGTATATCAGAGTGTTACAGTGAAAGGTGTGGGGTATATCAGAGTGTTACAGTGAGCGTTGTGGGGTATATCTGAGTGTTACATTGAGGTGTGTGGGGTATATCAATGTTCCAGTGAGGCGTGTGAGGTATATCAGAGTGTTACAGTGAGGGGTGTGGCGTATATCAGTGTTACAGTGAGGGGTATGGGGTATCTCAGTGTTACTGTGAGGGGTGTGGGGTATATCAGGGTGTTACAGTGAGAGGTCTGGGGTATATCAGTGTGTTACAGTGAGGTGTGTGGGGTATATCATTGTTACGTTGAGGGATGTGGGGTATATCAGAGTGTTACAGTTCGGGTGCGTCTTATATCGGAGTGTTACATTGAGGTGTGTGGTTTATATCAGTATTGCAGTGAGGGGTGTGGGGTATATCAGAGTGTTACAGTGAGCGTTTTGGGATATATCTGAGTGTTACATTGAGGTGTGTGGGGTATATCAGTGTTACAGTGAGGGGTGTGGGGTATATCAGAGTGTTACAGTGAGCGTTTTGGGGTATATCTGAGTGTTACATTGAGGTGTGTGGGGTATATCAGTGTTACAGTGAGGGGTGTGGGGTATATTAGAGTTTTACAGTGAGGGGTGTGGGGTATATCAGAGTGTTACAGTGAGGGATGTGGGGTATATCATTGTGTTACATTGAGGTGTGTTGGGGAAATCAGAGTGTTACATTGAGGTGTGTGGGTTATAACAGAGTGTTACAGTGAGGAGTGTGGGGTATATCAGAGTATTACAGTGTGGGGTGTGGCATGTATCAGAGCGTTACAGTGAGGGGTGTAGGGTATATCTGAGTGTTACTGTGTGGGGTGTGAGTTATATCAGTGTTACAGTGAGGGGTGTGGTGTGTATCAGTGTGTTACTGTGAGGGGTGTGGCATTTATCACAGTTTTACGGTGAGGGGTGTTGGATATATCAGAGTGTTAAAGTTGGGGGCTTGGGGTATATCAGAGTGTTAAAGTGAGGGGTGTGGGGTATATCACAGCTTAACTGTGAGGGGTGTGAAGTATATCAGTCTTACAGTGAGGGGTGTGGAGTGTATCAGAGTGTTACTGTGAGGAGTGGGTTTTATATCAGCGTGTTACAGTGAGGGGTGTGGGGTATATCAGAGTGTTACAGTGATGGGTGTGGGGTATATCACAGCTAACTGTGAGGGGTGTGAAGTATATCAGTCTTACCGTGAGGGGTGTGGAGTGTATCAGTCTTACAGTGAGGGGTGTGGGGTATATTAGAGTGTTACTGTGAGGGGTGTGGTGTATATCAGTGTGACAGTGAGGGGTGTGGGGAATATCAGAGTGTTACAGTGAGTGGTTTGCGATATATCAGAGTGTTACAGTGAGGGGTGTGGCGTGTATCAGAGTGTTACAGTGTGGGGTGTGGGGTATTTCAGAATGTTACTGTGTGGGTTCTGAGGTATATCAGTGTTAAAGTGAGGGGTGCGGGTTGTATCAGGGTGTTACTGTGAGGGGTGTGGGGTTTATCAGAGTGTTACGGTGAGGGGTGTTGTATATATCAGAGTGTTACAGTGAGTGGTGTGGGGTATATCAGAGTGTTTCAGTGAGGGGTGTGGGGTATATCAGAGTGTTTCAGTGAGGGGTGTGGGGTATATCACAGCTTAACTGTGAGGAGTGTGAGGTATATCAGTGTTACAGTGCGGGGTGTGGGATATATCAGAGTGTTACAGTGAGGGGTGTGGGGTGTATCAGAGTGTTACAATGAGGGGTGTGGGGTATATCAGTGTGTTTCAGTGAGGTGTGTGGGGTATATCAGTGTTACGTTGAGGGGTGTGGGGTATATCAGAGTGTTACAGTTCGGGTGTGTGTTATATCGGAGTGTTACATTGAGGTGTGTGGTTTATATCAGTATTGCAGTGAGGGGTGTGGGGTAAATCAGAGTGTTACAGTGAGCGTTTTGGGGTATATCTGAGTGTTACATTGAGGTGTGTGGGGTATATCAGTGTTACAGTGAGGGGTGTGGGGTATATTAGAGTTTTACAGTGAGGGGTGTGGGGTATATCAGAGTGTTACAGTGCGGGGTGTGGGATATATCAGAGTGTTACAGTGAGTGGTGTGGGATATATCAGAGTGTTACATTGAGGGGTGTCGTGTATATCAGTGTTACAGTGAGTGGTTTGGCTATATCAGAGTGTTACAGTGAGGGGTGTGGTGTATATCAGAGTGTTACAGTGAGGGGTGTGCGGTATATCAGGGTGTTACAGTGAGCATTGTGGGGTATATCAGAGTGTTACATTGAGGTGTGTGGGGTATATCAGTTTTACAGTGAGGGGTGTGGGGTAAATCAGAGTGTTACAGTGAGAGGTCTGGGGTATATCAGAGTGTTACAGTGAGGTGTGTGGTGTATATCAGTGTTACGTTGATGGGTGTTGGATATATCAGAGTGTTACATTTCGGGTGTGGGTTATTTAAGAATATTACAGTGAGGGGTGTGGGGTATATCAGAGAGTTACAGTGAGGTGTGTGGTGTATATCAAGTGTTACAGTGAGCGTTGTGGGGTCTGTCTGACTTTTACATTGAGTTGTGTGGTGTATATCAGTGTCACAGTGAGCGGTGTGGGGTATATCAGAGTGTTACAGTGAGGGGTGTGGGATATATCAGCGTGTTACAGTGAGGTGTGTAGGGTATATCAGAGTGTTACAGTGAGGGGTTTGGTGTATATCAGAATGTTACAGTGAGGGGTGTGGGGTATATCAAATTTCCAGTGAGGGGTGTGGGGTTTATCAGAGTGTTACAGTGAGGGGTGTGGGGTATATCAGAGTGTTACAGTGAGGGGTGTGGTGTATATCAGAGTGTTACAGTGAGGGGTGTGGGGTATATCAAATTTCCAGTGAGGGGTGTGGTGTTTATCAGAGTGTTACAGTGAGGGGTGTGAGCTATATCAGTGTTACAGTGAGGGGTGTGGTGTATATCAGTGTTACAGTGAGGGGTGTGGTGTATATCAGAGTGTTACAGTGAGGGGTATGGGGTTTATCAAATTTCCAGTGAGGGGTGTGGGGTTTATCAGAGTGTTACAGTGGGGGGTGTGGGGTATATCAGAGTGTTACATTGAGGTGTGTTGGGGAAATCAGAGTTTTACATTGAGGTGTGTGGGGTATAACAGAGTGTTAGAGTGAGGGGTGTGGGGTATATCAGTGTTACAGTGAGGGGTGTGGGGTGTATCAGAGTGTTACTGTTAGGGGTGTGGGTTATATCAGAGTGTTACTTTGAGGGGTGTTGGATATTTCAGAGTGATACAGTTAGGGGTGTGGGGTATATCAGAGTGTTACAGTGAGCGTTGTGGGGTATATGAGAGTGTTACATTGAGATGTGCGGGGTATATCAGTGTTACAGTTAGGGGTGTGGTGTATATCAGAGTATTACAGTGAGGGGTGTGGCGTATATCAGAGTGTTACAGTGAGGAGTGTGGGGTATAACAAGTGTTACAGTTAGGGGTGTGGGATATATCAGAGTGTTACATTGAGGTGTGTGGGGATTATCAGTGTTATAGTGAGAGGTGTGGGGTATATCAGGGTGTTACAGTGAGTGGTGTTGGGTACATCAGAGTGTTACAGTGAGGGGTATGGGCTATATCTATATTCCAGTGAGGTGTGTGGGGTATATCAGACTGTTTCATTGAGGTGTGTGGGGTTTATCAGAGTGTTACCATGAGGGGTGTTGGGTATATCAGTGTTACGTTGAGGGGTGTGGGGTATATCACAGTGTTACAGTGAGGTGTGTGGGGTATATCAGAGTGTTACATTGAGGTGTGTGGGTTATATCAGAGTGTTACAGTCAGGGATGTGGGGTATATCAGTGTTACACTGAGGGATGTGGGATATATCAGAGTGTTACAGTGAGGGGTGTGGCGTCTATCAGAGTCCTGAAGTGAGGTGTGTGGGGTGTTTCAGAGTGTTACTTTGAGTGGTGTTGGATATATCAGAGTGTTACATTGGGGTGTGTGGGATATATCCGAGAGATAGTGAGGGGTGTGGGATATATCAGAGTGTTACAGTGAGGGTTGTGGGATATATCAGAGTGTTACAGTGTGGGGTGTGGGATATAGCAGAGTGTTATAATGAAGGTTGTGGGGTATATCAGTGTTACAGTGCGGGGTGTGGGGTGTATCAGAGTATTGCAGTGAGGGGTGTGGCGTATGGCAGAGTGTTACAGTGAGGGGTGTGGGGTTTATCAGTATTACGGTGAGGAGTGTGAGGTATATCAGAGTGTTACAGTTAGGGGTTTGGCTTATATCAGAGTGTTACTTTGAGGTGTGTGGTGTATATCCGAGTGTTAGTGAGGGGTGAGGGATATATCAGAGTGTTACAGTGAGGGGTGTGGAATATATCAGAGTGTTACAGTGAGGTGTGTGGTGTATATCTGGTTTACAGTGAGCGGTGTGGGGTATATCACAGTGTTACAGTGAGGGGTGTGGGGTATATCAGAGTGTTACAGTGAGGGGTGTGGGATATATCAGAATGTTACAGTGAGCGTTGTGGGGTATATCAGAGTGTTTCATTGAGGTGTATGGGGTATATCAGTGTTACAGTGAGGGTTCTGCTGTATATCAGACTGTTACAGTGAGGGGTGTGGGGTATATCAGAGTGTTACAGTGAGGGGTGTGGGGTATATCAGTGTTACGGTGAGGGGTGTGGGGTATATCAGAGTGTTAGATTGAGGTGTGTGGGGGAAATCAGAGTGTTATATTGAGGTATGTGGGTTATAACAGAGTGTTACAGTGAGGGGTTTGGTGTATATCAGTGTTAAAGTGAGGGTTGTGGGATATATCAGAGTGTTACAGTGAGGGGTGTGGCGTGTAACAGAGTGTTACAGTGAGGGGTGTGGGTTATATCAGAGTGTTACTGTGAGGGTTGTGAGGTATATCAGTGTTAGAGTTAGGGGTGTGGGGTGTTTCAGAGTGTTACTGTGAGGGGTGTGGGGTATATCAGAGAGTTACCTTGAGGGGTGTTGGATATATCAGAGTGTTACAGTTCGGGGTGTGGTTCATATCAGAGGGTTACATTGGGGTGTGTGGGGTATATCCGAGTGTTAGTGAGGGGTGTGGGATACATCAGAGTGTTACAATGAGGGTTGTGGGATATATCAGAGTGTTACAGTGAGGGGTGTGGTGTATATCAGTGTTACAGAGAGAGGTGTGTTGCATATCAGAGTGTTACGGTGAGGTGTGTGGCGTACATCAGAGTGTTACAGTGAGGGGTGTGGGATAAATCAGAGTGTAACAGTGACAGGTGTGGGGTATATCAGAGTGTTACAGTGAGCGTTGTGGGGTATATCAGAGTTTTACAGTGAGGGGTGTGGGGTATATCAGTGTTACAGTGAGGGGTGTGGGATATATCAGAGTGTTACAGTGAGGGGTGTCGCGTGTATCAGAGTGTTACAGTGAGGGGTGTGCGGTATATCAGAGTGTTACTGTGAGGGGTGTGAGGTTTATCATTGTTACAGTGAGGGGTGTGGTGTGTATCAGAGTGTTACTGTGAGGGGAGTGGGGTATATCAGAGTGTTACTTTGAGGGGTGTTGGATATATCATAGTGATACAGTTAGGGGTGTGGGTTATATCAGAGTGTTACATTGAGGTGTGTGGTGTATATCCGAGTGTTAGTGCTAGGTGTGGGATATTTCAGAGTGTTACAGTGAGGGGTGAGGTGTATATCAGTGTTGCAGTGAGGAGTGTGTTGTATATCAGTGTGTTACAGTGTAGTGTGTGGGGTATATCAGAGTGTTACATTGAGGGGTGTGGGATATATCAGAGTGTTACAGTGAAGGGTGTGGGGTATATCAGAGTGTTACAGTGAGTGTTGTGGGGTATATCAGAGTGTTACATTGAGGTGTGTGGGGTATATCAGTGTTATGGTGAGAGGTGTGTGGTATATCAGGGTGTTACAGTGAGGGGTGTGGGGTACATCAGAGTGTTACGGTGAGGGCTATGGGGTATATCAGAGTGTTACAGTTAGGGGTGTGGGATATATCAGAGTGTTACAGTGAGGGGTGTGGGGTATATCAGAGTGTTACATTGAGGTGTGTGGGTTATAACAGAGTGTTACAGTGAGGGGTGTGGGGTATATCAGTGTTACAGTGAGGGGTGTGTGATATATCAGAGTTTTACATAGAGGGGTGTGGCGTCTATCAGAATCTTAATGTGAGGGGTGTGGGGTGTTTCCGAGTGTTACTTTGAGAGGTGTTTGATATATCAGAGTTTTACATTGGAGTGGGTGGGATATATCCGAGTGATAGTGAGGGATGTGGGTTATATCAGAGTGTTACAGTGAGGGTTGTGGGATATATCAGAGTGTTACAGTGAGGGGTGTGGGATATATCAGAGTGTTACAGTGAAGGGTGTGGGGTATATCAGTGTTACAGTGAGGGGTGTGGTGTATATCAGAGTATTGCAGTGAGGGGTGTGGCGTATATCAGTGTTACGGTGAGGAGTGTGAGGTATATCAGAGTGTTACAGTTAGGGGTTTGGGTTATATCAGAGCGTTACATTGAGGTGTGTGATGTATTTCCGAGTGTTAGTGAGGGGTGAGGGATATATCAGAGTGTTACATTGAGGGGTGTGGAATATACAGAGTCTTACAGTGAGTGGTGTGGTGTATATCAGGTTTACAGTGAGTGGTGTGGGGTATATCAGAGTGTTACAGTGAGGGGTGTGGAATATATCAGAGAGTTACAGTGAGGGGTGTGGGGTATATCAGAGTGTTAAAGTGAGCGTTGTGGGGTATATCTGAGTTTTACAGTGAGTTGTGTGGGGTATATCAGTGTCACAGTGAGCGGTGTGGGGTATATCAAATTTCCAGTGAGGGGTGTGGGGTATATCAGAGTGTTAAGTGAGGGGTGTGGGGTATATCAGAGTGTTACAGTGAGCGGAGTGGCGTATATCAGAGTGTTACATTGAGGTGTGTTGCGTATAACAGAGTGTTACAGTGAGGGGTGTGGGGTATATCAGTGTTACAGTGAGGGGTGTGGGGTGTATCAGACTGTTACTGTGAGGGGTGTGGGGTATATCAGAGTGTTACTTTGAGAGGTGTTGGATATATCAGAGTGATACAGTTAGGGGTGTGGGTTATATCAGATTGTTTGATTGAAGTGTGTGGGGTATATCCGAGTGTTAGTGAGGGGTGTGGGATTTATCAGATTGTTACAGTGAGGGGTGTGGGATATATCAGAGTGTTACAGTGATGGGTGTGTTGTGCATCAGTGTTACAGTGAGGGGTGTGTGATATATCAGAGTGATACAGTGAAGGGTGTGGGGTATATCAGAGTGTTACAGTGAGCGTTGTGGGGTATATGAGAGTGTTACATTGAGATGTGCGGGGTATATCAGTGTTACAGTGAGGGGTGTGGTGTATATCAGAGTATTACAGTGAGGGGTGTGGCGTATATCAGAGTGTTACATTGAGGAGTGTGGGGTATATCAGTGTTACGGTGAGGGCTATGGGGTATATCAGAGTGTTACAGTTAGGGGTGTGGGATATATCAGAGTGTTACAGTGAACGTTGTTGGGTATATCAGAGTGTTACATTGAGGTGTGTCGGGTATATCAGTGTTACAGTGAGTGGTGTGGGGTATATCAGATTGTTACAGTGAAGGGTGTGGGGTATATCAGAGTGTTACAGTGAGGGGTGTGGGGTATATCAATGTTCCAATGAGGTGTGTGGGGTATATCAAACTGTTGCAGTGAGGGGTGTGGGGTATATTAGTGTTACAGTGAATGGTGTGGGGTATATCAGTGTTACGGTGAGGGGTATGGGGTATATCAGAGTGTTACATTGAGGTGTGTGGTGTATATCAGAGTGTTACAGTGAGGCGTGTGGGGTATATCAGAGTGTTACAGTGAGGGGTGTGGGGTATATCAGAGTGTTACAGTGAGATGTGTGGTGTGTATCAGATGTTACAGTGAGGTGTGTGGGATATATCAGTGTTACAGTGAGGGGTGTGGGGTATATCAGAGTGTTACATTGAGGTGTGTGGGGTATATCAGTGTTACGGTGACGTGTGTGGGGTATATCAGAGTGTTACACTTCGCTTGTGGGTTATAACAGAGTGTAACAGTGAGGGGTTTGTGGTATATCAGAGTGTTACAGTGAGGGGTGTGTGGTATATCAGTGTTACGGTGAGGAGTGTGATGTATATCCGAGTGTTACAGTTAGGGGTGTGGGTTATATCAGAGTGTTACTTTGAGGTTTGTGGGGTATATCCGAGTGTTAGTGATGGGTGTGGGATATATCAGAGTGTTACAGTGAGGGGTGTGGAATATATCAGAGTGTTACAGTGAGGGGTGTGGGACATATCAGAGTGTTACAGTGAGGGGTGTGGAATATATCAGAGTGTTACAGTGAGGGGTGTGGGACATATCAGAGTGTTACAGTGAGGGGTGTCGGGTATATCAGAGTGTTACAGTGAGGGGTGTGGAATATATCAGAGTGTTACAGTGAGGGGTGTGGAATATATCAGAGTGTTACAGTGAGGGGTGTGGGACATATCAGAGTGTTACAGTGAGGGGTGTGGGGTATATCAGTGTTACAGTGAGGTGTGTGGGGTATATCAGAGTGTTACAGTGAGGGGTGTGGGATATATCAGAGTGTTACAGTGAGGGGTGTGGGGTATATCAGTGTTACGGTGAATGGTGTGGAGTATATCAGAGTGTTACAGTGAGGGGTGTGGGGTATATCAGTGTTACGGTGAATGGTGTGGAGTATATCAGAGCGTTACAGGGAGGTGTGCGGGGTATATCAATGTGTAACAGAGTAAAGCTCAGTCTGCACTTTCTCCATCAAACACTCGAAGTACAGTTGTGGCGCTCCCTCACTATGGAACCATCGACTGTGCGGGTCTCCCTCAGAATCGCAGAATCACAGATTGCAGAGGAGACTCTTTGGCCCGAGTCTGTACCGATACTTGGGAAAAACCTAAACTCCCTACCCATACCCATTTACCAGCACTTGGCCCATAGCCATCGCCCTGACCCTCCGACAGTGCGGCGCTCCCTCAGCACTGACCATCCGATGTGCGGCGCTCCCTCAGCACTGACCCTCTGATGTCGGCGCTCCCTCAGCACTGTCCCTCTGACAGTGCGGTTCTCCCTCAGCAATGACCCTCTGACAGTGCGGCACTCCCTCAGCACTGAACCGCTGAAAGTGCGGCGCTCCCTCAGCGCTGACCCTCCGACAGTGCGGCGCTCACTCAGCACTGACCCTCCGACAGTGCGGCGCTCCCTCAGCACTGACCCTCCGACAGTGCGGAGCTCAATCAGCACTGCCCCTCCGACAGTGCGGCGCTCCCTCAGCACAGACCCTCCCACAGCGCGGCGCTCCCTCAGCACTGAACCTCCGACAGTGCGGAGCTCAATCAGCACTGACCCTCCGACAGTGCGACGCTCCCTCAGTTCTGACCCTCCGACAATGCGGCAGTCCCTCAGCGCTGACCCTCCGATCGTGCGACGCTCCCTCAGCCCTGACCCTCTGACAGTGCGACGCTCCCTCAGCACTGACACTACGACAGTGTGGCACTCCCTCAGCACTGACCCTCCGACCGTGTGGCACTCCCTCAGCACTGACCCTCCGACATTGCAGCGCTCCCTCAGCACAGTCCCTCCGACAGTGTGGCACTCCCTCAGCACTGACACTTCGACAGTGCCGCGCTCCCTCAGTTCTGACCCTCCGACAATGCGGCACTCCCTCAGCGCTGACCCTCCGAAAGTGCGACGCTCCCTCAGCCCTGACCCTCCGACAGCGCAGCGCTCCCTCAGCACTGACCCTCCCATAGCGCGGTGCTCCCTCAGCACTGACCCTCCGACAGCGCGGCACTCCCTCAGCGCTGACCCTCCGACAGTGCGGCACTCCCTCAGCAATGAGCCTCCGATGTGCGGCGCTCCCTCAGCACTGTCCCTCCGACAGTGCGGCGCTCCCTCAGCACTGTCCCTCCGACAGTGCAGCGCTCCCTCAGCCCTGACCCTCCGACAGTGCGGCCCTCCCTCAGCAATGACCCTCCGATCTGCGGCGCTCCCTCAGCACTGACCTTCCGACAGCGCGGATCTCCCTCAGCACTGACCCTCCGACAGTGTGGCACTCCCTCAGCACTGAACCTCTGACAGTGCGGCGCTCCCTCAGCGCTGACCCTCCGACAGTGCGGCGCTCACTCAGCACTGACTCTCCAACAGTGTGGCGCTCCCTCAGCACTGACCCTCCCACAGTGCAGCGCTCCCTCAGCATTGACCCTCCGACAGTGCGGCGCTCCCTCAGCACTGACCCTCCGACCGTGTGGCACTCCCTCAGCACTGACCCTCCGACATTGCGGCGCTCCCTCAGCACAGTCCCTCCGACAGTGCGGCACTCCCTCAGCGCTGACCCTCCGACCGTGCGACGCTTCCTCAGCCCTGACCCTCTGACAGTGCGGCACTCCCTCAGCACTGACCTTCCGACAGTGCGGCGCACCCTCAGCAATGAGCCTCCGACAGTGCGGCACTCCCTCAACACTGACCCTCCGACAGCGCGGTGCTCCCTCAGCACTGACCCTCCCACAGTGCGGCGCTCCCTCAGCACTGACCCTCCCACAGTGCGGCGCTCCCTCGGCACTGACCCTCCGACAGTGCGGCACTCCCTCAGCACTGACCCTCCGACAGTGCGACGCTCCCTCAGCACTGACCCTCCGACAGTGCGGCGTTCCCTCAGCACTGCCCCTCCGACAGTGCGGCACTCCCTCAGCACTGACCCTCCGACAGTGCGGCGCTCCCTCAGCACTGAGCCTCCGACTTTGCGGCGCTCCCTCAGCACTGACCCTCTGACAGTGCGATGCTCCCTCAGCACTGACCCTCCGACAGTGCGACGCTCCCTCAGCACTGACCCTCCGACCGTGTGGCACTCCCTCAGCACTGACCCTCCGACATTGCGGCGCTCCCTCAGCACAATCCCTCTGACAGTGCGGCACTCCCTCAGCGCTGACCCTCCGACCGTGCGACGCTTCCTCAACCCTGACCCTCTGACAGTGCGGCGCTCCCTCAGCACTGACCCTCCGACAGTGCGGCTCTCCCTCAGCACTGACCCTCTCACAGTGCGGCTCTCCCTCAGCACTGACCCTCCCACAGTGCGGCGCTCCCTCAGCACTGACCCTCCGACAGTGCGGCTCTCCCTCAGCACTGACCCTCTCACAGTGCGGCTCTCCCTCAGCACTGACCCTCCCACAGTGCGGCGCTCCCTCAGCACTGACCCTCCGACAGCGCGGCGCTCCCTCAGCACTGACCCTCCCACAGCGCGGTGCTCCCTCAGCACTGACCCTCCCACAGTGCGGCGCTCCCTCGGCACTGACCCTCCAACAGTGCGGCACTCCCTGAGCACTGACCCTCCCACAGTGCGGCACTCCCTCGGCACTGACCCTCTGACAGTGTGGTTCTCCCTCAGCACTGACCCTCCGACAGTGCTGCGCTCCCTCAGCACTGACCGTCCCACAGTGCGGCGCTCCCTCAGCGCTGACCCTCCGACAGCGCGACTCTCCCTCAGCACTGACCCTCCAACAGTGCATCTCTCCCTCAGCGCTGACCCTCGGACAGTGCAGCACTCCCTCAGCACTGACCCTCCGACAGTGCGGCGCTCCCTCAGCACTGACCCTCTGACAGTGCGGCACTCTCTCAGCACTGGCGCTGGGTCCAGTTGTGTTGTTTGGGGGTGGGGCACATTCGGCCTGCATTGACATGTTGGAGGATTTGGAGTTGAGAGCGGGACCCAGTCCGTGGGTGACGGGGTGGGGTGGGGGAGGGGGGTTGGGGGTTGGGGTTGGGGTGGGGGTGGGTGGGTCCTGTGTTTCAATGTTCATGGATTACTTCACAGTCAGGTTGACTCTCGAACCAATGACCTCATCATGGGGCTGCATGCAAATGATGTGCTAATGGACAATGCCTCCTTGGTCAACCCATTGGCTGGAACCTGGGGGCTCAATGATGTCATCAATGGAACGATCCATTGAGGACGAGGGGAGTGGAGTCGAGACAGGATTGGCGCCCAGTCGATTGTGGCCTTCGTTGGCCGGTCATGGGCGCCCTCGGCCTAGTCCCCAGGCCACCCCTCGTTGCTGGCTCTCTCCTTCCGGGCGTCGCTGTCGCTTCCGGCGTCTCGGTCAGTCCTGCCAGCCCTTGGGTGGTGGGAGGGTGAAAAGTCTACCCCCCCTCCGACCCCCGCCCCCCTTGGGCACCGCAGACCCACCCCCACTGCCCCATCTTCACGGCAACCAGTCAATACCAGGACGTCCTTCAGCAGGTACCTGTGCCGCTGGTCTGCTGGGACCAGGCAGGGGCTTTGTCGCTGGCCGGACCTCCCACACCCTCCTCCACATCGCCACGAAGACACACCAACCACCCCCCCCCACCCCACCCCGGCCCTCCCACGACGCCACCAGGCTTGGAGGAGAGACGGCGGGCGATCCAGAGCAGAGCCCAGCCTGACTGGCAGCCGCTGCAGGATGTGACGGTTATACGCGTCAATGCAAGGAATAGGGCAGGACACCCGTTGAGGTGGCTGCTCCCTTCGTGAGTCGAGGTGCCAGCGCGGCGCAACTAGTCACCGAAGGCGAGGGACGCACGGACATTTCAGAGCGCAGGGGAGTCGGATCTCCATTTGGCTAAACTTCCAAGAGTGAGCACAGATATTCCGGTATCTGCACCCCACTTAGAATACTGCGCACAGTTCCAGTATCTGTATCCCACTTAGAATACTGCACAAAGTTCCAGTATCTGTATCCCACTTAGAATACTGCACACAGTTCCAGTATCCGTATCCCACTTAGAATACTACACACAGTTCCAGAATGTGTATACCACTTAGAATACTGCACAAAGTTCCAGTATCTGTATCCCACTTAGAATACTGCGCACAGTTCCAGTATCTGTATCCCACTTAGAATACTGCACACAGTTCCAGTATCTGTATCCCACTTAGAATACTGCACACAGTTCCAGTATCTGTATCCCACTTAGAATACTGCACAAAGTTCCAGTATCTGTATCCCACTTAGAATACTGCACACAGTTCCAGTATCCGTATCCCACTTAGAATACGGCGCACAGTTCCAGAATGTGTATCCCACTTAGAATACTGCACACAGTTCCAGTATCTGTATCCCACTTAGAATACTGCACACAGTTCCAGAATGTGTATCCCACTTAGAATACTGCACACAGTTCCAGTATCTGTATCCCACTTAGAATACTGCACACAGTTCCAGAATGTGTATCCCACTTAGAATACTGCACACAGTTCCAGTATCTGTATCCCACTTAGAATATGGCACAAAGTTCCAGTATCTGTATCGCACTTAGAATACTGCGCACAGTTCCAGTATCTGTATCCCACTTAGAATACTGCGCACAGCTCCAGTATCTGTATCCCACTTAGAATACTGCGCACAGTTCCAGTATCTGTATCCCACTTAGAATACTGCGCACAGTTCCAGTATCTGTATCCCACTTAGAATACTGCGCACAGTTCCAGAATGTGTATCCCACTTAGAATACTGCACACAGTTCCAGTATCTGTATCCCACTTAGAATATGGCACAAAGTTCCAGTATCTGTATCGCACTTAGAATACTGCGCACAGTTCCAGTATCTGTATCCCACTTAGAATACTGCGCACAGCTCCAGTATCTGTATCCCACTTAGAATACTGCGCACAGTTCCAGTATCTGTATCCCACTTAGAATACTGCGCACAGTTCCAGTATCTGTATCCCACTTAGAATACTGCGCACAGTTCCAGTATCTGTATCCCACTTAGAATACTGCACACAGTTCCAGTATCTGTATCCCACTTAGTATACTGCGCACAGTTCCAGTATCTGTATTCCACTTAGAATACTGCACACAGTTCCAGTATCTGTATCCCGCTTAGAATACTGCGCACAATTCCAGTATCTGTATTCTGCTTAGAATACTGCGCACAGTTCAAGTATTTGTATGCCATTTAGAATACTGCACACAGTTCCAGTATCTGTATCCCACTTAGAATACTGCACACGGTTCCGGTATCTGTATCCCACTTAGAATACTGCACACAGTTCCAGTATCTGTATCCCGCTTAAAATACATCACACAGTTCAGTATCTATATACCACTTAGAATACTGCACACAGTTCCAGAATCTGTACCTGGCTTAGAATACTGGGCACAGTTCCAGTATCTGTATCCCACTTAGAACACTGCACACAGTTCCAGTATCTGTATACCACTTAGAATACTGCACACGGTTGCATAATCTTTATCCCACTTAGAATACTGAACAAAGTTTCAGTATCTGTATCCCGCTTAGAATACTGCACACAGTTCCAGTATCTGTATCATGCTTAGAATACTGCACACAGTTCCGGTATCTGTAAACCACTTAGAATAATGCACACAGTTCCAGTATCTGTATCCCGCTTAGAATACTGCACACAGTTGCAGAATCCGTATCCCACTTAGAATACTGCACACAGTTCCAGTATCTGTATCCCACTTAGAATACTGCACACAGTTCCAGTATCTGTATCCCACTTAGAATACAGCACACAGTTCCAGTATCTGTATCCCACTTAGAATACTGCGCACACTTCCAGTATGTGTATCCCGCTTAGAATAATGCACACAGTTCCAGTATCTGTATCCCGCTTAGAATACTGCACACAGTTGCAGAATCTGTATCCCACTTAGAATACTGCACACAGTTCCAGTATCTGTATCCCACTTAGAATACAGCACACAGTTCCAGTATCTGTATCCCACTTAGAATACAGCACACAGTTCCAGTATCTGTATCCCGCTTAGAATACTGCACACAGTTGCAGAATCTGTATCCCACTTAGAATACTGCACACAGTTCCAGTATCTGTATCCCACTTAGAATACTGCACACAGTTCCAGTATCTGTATCCCACTTAGAATACAGCACACAGTTCCAGTATCTGTATCCCACTTAGAATACAGCACACAGTTAAAGAATCTGTATCCCACTTAGAATACTGCGCACACTTCCAGTATGTGTATCCCGCTTAGAATAATGCACACAGTTCCAGTATCTGTATCCCGCTTAGAATACTGCACACAGTTGCAGAATCTGTATCCCACTTAGAATACTGCACACAGTTCCAGTATCTGTATCCCACGTAGAATACAGCACACAGTTCCAGTATCTGTATCCCACTTAGAATACAGCACACAGTTCCAGTATCTGTATCCCACTTAGAATACTGCACACAGTTCCAGTATCTGTATCCCGCTTAAAATACATCACACAGTTCAGTATCTATATACCACTTAGAATACTGCACACAGTTTCCAGAATCTGTACCTGGCTTAGAATACTGGGCACAGTTCCAGTATCTGTATCCCACTTAGAACACTGCACACAGTTCCAGTATCTGTATACCACTTAGAATACTGCACACGGTTGCATAATCTTTATCCCACTTAGAATACTGAACAAAGTTTCAGTATCTGTATCCCGCTTAGAATACTGCACACAGTTCCAGTATCTGTATCACGCTTAGAATACTGCACACAGTTCCGGTATCTGTAAAGCACTTAGAATAATGCACACAGTTCCAGTATCTGTATCCCGCTTAGAATACTGCACACAGTTGCAGAATCTGTATCCCACTTAGAATAGAGCACACAGTTCCAGTATCTGTATCCCACTTAGAATACAGCACACAGTTCCAGTATCTGTATCCCACTTAGAATACAGCACACAGTTCCAGTATCTGTATCCCACTTAGAATACAGCACACAGTTAAAGAATCTGTATCCCACTTAGAATACTGCGCACACTTCCAGTATGTGTATCCCGCTTAGAATACTGAACACAGTTCCAGAATGTGTATCCCACTTAGAATACTGCACACAGTTCCAATATCTGTATCCCACTTAGAATACTGTGTACAGTTCCAGTATCTGTATCCCACTTGGAATACTGCGCACAGTTCCAGTATCTGTATCCCAATTAGATTACTGCACACAGTTCCAGTATCTGTATCCCACTTAGAATAATGCACACAGATCCAGAGTCTGTATCCCACTTAGAATACTGCACACAGTTCCAGTACCTGAATCCCGCATAGAATATTGCACACAGTTCCAGTATCTGTATCCCGCTTAGAATACTGCGCACCGTTCCAGTATCTTTATCCCACTTAGAATACTGCACACAGTTCCTGTATCTGTATCCCACTTAGAATACTATGCACAGTTCCAGTATCTGTATCCCGCGTAGAATACTGCACACAGTTCCAGAATGTGTATCCCACTTAGAATACTGCACACATTTCCAGTATCTGTATCCCACTTGGAATGCTGCTCACAGTTCCAGTATTTGTATCCCACTTAGAATACTGCACACAGTTCTAGAATGTGTATCCCGCTTAGAATACCGCAAACAGTTCCAGAATGTGTATCCCGCTTAGAATACTGCGCACAGTTCCATTATCTGTATCCCACTTAGAATACTGCGCACAGTTCCAGTATCTGTATCCCACTTAGAATACTGCACACAGTTGCAGTATCTGTATCCTGCTTAGAATACTGTGCACAGTTCCAGTATCTGTATCCCACTTAGAATACTGCACACAGTTCCAGTATCTGTATCCGGCTTAGAATACTGCACACATTTCCAGTATCTATATCCCACTCAGAATACTGCACACAGTTAAGAATCTGTATCCCACTTAGAATAATGCGCACAGTTCCAATATCTGTATCCCACTTAGAATAAGGCGCACAGTTCCAGTACCTGTATCCTGCTAAGAATACTGTGCACAGTTCCATAATGTGTATCCCACTTAGAATAATGCTCACAGTTCCAGAATGTTTATCCCACTTAGAATACTGCACACAGTTCCAGTATCTGTATCCCAAGTAGGATACTGCGCACAATTCCAGTATCTGTATCCCACTTGGAATAATCCACACGGTTCCAGCATCTGTATCCCACTTAGAATACTGCACACAGTTCCAGTTTCTGTATCCCACTTAGAATATTGCACACAGTTTAGAATCGGTATCCCTCTTAGAATACTGCACAGAGTTCCAGTGTCTGTATCCTGCTTAGAATACTGCACAGAGTTCCAGTATCTGTATCCCTCTTAGAGTACTGCACACAGTTCCAGTATCTGTATCCCACTTAGAATACTCCACACAGTTCCAGTATCTGTATCCCACTTAGAATACTGCACACAGTTCCGGTATCTGTATCCCATTTAGAATACTGCACACAGTTCCAGTATCTGTATCCCGCTTAGAATACATCAGACAGTTCCAGTAACTGTATCCCACTTCGAACACTGCACACAGTTCCAGTATCTGTATACCACTTAGAATACTGCACACAGTTGCATAATCTGTATCCCCCTTAGAATATTGCACAAGGTTCCAGAATCTGTAGCCACTTAGAATACTGCGCACAGTTCCAGTATCTGTATCCCACTTAGAGTACTGTGCACAGTTCCAGTATCTGTATCCCACTTAGAATACTGCTCACAGTTCCAATATCTGTATCCCACTTAGAATACTGCGCACAGTTCCAGTATCTGTATCCCACATAGAATACTGCGCACACTTCCAGTATCTGTATCCCACTTAGAATACTGCGCACAGTTCCAGTATCTGTATCCCACTTAGAATACTGTGCACCGTTCCAGAATGTGTATCCCACTTAGAATACTGCGCACCGTTCCAGAATGTGTATCCCACTTAGAATACGGCACACAGTTCCAGAATGTGTATCCCGCTTAGAATACTGTGCACCGTTCCAGAATGTGTATCCCACTTACAATACTGCACACAATTCCAGAATGTGTATCCCGCTTAGAATACTGCACACAGTTCCAGTATCTGTATCCCACTTAGAATACTGCACACAGTTCCAGTATTTGTATCCCGCTTAGAATACCGCACACAATTCCAGAATGTGTATCCCACTTAGAATACTGCACACAGTTCCAGTATTTGTATCCCGCTTAGAATACTGCACACAGTTCCAGAATCTGTATCCCGCTTAGAATACTGCACACAGTTCCAGTATCTATATCCCACTTAGAATACTGCGCACAGTTCCAATATCTGTATCCCACATAGAATACTGCACACACTTCCAATATCTGTATCCCACTTAGAATACTGCACACACTTCCAGTATCTGTATCCCACTTAGAATACTGCGCACAGTTCCAATATCTGTATCCCACTTAGAATACTGCACACACTTCCAGTATCTATATACCACTTAGAATACTGCGCACAGTTCCAATATCTGTATCCCACTTAGAATACTGCACACAGATCCAGTATCTGTATCCCACTTAGAATACTGCACACAGTTCCAGTATCTATATCCCACTTAGAATACTGCGCACAGTTCCAATATCTGTATCCCACATAGAATACTGCACACACTTCCAATATCTGTATCCCACTTAGAATACTGCACACACTTCCAGTATCTGTATCCCACTTAGAATACTGCGCACAGTTCCAATATCTGTATCCCACTTAGAATACTGCACACACTTCCAGTATCTATATACCACTTAGAATACTGCGCACAGTTCCAATATCTGTATCCCACTTAGAATACTGCACACAGATCCAGTATCTGTATCCCACTTAGAATACTGCACACAGTTCCTGTAACTATATCCCACTTAGAATACTGAGCACCGTTCCAGAATGTGTATCCCACTTAGAATACTGCACACAGTTCCAGAATGTGTATCCCACTTAGAATACTGCACACAGTTCCTGTATCTGTATCCCACTTAGAATACTGCACACAGTTCCAGAATGTGTATCCCACTTAGTATACTGCACACAGTTCAAGTACCTGTATCCCACTTAGAATACTGCTCACAGTTCCAGTATCTGTATCCCACTTAGAATACTGCACACAGTTCCAGTGTTTGTATCCCCCTTAGAATACTGCACACAGTTCCAGAATGTGTATCCCGCTTAGAATACTGCGCACAGTTCCAGTATCTATATCCCACTTAGAATACTGTGCACAGTTCCAGTATCGGTATCCAAATTAGAATACTGCGCACAGTTCCAGTATCAGCATCCCACTTAGAATAAAGCGCACCGTTCCAGTATCTGTATCTCGCTTAGAATACTGCGCACAGTTCCAGTATCTGTTTCCCGCTTAGAATACTGCGCACAGTTCCAGTATCTGTATCCCATTCAGAATACTGCGCACAGTTCCAGTATCTGTTACCCGCTTAGAATGCTGCGCACAGTTCCAATATCTGTATCCCACTTAGAATACTACACACAGTTCCAGTATCTGTATCCGGCTTAGAATACTGCACAGATTTCCAGTATCTGTATCCCACTTAGAATACTGCGCAAAGTGCCAGTATCTGTATCCGGCTTAGAATACTGCGCACAGTTCCAGTATCTGTATCCCGCTTAGAATACTGCACACAGTTCCAGTATCTGTATCCGGCTTAGAATACTGCACACATTTCCAGTATCTATATCCCACTGAGAATACTGCACACAGTTTAGAATCTGTATCCCACTTAGAATAATGCGCACAGTTCCAATATCTGTATCCAACTTAGAATAAGGCGCACAAATCCAGTATCTGTATCCTGCTTAGAATACTGCGCACAAATCCAGTATCTGTATCTGACTTAGAATACTGCACACAGTTCCGGTACCTGTATCCTGCTTAGAATACTGCGCGCAGTTCCAGTATCTGTATCTGGCTTAGAATACTGCGCACAGTTCCAGTATCTGGATCCCACGTGGGATACTGCACACAGTTCCAATATCTGTATCCCACTTAGAATACTCCACACATTTCCAGTATCTGTATCCCACTTAGAATACTGCGCACAGTTTAGAATCTGAATCCCTCTTAGAATACTGGACACAGTTCCAGTATCTGTATCCCGCTTAGAATACTGCGCACAGTTCCAGTATCTGTATCTGACATAGAATACTGCACACAGTTCGGGTACCTGTATCCCCCTTAGAATACTGTGCACAGTTCCAGTATCTGCATCCCGCTTAGAATACTGCGCACAGTTCCATAATGTTTATCCCACTTAGAATACTGCGCAAAGTGCCAGTATCTGTATCCGGCTTAGAATACTGCGCACAGTTCCTGTATCTGTATCCCACTTAGAATACTGCACACAGTTTAGAATCTGTATCCCACTTAGAACACTGCGCACAGTTCCAATATCTGTATCCCACTTAGAATAAGGCACACAGTTCCAGTATCTGTATCCTGCTTAGAATACTGCACACAGATCCAGTATCTGTATCCGACTTAGAATACTGCACAAAGTTCCGGTACCTGTATCCTGCTTAGAATACTGCGCACAGTTCCAGTATCTGTATCCGACTTAGAATACTGCACACAGTTCCAGTATCTGTATCCGCCTTAGAATACTGCAAACATTTCCAGTATCTATTTCCCACTGAGAATACTGCATACAGTTTAGAATCTGTATCCCACTTAGAATAATGCGCACAGTTCCAATATCTGTATCCCACTTAGAATACTGCACACAGTTCCAGTATCTGTATCCGGCTTAGAATACTGCAAACATTTCCAGTATCTATATCCGGCTGAGAATACTGCATACAGTTTAGAATCTGTATCCCACTTAGAACACTGCGCACAGTTCCAATATCTGTACCCAACTTAGAATAAGTTGCACAGTTCCAGTATCTGTATCCTGCTTAGAATACTGCGCACAGATCCAGTATCTGTATCCTGCTTAGTATACTGCACACAGATCCAGTATCTGTATCTGACTTAGAATACTGCACACAGTTCCGGTACCTGTATCCTGCTTAGATCACTGCGCGCAGTTCCAGTATCTGTATCCCGCTTAGAATACTGCGCACAGATCCAGTATCTGTATCCCATGTGGGATACTGCACACAGTTCCAGTATCTGCATCCCGCTTAGAATACTGCGCACAGTTCCAGTATCTGTATCCGACATAGAATACTGCACACAGTTCCGGTACCTGTATCCCATGAGGGATACTGCACACAGTTCCAATATCTGTATCCCACTTAGAATACTCCACACATTTCCAGTATCTGTATCCCACTTAGAATACTGCACACAGTTTAGAATCTGAATCCCTCTTAGAATACTGCGCACAGATCCAGTATCTGTATCTGACTTAGAATACTGCACACAGTTCCGGTACCTGTATCCTGCTTAGATCACTGCGCGCAGTTCCAGTATCTGTATCCCGCTTAGAATACTGCGCACAGATCCAGTATCTGTATCCCATGTGGGATACTGCACACAGTTCCAGTATCTGCATCCCGCTTAGAATACTGCGCACAGTTCCAGTATCTGTATCCGACATAGAATACTGCACACAGTTCCGGTACCTGTATCCCATGAGGGATACTGCACACAGTTCCAATATCTGTATCCCACTTAGAATACTCCACACATTTCCAGTATCTGTATCCCACTTAGAATACTGCACACAGTTTAGAATCTGAATCCCTCTTAGAATACTGCACACAGTTCCAGTATCTGTATCCCGCTTAGAATACTGCGCACAGTTCCAGTATCTGTATCCGACATAGAATACTGCACACAGTTCCGGTACCTGTATCCCGCTTAGAATACTGCGCACAGTTCCAGTATCTGTATCCTGCTTAGAATACTGCGCACAGTTCCATAATGTGTATCCCACTTAGAATAATGCTCACAGTTCCAGAATGTTTATCCCACTTAGAATACTGCGCACAGTTCCTGTATCTGTATACCATGTAGGATACAGCGCACAATTCCAGTATCTGTATCCCACTTAGAATAATCCACAAGGTTCCAGTATCTGTATCCCACTCAGAATACTGCACACAGTTCCAGTATCTGTATCCCACTTAGAATACTGCACACATTTCCAGTATCTGTATCCCACTTAGAGTATTGCACACAGTTTAGAATCTGTATACCTCTTAGAATACTGCACACAGTTCCAGTATCTGTATCCTGCTTAGAATACTGCACGGTGTTCCAGTATCTCTATCCCTCTTCGAATACTGCGCACAGTTCCAGTATCTGTATCCCACTTAGAATACTCCACACAGTTCCAGTATCTGTATCCCACTTAGAATAGTGCGCACCGTTCCTGTATCTATATCCCACTTAGAATACTGCACACAGATCCGGTATCTGTATCCCATTTAGAATACCGCACACAGTTCCAGTATCTGTATCCCGCTTAGAATACATCAGACAGTTCCAGTAACTGTATCCCACTTAGAACACTGCACACAGTTCCAGTATCTGTATACCACTTAGAATACTGCACACAGTTGCATAATCTGTATCCCAACTTAGAATACTAAACAAAGTTCCAGTATCTGTATCCCACTTACAGTACTGCGCACAGTTCCAGTATCTGTATCCCACTAAGAATACTGCAAACAGTTCCGCTATCTGTTTCCCACTTAGAATACTGCACACAGTTCCAGTATCTGTATCCCGCTTAGAAAACTGCACACAGTTGCAGAATCTGTATCCCACTTAGAATACTGGGCACAGTTCCAGTATCTGTATCCAACTTAGAATACTGCACACAGTTCCAGTATCGGTATCCCACTTAGAATATTGCACACAGTTGCAGAATCTGTATCCAACTTAGAATACTGTGCACAGTTCCAGTATCTGTATACCACTTAGAATACTGCGCACAGTTCCAGTATCTGTATCCCACTTAGAGTACTGCGCACAGTTCCAGTATCTGTATCTCGCTTAGAATACAGCGCACAGTTCCAGTATCTGTTTCCCGCTTAGAATACTGCACACAGTTCCAGTACCTGTATCCCATTCAGAATACTGTGCACAGATCCAGTATCTGTAACCTGCTTACAATGCTGCACACAGTTCCAATATCTGTATCCCACTTAGAATACTGCGCACAGTGCCAGTATCTGTATCCGGCTTAGAATACTGCGCACAGTTCCAGTATCTGTATCCCACTTAGAATACTGCGCACAGTTCCAGTATCTGTATCCCGTTTAGAATACTGCACACAATTCCAGTATCTGTATCCGACTTAGAATACTGCACACAGTTACGGTACCTGTATCCAGCTTAGAATACTGCGCACAGTTCCAATATCTGTATACCACTTAGAATACTGCACACAGTTCCAGTATCTGTATCCGGCTTAGAATACTGCACACATTTCCAGTATCTGTATCCCACTCAGAATAATGTACACAGTTTAGAATCTGTATCCCACTTTGAATAATGCGCACAGTTCCAATATCTGTATCCTGCTTAGAATAAGGCGCACAGTTCCACGATCATGTATCCTGCTTAGAATACTGCGCACAGATCCAGTATCTGTATCTGACTTAGAATACTGCACACAGTTCCGGTACCTGTATCCTGCTTAGAATACTGCGCTCTGTTCCAGTATCTGTATCCCACTTAGAATACTGCGCACAGTACCAGTATCTGTATCCCATGTGGGATACTGCACACAGTTCCAGTATCTGTATCCCACTTAGAATACTCCACACATTTCTAGTATCTGTATCCCGCTTAGAATACTGCACACAGTTTAGAATCTGTATCCCTCTTCGAATATTGCACACAGTTCCTGTATCTGTATCCCGCTTAGAATACTGTGCACAGTTCCAGTATCTGTATCCGACAAAGAATACCTCACACAGTTCCGGTACCTGTATCCCGCTTAGAATACAGCGCACAGTTCCATAATCTGTATCCCACTTAGAATACTGCACACAGTTCCGTTATCTGTATCCCACTTAGAAGACTGCACACAGTTCCAGTATCTGTATTCCGCTTAGAATACATCAGACAGTTCCAGTATCTGTATCCCACTTAGAACACTGCACACAGTTCCAGTATCTGTATACGACATAGAATACTGCACACAGTTCCGGTACCTGTATCCCCCTTAGAATACTGCGCACAGTTCCAGTATCTGCATCCCGCTTAGAATACTGCGCACAGTTCCATAATGTTTATCCCACTTAGAATACTGCGCAAAGTGCCAGTATCTGTATCTGGCTTAGAATACTGTGCACAGTTCCAGTATCTGTATCCCACTTAGAATACTGCACACAGTTCCAGAATGTGTATCCCACTTAGAATACTGCACACAGTTCCAGTATCTGTTCCCCACTTAGAATACTGCACACAGTTTAGAATCTGTATCCCACTTAGAACACTGCGCACAGTTCCAATATCTGTATCCAACTTAGAATAAGGCACACAGTTCCAGTATCTGTATCCTGCTTAGAATAATGCGCACAGATCCAGTATCTGTATCCGACTTAGAATACTGCACACAGTTCCAGTATCTGTATCCGGCTTAGAATACTGTAAACATTTCCAGCATCTATTTCCCACTGAGAAAACTGCATACAGTTTAGAATCTGTATCCCACTTAGAATAATGCGCACAGTTCCAATATCTGTATCCCACTTAGAATACTGCACACAGTTTAGAATCTGTATCCCACTTAGAACACTGCGCACAGTTCCAATATCTGTATCCCACTTAGAATACTGCACACAGTTCCAGTATCTGTATCCGGCTTAGAATACTGTAAACATTTCCAGTATCTATTTCCCACTGAGAATACTGCATACAGTTTAGAATCTGTATCCCACTTAGAATAATGCGCACAGTTCCAATATCTGTATCCCACTTAGAATAAGTTGCACAGTTCCAGTATCTGTATCCTGCTTAGAATACTGCGCACAGATCCAGTATCTGTATCCGGCTCAGAATACTGTAAACATTTCCAGTATCTATATCCCACTGAGAATACTGCATACAGTTTAGAATCTGTATCCCACTTAGAACACTGCGCACAGTTCCAATATCTGTACCCAACTTAGAATAAGTTGCACAGTTCCAGTATCTGTATCCTGCTTAGAATACTGCACACAGATCCAGTATCTGTATCTGACTTAGAATACTGCACACAGTTCCGGTACCTGTATCCTGCTTAGATCACTGCGCGCAGTTCCAGTATCTGTATCCCGCTTAGAATACTGCGCACAGATCCAGTATCTGTATCCCATGTGGGATACTGCACACAGTTCCAGTATCTGCATCCCGCTTAGAATACTGCGCACAGTTCCAGTATCTGTATCCGACATAGAATACTGCACACAGTTCCGGTACCTGTATCCCATGAGGGATACTGCACACAGTTCCAATATCTGTATCCCACTTAGAATACTCCACACATTTCCAGTATCTGTATCCCACTTAGAATACTGCACACAGTTTAGAATCTGAATCCCTCTTAGAATACTGCACACAGTTCCAGTATCTGTATCCCGCTTAGAATACTGCGCACAGTTCCAGTATCTGTATCCGACATAGAATACTGCACACAGTTCCATAATGTGTATCCCACTTAGAATAATGCTCACAGTTCCAGAATGTTTATCCCACTTAGAATACTGCGCACAGTTCCAGTATCTGTATACCATGTAGGATACTGCGCACAGTTCCAGTATCTGTAGCCACTTAAAAACTGCGCACAGTTCCAGTAACTGTATCCCACTTAGAGTACTGCGCACAGTTCCAGGATCTGTATACCACTTAGAATACTGCACACAGTTCCGGTATCTGTTTCCCACTTAGAATACTGCACAGAGTTCCAGTATCTGTATCCCGCTTAGAAAACTGCACACTGTTGCAGAATTTGTATCCCACTTAGAATACTGGGCACAGTTCCAGTATCTGTATCCCACTTACAATACTCCACACAGTTCCAGCATCTGTATCCCACTCAGAATACTGCACACAGTTCCAGTATCTGTATACCACTTAGAATACTGCACACAGTTCCAGTATCTGTATCCGGCTTAGAATACTGCACACATTTCCAGTATCTGTATCCCACTTAGAACACTGCGCACAGTTTAGAATCTGTATCCCACTTAGAATAATGCGCACAGTTCCAATATCTGTATCTCACTTAGAATACTGCACACAGTTCCAGTATCTGTATCCGGATTAGAATACTGCACACAGTTCCGGTACCTGTATCCCACTTAGAATACTGCACACAGTTTAGAATCTGTATCCACTTAGAATACTGCGCACAGATCCAGTATCTGTATCTGACTTAGAATACTGCACACAGTACCGGTACCTGTATGCTGCTTATAATAATGCGCTCAGTTCCAGTATCTGTATCCCGCTTAGAATACTGCACACAGTTCCAGTATCTGTATCTGACTTAGAATACTGCACACAGTTCCGGTACCTGTATCCAGCTTAGAATACTGCGCACAGTTCCAGTATCTGTATCCTACTTAGAATACTGCACACAGTTCCAGTATCTGTATCCGGATTAGAATACTGCACACAGTTCCGGTACCTGTATCCCACTTAGAATACTGCACACAGTTTAGAATCTGTATCCCACTTAGAATAATGCGCACAGTTCCAATATCTGTATCCTGCTTAGAATACTGCGCACAGTTCCAGTATCTGTATCCTGCTTAGAATACTGCGCACAGATCCAGTATCTGTATCCGACTTAGAATACTGCACACAGTACCAGTATCTGTATCCAGCTTAGAATACTGCAAAACATTTCCAATATCTGTATCCCACTCAGAATACTGCACACAGTTCCAGTATCTGTATCCGGCTTAGAATACTGCACACAGTTCCAGTATCTGTATCCGGCTTAGAATACTGCACACAGTTCCGGTACCTGTATCCCACTTAGAATACTGCACACAGTTTAGAATCTGTATCCCACTTAGAATACTGCGCACAGATCCAGTATCTGTATCTGACTTAGAATACTGCACACAGTACCGGTACCTGTATGCTGCTTATAATAATGCGCTCAGTTCCAGTATCTGTATCCCGCTTAGAATACTGCACACAGTTCCAGTATCTGTATCTGACTTAGAATACTGCACACAGTTCCGGTACCTGTATCCAGCTTAGAATACTGCGCACAGTTCCAGTATCTGTATCCTACTTAGAATACTGCACACAGTTCCAGTATCTGTATCCGGATTAGAATACTGCACACAGTTCCGGTACCTGTATCCCACTTAGAATACTGCACACAGTTTAGAATCTGTATCCCACTTAGAATAATGCGCACAGTTCCAATATCTGTATCCCACTTAGAATACTGCGCACAGTTCCAGTATCTGTATCCTGCTTAGAATACTGCGCACAGATCCAGTATCTGTATCCGACTTAGAATACTGCACACAGTTCCAGTATCTGTATCCGGCTTAGAATACTGCAAAACATTTCCAATATCTGTATCCCACTCAGAATACTGCACACAGTTCCAGTATCTGTATCCGGCTTAGAATACTGCACACAGTTCCAGTATCTGTATCCGGCTTAGAATACTGCACACAGTTCCGGTACCTGTATCCCACTTAGAATACTGCACACAGTTTAGAATCTGTATCCCACTTAGAATACTGCACACAGTTCCAGTATCTGTATCCGGCTTAGAATACTGCAAAACATTTCCAATATCTGTATCCCACTCAGAATACTGCACACAGTTCCAGTATCTGTATCCGGCTTAGAATACTGCACACAGTTCCAGTATCTGTATCCGGCTTAGAATACTGCACACATTTCCAGTATCTGCATCCCACTCAGAATACTGCACACAGATTAGAATCTGTATCCCATTAGAATAATGCGCACAGTTCCAATATCTGTATCCCACTTAGAATAAGGCGCACAGTTCCAGTATCTGTATCCTGCTTAGAATACTGCGCACAGATCCAGTATCTGTATCCCGCTTAGAATACTGCGCACAGATCCAGTATCTGTATCCGACTTAGAATACTGCACACAGTTCCGGTACTTGTATCCTGCTTAGAATACTGCGCACAGTTCCAGTATGTGTATCCCACTTAGAATAATGCGCACAGTTCCATTATCTGTATCCCATGTGGGATACTGCACACAGTTCCATTATCTGTATCCCACTTAGAATACTGCACACAGTTCCAGTGCCTGTATCCCACTTAGAATACTGCACACAGTTTAGAATCTGTATCCCTCTTAGAACACTGCACACAGTTCCAGTATCCGTATCCCACTTAGAATACTGCACACAGTTTAGAATCTGTATCCCCCTTAGATAACTGCACACAGTTCCAGTATCTGTATCCTGCTTAGAATACTGTGCACAGTTCCAGTATCTGTATCCGACATAGAATACTGCACACAGTTCCGGTACCTGTATCCCGCTTGGAATACTGCGCACAGTTCCGGTATCTGTACCCGATTAGAATACTGCGCACAGTTCCATAATGTGTATCCCACTTAGAATAATGCTCACAGTTCCAGAATGTGTATCCCACTTAGAATACTGTGCTCAGTTCCAGTATCTGTATCCCATGTAGGAAACTGCGCACAGTTCCAGTATCTGTATCCCACTGAGAATACTCCACACAGTTCCAGTATCTGTATCCCACTCAGAATAATCCACACAGTTCCAGTATCTGTATCCCACTCAGAATAATCCACACAGTTCCAGTATCTGTATCCCACTCAGAACACTGCACACAGTTCCGGTATCTGTATCCCACTTAGAATACTGCACACAGTTCCAGTATCTGTATCCCACTTAGAATATTGCACACAGTTTAGAATCTGTATCCTTCTTAGAATACCGCACACAGTTCCAGTATCTGTATCCGGCTTAGAATACTGCACAGAGTTACAGTATCTGTATCCCTCTTAGAATACTGCGCACAGTGGCAGTATCTGTATCCCACTTAGAATACTGCACACAGTTCCAGTATCTGTATCCCACTTAGAATACTGCACACAGTTTAGAATCTGTATCCCACTTAGAACACTGCGCACAGTTCCAATATCTGAATCCCACTTAGAATAAGGCGCAGAATTCCAGTATCTGTATCCTGCTTAGAATACTGCGCACATTTCCAGTATCTGTATCTGACTTAGTATACTGCACACAGTTCCGGTACCTGTATCCAGCTTAGAATACTGCACACAGTTCCAGTATCTGTATCCCACTTGGAATGCTGCACACAGTTCCAGTATCTGTATCCGGCTTAGAATACTGCACAAAGTTCCAGTATCTGTATTCCACTTAGAATACTGCACATAGTTTAGAATCTGTATCCCACTTAGAATAATGCGCACAGTTCCAATATCTGTATCACACTGAGAATAAGGCGCACAGTTCCAGTATCTGTATCCTGCTTAGAATACTGTGCACAGATCCAGTATCTGTATCCGACTGAGAATACTGCACACAGTTCCGGTACCTGCATCCTGCTTAGAATACTGCGCTCAGTTCCAGTATCTGTATGCCGCTTAGAATACTGCGCACAGTTCCATTATCTGTATCCCACTTAGAATACAGCACAGTTTAGAATCTGTATCCCTCTTAGAATACTGCACACAGTTCCAGTATCTGTATCCCGCTTAGAATACTGCGCACAGTTCCAGTATCTGTATCCGACATAGAATACTGCACACAGTTCCGGTACCTGTATCCCACTTAAAATACTGTGCACAGTTCCAGAATGTGTATCCCACTGAGAATACTGCGCACAGTTCCAGTATCTGTATCCCATGTAGGATACTGCGCACAGTTCCAGTATCTGTATCCCACTCAGAATACTGCACACAGTTCCGGTATCTGTATCCCACTTAGAATACTGCACAAAGTTCCGGTATCTGTATCCCACTTAGAATACTGCACACAGTTCCATTATCTGTATCCCACTTAGAATATTGCACACAGTTTGGAATCAGTATCCCTCTTAGAATACTGTTCACAGTTCCAGTATCTGTATCCTGCTTAGAATACTGCACAGAGTTCCAGTATCTGTATCCCTCTTAGAATACTGCGCACATTTCCAGTATCTGTATCCCACTTAGAATACTCCACACAGTTCCAGTATCTGTATCCCACATAGAATAGTGCGCACCGTTCCAGTATCTGTATCCCACTTAGAATACTGCACACAGTTCCAGTATTTGTATCCCACTAAGAATACTGCACACAGTTCCAGAATGTGTATCCCACTTAGAATACTGCACACAGTTGCAGAATCTGTATCCCACTTCGAATACTGGGCACAGTTCCAGTATCTGTATCCCACTTAGAATACTGCGCACAGTTCCAGTATCTGTATAACACTTAGAATACTGTGCACAGTTCTAGTATCTGTATCCCACTTAGAGAACTGCACACAGTTCCTGTATCTGTATCCCACTTAGAATACTGCACACAGTGCCAGAATCTGTATCCCGCATAGAATACTGCGCACAGTTGCAGAATCTGTATCCCACTTAGAATACTGCGCACAGTTCCAGTATCGGTATCCCACTTAGAATACTGCACACAGTTGCAGAATCTGTATCCCACTTAGAATACTGCGCCCAGTTCTAGTATCTGTATATCACTTAGAATACTGCACACAGTTCCAGTATCTGTATCCCGCTTTGAACACTGTGCACAGATCCAGTATCTGTATCCGGCTTAGAATACTGCACACAGTTCCAGTATCTGTATCCCACTTAGAATACAGCACACATTTGCAGAATCTGTTTCCCACTTAGAATATTACACACAGTTCCAGAATCTGTATCCTGCTTAGAATACTGAACACAGTTCCAGAATGTGTATCCCACTGAGAATACTGCACACAGTTCCAATATCTGTATCCCACTTAGAATAATGTGCACAGTTCCAGTATCTGTATCCCATTTAGAATACTGAGACAGTTCCAGTATCTGTATTCTGCTTAGAATCTTACACACAGTTCCAGTATCTGAATCCCGCTTAGAATACTGCACACAGTTCCAGAATGTGTATCCCACTTAGAATACTGCACACAGTTCCAGTATCTGTATCCCACTTAGAATACTGTGCACATTTCCAGTATCTGTATCCCACTTAGAATACTGCACTCAGTTCCAGAATGTGTATCCCACTTAGAATACTGCACACAGTTCCAGTATCTGTATCCCACTTAGAATACTGCACACAGTTCCAGTATCTGTATCCCACTTAGAATACTGCACAAAGTTCCAGTATCTGTATCCCACTTAGAATACTGCACACAGTTCCAGAATGTGTATTCCACTTAGAATACTGCACACAGTTCCAGTATCTGTATCCCGCTTTGAACACTGCGCACAGTTCCAGTATCTGTATCCCACTTAGAATACTGCACATATTTCCAGTACCTGTATCCCACTTAGAATACTGCACATATTTCCAGAATCTGTATCCTGCTTAGAATACTGAACATAGTTCCAGAATGTGTATCCCACTGAGAATACTGCACACAGTTCTAATATCTGTATCCCACTTAGAATACTGCAGACAGTTCCAGTATCTGTATTCTGCTTAGAATCTTACACACAGTTCCAGTATCTGAATCCCGCTTAGATTACTGCACACAGTTCCAGGATGTGTATCCCACTTAGAATACTGCACACAGTTCCAGTATCTGTATCCCACTTAGAATACTGCGCACCGTTCCAGTATCTGTATCCCACTTAGAATACTGCACACAGTTCCAGAATGAGTATCCCACTTAGAATACTGCACACAGTTCCAGTATCTGTATCCCACTTAGAATACTGCACACAGTTCCAGTATCTGTATCCCACTTAGAATACTGCACACAGTTCCAGAATCTGTATTCCACTTAGAATACTGCACACAGTTTCAGAATGTGTATCCCACTTAGAATACAGCACACAGGTCCAGTATCTGTAACCCAATTAGAATACTGCACACAGTTCCAGTATTTATATCCCACTTGGTATACTGCGCACAGTTGCAGTAGCTGTATCTGACTTAGAATACTGCACACAGTTCCAGTATCTGTATCCCACTTAGAATACAGCGCACCGTTCCATCATCTGTATACCAATTAGAATACTGCTCATAGTTCCAGTTTCTGTATCCCACTTAGAATAGAGCACACAGTTCCAGTATCTGTATCCCACTTAGAATACTTCATACAGTTCCAGTATCTCTATCCCACTTAGAACACTAAACACAGTTTCAGTATCGCTATCCCACTTAGAATACTGCACACAGTTCCAGTATCTGTACATAACTTAGAATACTACACAGAATTCCAGTGTCTGTAACACACTTAGAATACTGCACACAGTTCCATTATCTGTATCCCATTTACAATACTACACATAGTTCCAGTATCTGTACTCCACTTAGAATACGGCGCGTAGTTCCAGTATCTGTACTCCACTTCGATTATTGCACACAGTTCCATTATCTGTTCTCCACTTAGAATAATGCACACAGTTGCAGTATCTGTAACCCTCTTAGAAAACTGCACACAGTTCTGGTATCTGTATCCCACTTAGATCACTACACACAGTTCACTTATCTGTATCCTACTTAGAATACCACAGACATTTCCAGTGTCTGTAACCCACTTAAAACACTGCACGTAGTTCCAGTATCTGTATCCTGCATAGAATACCGTGCACAGTTCCAGTATCTGTATCCCGCTTAGAATACTGCACATATTTCCAGTATCTGTATCCCACTTACAATACTGCACAAGTTCCAGTATCTGTATCCCACTTAGAATACTGCACACACTTCCAATATCTGTATCACAATTAGAATACTGCGCACAGTTCCAGTATCTGTATCACGCTAAGAATACTGCGCACAGTTCCAGTATCTGTATCCCACTTAGAATACTGAACATATTTCCAGTATCTGTATCTCGCTTAGAATACAGAGCACAGTTCCAGTGTCTGTATCCCACTTAGAATACTGTACATTTTTCCAGTATCTGTATCCCACTTAGAATACTGCACACAGTTCCAGTGTCTGTATCCCAATTAGAATACTGCGCACAGTTCCAGTATCTGTATCCCGCTTAGAATACTGCGCACAGTTCCAGAATCTGTATCCCACTTAGAATACTGCACACAGTTGCAGAATGTGTATCCATCTTAGAATACTACACACAGTTCCAGTATCTGTATACCACTTAGAATACTGCACACATTTCCAGAATGTGTATCCCACTTAGAATACTGTGCATAGTTCCAGTATCTGTAGCCGAATTAGAATACTGCGCACAGTTCCAGTATCTGTATCCCGCTTAGAATACTGCACACAGTTCCAGTATCTGTATCCCACTTAGAATACTGCACACAGTTCCAGCATCTGTATCCCACTTAGAATACTGCACATATTTCCAGTACCTGTATCCCACTTAGAATACTGCACATATTTCCAGTACCTGTATCCTGCTTTGAATACAGAGCACAGTTCCAGTATCTGTATTCCACGTAGAATACTGCACATATTTCCAGTCTCTGTATCCCACTTAGAATACTGCGCACTGTTCCAGTGTCTGTATCCCAATTAGAATACTGCACACAGTTCCAGTATCTGTATCCCGCTTAGAATACTGCACACAGTTCCAGTATCTGTATCCCACTTAGAAAACTGCACATATTTCCAGTATCTGTATCCCGCGTAGAATAAAGATCACAGTTCCAGTATCTGTATCCCGCTAAGAATACTGCACATATTTCCAGTATCTGTATCCCACTTAGAATACTGCACACAGATCCAGTGTCTGTATCCCAATTAAAATACTGCACACAGTTCCAGTAACTGTATCCCACTCAGAATACTGCACACAGTTCCAGTAACTGTATCCCACTTAGAATACTGCACACAGTTCCAGTATCTGTATCCCAATTAGAATACTGCACACAGTTCCAGCATCTGTATCCCGCTTAGAATACGGTGCACAGTTCCAGTATCTGTATCCCACTTAGAATACAGCACACAGTTGCAGATTCTGTATCCCACTTAGAATACTGCGCACACTTCCAGTATCTGTATCCCGCTTAGAATACTGCACACAGTTCCAGTATCTGTATTCTGCTTAGACTATTACATACAGTTCCAGTATCTGTATCCCGCTTAGAATACTGTGCACAGTTCCAGTATCTGTATCCCACTTAGAATACTGCACACCGTTCCAGTATCTGTATCCCACTTAGAACACTGCACAGAGTTCCAGAATGTGTATCCCTCTTAGAATATTGCACACAGTTTCAGTATCTGTGTCCTACTTAGAATACAGCACACAGTTCCAGTATCTGTATCCCAATTAGAAAACTGCGCACTGTTTCAGTATCTCTATCCCACTTCGAATAATGCACACAGATCCAGTATCTGTATCCCACTTAGAATACTGCACACAGTTCCAGTATCTGTATCCCAGTTAGAATACTGCGCACAGATCCAGTATCTGTATCCCGCTTAGAATATTGCACACAGTTTCAGTATCTGTGTCCTACTTAGAATACAGCACACAGTTACAGTATCTGTATCCCACTTAGAATATTGCGCACAATTCCAGTATCTGTATCACACTTTGAATACTGCACATAGATCCAGTATCTGTATCCCATCTAGAATACTGCTCAAAGTTCCAGTATCTGTATCCCTCTTAGCATCCTCCACACAGTTCCAGTATCTGTATCCCACTTAGAATAATGCACACAGATCCAGAATCTGTATCCCACTTAGAATACTGCACACAGTTCCAATATCTGTATCCCACTTAGAATGCTGCTTACAGTTGCAGAATCTGTATCCCACTTAGAATATTACGCACCGTTCCAGTATCTGTATCCCGCTTAGAATACTGCACACAGTTCCAGAATGTGTATCCCACTTAGAATACTGCACACAGTTCCAATATCTGTATCCCACTTAGAATACTGCCCAGAGTTCCAGTGTCTGTATCCCAATTAGAATACTGCAAACAGTTCCACTATCTGTATCCCATTTAGAATACTGCACACAGTTCCAGTATCTGTATCCCACTTAGAATACTGCGCACTGTTCCAGTATCTCTATCCCAGTTCGAAAAATGCACTCAGATCCAGTGTCTGTATCCCACTTAGAATACTGTACACAGTTCCAGTATCTGTATCCCAATTAGAATACTGCACACAGATCCAGTATCTGTATCCCGCATAAAATATTGCACACAGTTTCAGTACCTATATCCCACTTAGAATACAGCACACAGTTACAGTATCTGTATCCCACTTAGAATACTGCGCACAATTCCAGTATCTGTATCCCATTTAGAATACTGTTCACAGTTCAAGTATCTCTATCCCACTTAGCATCCTGCACACAGTTCCAGTATCTGTATCCCACTTAGAATACTGCACACAGTTCCAGTATCTGTATCCCACTTAGAATGCTGCTTACATTTGCAGAATCTGTATCCCACTTAGAATATTACGCACAGTTCCATTATCTCTATCCCACTTTGAATACTGCACACAGTTCCAATACCTGTATCACACTTAGAATACTGTGCATAGTTCCAGTATCTGTATCCCACTTAGCATCCTGCACACAGTTCCAGTATCTGTATCCCACTTAGAATAATGCACACAGTTCCAGTATCTGTATCCCACTTAGAATTCAGCACACAGTTCCAGTATCTGTATCCCACTTAGAATGCTGATCACAGTTGCAGAATCTGTATCCCACTTAGAATACTGCACACAGTTACTGTATCTGTATCCCACTTAGAATACTGCGCACTGTTCCAGTATCTGTATTCTGCTTACAATACTGCACACAGTTCCAGTATCTGTATCCCACTTAGAATACTGCACACAGTTCCAGTATCTGTATCCCACTTAGAATACTGCACACAGTTCCAGTATCTGTATCCCACTTAGAATACTACACACAGTTCCAGTATCTGTATCCCACTTAGAATACTGAACACAGTTCCAGAATGTGTATCCCACTTAGAATACTGCACACAGTTCCAGAATGTGTATCCCACATAGAATACTGCACACAGTTCCAGTATCTGTCTCCCACTTAGAATACTGCGCACAGTTACAGTATCTGTAACCCAATTAGAATACTGCGCACAGTTCCAGTATCTATATCTCACTTAGTATTCTGCGCACTGTTCCAGTAGCTGTATCCGACTAAGAATACTGCACACAGTTAAAGTATCTGTATCCCACTTAGAATACAGTGCACCGTTCCAGTATCTGTATAACATTTGAATACTGTTCATAGTTCCAGTTTCTGTATCCCACTTCGAATACAGCACACAGTTCCAATATCTGTATCCCACTTAGAATACTTCACACAGTTCCAGTATCTCTATCCCACTTAGAACACTACACACAGTTTCAGTATCTGTATCCCACATAGAATATTGCACACAGTTCTAGTATCTGTACATCACTTAGAATACTACACAGAATTCCAGTTTCTGTAACCCATTTAGAATACTGCACACATTTCCAGTATCTGTATCCCATTTAGAATACTACACATAGTTCCAGTATCTGTACTCCACTTAGATTATTGGATTATAGCACACAGTTCCATTATCTGTTCTCCACTTAAAATAATGTGCACAGTTCCAGTATCTGTATCCCTCTTAGAATGCTGCACACAGTTCTGGTATCTGTATCCCACTTAGAACACTACACACAGTTCCAGTATCTGTAACCTACTTAGAATACCACAGACATTTCCAGTATCTGTAACCCACTTAAAAGACTGCACGTATTTCCAGTATCTGTATCCCACTTAGAATACAGCGCACCGTTCCATCATCTGTATACCAATTAGAATACTGCTCATAGTTCCAGTTTCTGTATCCCACTTAGAATAGAGCACACAGTTCCAGTATCTGTATCCCACTTAGAATACTTCATACAGTTCCAGTATCTCTATCCCACTTAGAACACTAAACACAGTTTCAGTATCGCTATCCCACTTAGAATACTGCACACAGTTCCAGTATCTGTACATAACTTAGAATACTACACAGAATTCCAGTGTCTGTAACACACTTAGAATACTGCACACAGTTCCATTATCTGTATCCCATTTACAATACTACACATAGTTCCAGTATCTGTACTCCACTTAGAATACGGCGCGTAGTTCCAGTATCTGTACTCCACTTAGATTATTGCACACAGTTCCATTATCTGTTCTCCACTTAGAATAATGCACACAGTTGCAGTATCTGTAACCCTCTTAGAAAACTGCACACAGTTCTGGTATCTGTATCCCACTTAGATCACTACACACAGTTCACTTATCTGTATCCTACTTAGAATACCACAGACATTTCCAGTGTCTGTAACCCACTTAAAACACTGCATGTAGTTCCAGTATCTGTATCCTGCATAGAATACCGTGCACAGTTCCAGTATCTGTATCCCGCTTAGAATACTGCACATATTTCCATTATCTGTATCCCACTTACAATACTGCACAAGTTCCAGTATCTGTATCCCACTTAGAATACTGCACACACTTCCAGTATCTGTATCACAATTAGAATACTGCGCACAGTTCCAGTATCTGTATCACGCTAAGAATACTGCGCACAGTTCCAGTATCTGTATCCCACTTAGAATACTGAACATATTTCCAGTATCTGTATCTCGCTTAGAATACAGAGCACAGTTCCAGTGTCTGTATCCCACTTAGAATACTGTACACAGTTCCAGTATCTGTATCCCACTTAGAATACTGCACACAGTTCCAGTGTCTGTATCCCAATTAGAATACTGCGCACAGTTCCAGTATCTGTATCCCGCTTAGAATACTGCGCACAGTTCCAGAATCTGTATCCCACTTAGAATACTGCACACAGTTGCAGAATGTGTATCCATCTTAGAATACTACACACAGTTCCAGTATCTGTATACCACTTAGAATACTGCACACATTTCCAGAATGTGTATCCCACTTAGAATACTGTGCATAGTTCCAGTATCTGTAGCCGAATTAGAATACTGCGCACAGTTCCAGTATCTGTATCCCGCTTAGAATACTGCACACAGTTCCAGTATCTGTATCCCACTTAGAATACTGCACACAGTTCCAGCATCTGTATCCCACTTAGAATACTGCACATATTTCCAGTACCTGTATCCCACTTAGAATACTGCACATATTTCCAGTACCTGTATCCCGCTTTGAATACAGAGCACAGTTCCAGTATCTGTATCCCACGTAGAATACTGCACATATTTCCAGTCTCTGTATCCCACTTAGAATACTGCGCACTGTTCCAGTGTCTGTATCCCAATTAGAATACTGCACACAGTTCCAGTATCTGTATCCCGCTTAGAATACTGCACACAGTTCCAGTATCTGTATCCCACTTAGAAAACTGCACATATTTCCAGTATCTGTATCCCGCGTAGAATAAAGATCACAGTTCCAGTATCTGTATCCCGCTAAGAATACTGCACATATTTCCAGTATCTGTATCCCACTTAGAATACTGCACACAGATCCAGTGTCTGTATCCCAATTAAAATACTGCACACAGTTCCAGTAACTGTATCCCACTCAGAATACTGCACACAGTTCCAGTAACTGTATCCCACTTAGAATACTGCACACAGTTCCAGTATCTGTATCCCAATTAGAATACTGCACACAGTTCCAGCATCTGTATCCCGCTTAGAATACGGTGCACAGTTCCAGTATCTGTATCCCACTTAGAATACAGCACACAGTTGCAGATTCTGTATCCCACTTAGAATACTGCGCACACTTCCAGTATCTGTATCCCGCTTAGAATACTGCACACAGTTCCAGTATCTGTATTCTGCTTAGACTATTACATACAGTTCCAGTATCTGTATCCCGCTTAGAATACTGTGCACAGTTCCAGTATCTGTATCCCACTTAGAATACTGCACACCGTTCCAGTATCTGTATCCCACTTAGAACACTGCACAGAGTTCCAGAATGTGTATCCCTCTTAGAATACTGCACACAGTTCCAGTATCTGTATCCCACTTAGAATACTGCACACAGTTCCGGTATCTGTATCCCGCTTAGAATACTGTGCACAGTTCCAGTATCTGTATCCCACTTAGAATACTGCACACCGTTCCAGTATCTGTATCCCGCTTAGAATACTGCACAGAGTTCCAGAATGTGTATCCCTCTTAGAATACTGCACACAGTTGCAGAATCTGTATCCCACTTAGAATACTGCGCACAGTTCCAGTATCTGTATCCCACTTAGAATACTGCGCACAGTTCCAGTATCTGTATCCAGCGTAGAATACTGCACACAGTTGCAGAATGTGTATCCCACTGAGAATACTGCGCACAGTTACAGTATCTATATCCCTCTTAGTATTCTGCGCACAGTTCCAGTAGCTGCATCCGACTTAGAATACTGCACACAGTTCCAGTATCTGTATCCCACTTAGAATACTGCACACAGTTCCAGTATCTGTATAACACTTAGAATACTGTTCATAGTTCCAGTTTCTGTATCCCAATTAGAATACTGCACACAGTTCTAGAATCTGTATCCCACTTAGAATACTTCACGCAGTTCCAGTATATCTATCCCACTTAGAACACTACACACAGTTTCAGTATCTGTATCCCACATAGAATACTGCACACTGTTCCAGTATCTGTGCATCACTTAGAATACTACACAGAATTCCAGTTTCTGTAACCCATTTAGAATACTGCACACATTTCCAGTATCTGTATCCCATTTAGAAAACTACACATAGTTCCAGTATCTGTACTCCACTTCGATTATTGGATTATTGCACACAGTTCCATTATCTGTTCTCCACTTAGAATAATGCGCACAGTTCCAGTATCTGTGTCCCTCTTAGAATACTGCACACAGTTCTGGTATCTGTATCCCACTTAGAACACTACACACAGTTCCAGTATCTGTTTCCTACTTAGAATAACACAGACATTTCCAGTATCTGTAACCCACTTAAAACACTGCACGTATTTCCAGTATCTGTATCCTGCTTAGAATACTGCGCACAGTTCCAGCATCTGTATCCCACTTAGAATACTGCACATAGTTCCAGTATCTGTATCCCGCTTAGAATACTGCACACAGTTCCAGAATGTGTATCTCACTTAGAATACTGCACACAGTTCCGGTATCTGTATCCCACTTAGAATACTGCACACAGATCCATAATGTGTATTCCACTTAGAATACTGCCCACAGTTCCAGTGTCTGTATCCCAATTAGAATACTGCGCACAGTTCCAGTATCTGTATCCCAATTAGAAAACTGCGCACTGTTTCAGTATCTCTATCCCACTTCGAATAATGCACACAGATCCAGTATCTGTATCCCACTTAGAATACTGCACACAGTTCCAGTATCTGTATCCCAGTTAGAATACTGCGCACAGATCCAGTATCTGTATCCCGCTTAGAATACAGCACACAGTTACAGTATCTGTATCCCACTTAGAATATTGCGCACAATTCCAGTATCTGTATCACACTTTGAATACTGCACATAGATCCAGTATCTGTATCCCATCTAGAATACTGCTCAAAGTTCCAGTATCTGTATCCCTCTTAGCATCCTCCACACAGTTCCAGTATCTGTATCCCACTTAGAATAATGCACACAGTTCCAGAATCTGTATCCCACTTAGAATACTGCACACAGTTCCAATATCTGTATCCCACTTAGAATGCTGCTTACAGTTGCAGAATCTGTATCCCACTTAGAATATTACGCACCGTTCCAGTATCTGTATCCCGCTTAGAATACTGCACACAGTTCCAGAATGTGTATCCCGCTTAGAATACTGCACACAGTTCCAATATCTGTATCCCACTTAGAATACTGCCCAGAGTTCCAGTGTCTGTATCCCAATTAGAATACTGCAAACAGTTCCACTATCTGTATCCCATTTAGAATACTGCACACAGTTCCAGTATCTGTATCCCACTTAGAATACTGCGCACTGTTCCAGTATCTCTATCCCAGTTCGAAAAATGCACTCAGATCCAGTGTCTGTATCCCACTTAGAATACTGTACACAGTTCCAGTATCTGTATCCCAATTAGAATACTGCACACAGATCCAGTATCTGTATCCCGCATAAAATATTGCACACAGTTTCAGTACCTGTATCCCACTTAGAATACAGCACACAGTTACAGTATCTGTATCCCACTTAGAATACTGCGCACAATTCCAGTATCTGTATCCCATTTAGAATACTGTTCACAGTTCCAGTATCTCTATCCCACTTAGCATCCTGCACACAGTTCCAGTATCTGTATCCCACTTAGAATACTGCACACAGTTCCAGTATCTGTATCCCACTTAGAATGCTGCTTACATTTGCAGAATCTGTATCCCACTTAGAATATTACGCACAGTTCCATTATCTCTATCCCACTTTGAATACTGCACACAGTTCCAATACCTGTATCACACTTAGAATACTGTGCATAGTTCCAGTATCTGTATCCCACTTAGCATCCTGCACACAGTTCCAGTATCTGTATCCCACTTAGAATAATGCACACAGTTCCAGTATCTGTATCCCACTTAGAATACAGCACACAGTTCCAGTATCTGTATCCCACTTAGAATGCTGATCACAGTTGCAGAATCTGTATCCCACTTAGAATACTGCACACAGTTACTGTATCTGTATCCCACTTAGAATACTGCGCACTGTTCCAGTATCTGTATTCTGCTTACAATACTGCACACAGTTCCAGTATCTGTATCCCACTTAGAATACTGCACACAGTTCCAGTATCTGTATCCCACTTAGAATACTGCACACAGTTCCAGTATCTGTATCCCACTTAGAATACTGCACACAGTTCCAGTATCTGTATCCCACTTAGAATACTGAACACAGTTCCAGAATGTGTATCCCACTTAGAATACTGCACACAGTTCCAGAATGTGTATCCCACATAGAATACTGCACACAGTTCCAGTATCTGTCTCCCACTTAGAATACTGCGCACAGTTACAGTATCTGTAACCCAATTAGAATACTGCGCACAGTTCCAGTATCTATATCTCACTTAGTATTCTGCGCACTGTTCCAGTAGCTGTATCCGACTTAGAATACTGCACACAGTTAAAGTATCTGTATCCCACTTAGAATACAGTGCACCGTTCCAGTATCTGTATAACATTTGAATACTGTTCATAGTTCCAGTTTCTGTATCCCACTTCGAATACAGCACACAGTTCCAATATCTGTATCCCACTTAGAATACTTCACACAGTTCCAGTATCGCTATCCCACTTAGAACACTACACACAGTTTCAGTATCTGTATCCCACATAGAATATTGCACACAGTTCTAGTATCTGTACATCACTTAGAATACTACACAGAATTCCAGTTTCTGTAACCCATTTAGAATACTGCACACATTTCCAGTATCTGTATCCCATTTAGAATACTACACATAGTTCCAGTATCTGTACTCCACTTAGATTATTGGATTATAGCACACAGTTCCATTATCTGTTCTCCACTTAAAATAATGTGCACAGTTCCAGTATCTGTATCCCTCTTAGAATGCTGCACACAGTTCTGGTATCTGTATCCCACTTAGAACACTACACACAGTTCCAGTATCTGTAACCTACTTAGAATACCACAGACATTTCCAGTATCTGTAACCCACTTAAAAGACTGCACGTATTTCCAGTATCTGTATCCCACTTAGAATACTGCGCACAGTGCCAGTATCTGTATCCCGCTTAGAATAGTGCACACAGTTCCAGAATGTGTATCCCACTTAGAATACTGCACACAGTTCTAGAATCTGTATCCCTCTTAGAATACTGCAACCCATTCCAGAATGTGTATCCCACTTAGAATACTGCACACAGTTCCAGTATCTGTATCCCACTTAGAATACTACACACAGTTCCAGAATGTGTATCCCACTTAGAATACTGCGCACAATTCCAGTATCTGAATCCCAATTAGAATACTGCGCACAGTTCCAGTATCTGTATCCCGCTTAGAATACTGCACTTATTTCCAGTATCTGTATCCTGCTTAGAATACAGAGCACAGTTCCAGTATCTGTAACCCACTTACAAAACTGCACACATTTCCAGCATCTGTATCCCACTTAGAATACTACGCACAGTGCCAGTATCTGTATCCCGCTTAGAATAGTGCACACAGTTCCAGAATGTGTATCCCACTTAGAATACTGCACGCAGTTCTAGAATCTGTATCCCACGTAGAATACTGCACACCATTCCAGAATCTGTATCCCACTTAGAATACTGCACACAATTCCAGTATCTGTATCCCACTTAGAATACTACACACAGTTCCAGAATGTGTATCCCACTTAGAATATTACGCACAGTTTCAGTATCTGTATCCCGCTTAGAATACTGAACACAGTTCCAGAATGTGTATCCCACATAGAATACTGCACACAGTTCCAGTATCTGTCTCCCACTTAGAATACTGTGCACAGTTCCAGTATCTGTATCCCACTTAGAATACTGCACACAGTTCCAGTATCTGTATTCTGCTTAAAATATTACACACAGTTCCAGTATCTGTATCCCGCTTACAATACTGCAGACATTTCCATTATCTGTATCCCACTTAGAATACTGCATATATTTCCAGTATCTGTATCCCGCTTAGAATACAGAGCACATTTCCAGTATCTGTATCCCACTTAGAATACTGCACATATTTCCAGTATCTGTATCCCACTTAAAATACTGCACACAGTTCCAGTGTCTGTATCCCAATTAGAATACTGCGCACAGTTCCAGTATCTGTATCCCACTTAGAATACTGCACACACTTCCAGTATCTGTATCCCACTTAGAATACTGCGCACAGATCCAGAATTTGTATTCCACTTAGAATACTGCACACAGTTCCGGTATCTGTATCCCACTTATAATACTGCACACAGATCCATAATGTGTATTCCACTTAGAATACTGCCCACAGTTCCAGTGTGTGTATCCCACTTAGAATACTGCACACAGTTCCAGTATCTGTATCCCAAATAGAATACTGCGCACAGATCCAGTATCTGTATCCCGCTTAGAATATTGCACACAGTTTCAGTATCTGTATCCTACTTAGAATAATGCACATAGATCCAGTATCTGTATCCCATCTAGAATACTGCTCAAAGTTCCAGTATCTGTCTCCCACTTAGAATACTGCGCACAGTTACAGTATCTGTAACCCAATTAGAATACTGCGCACAGTTCCAGTATCTATATCTCACTTAGTATTCTGCGCACTGTTCCAGTAGCTGTATCCGACTTAGAATACTGCACACAGTTAAAGTATCTGTATCCCACTTAGAATACAGTGCACCGTTCCAGTATCTGTATAACATTTGAATACTGTTCATAGTTCCAGTTTCTGTATCCCACTTCGAATACAGCACACAGTTCCAATATCTGTATCCCACTTAGAATACTTCACACAGTTCCAGTATCGCTATCCCACTTAGAACACTACACACAGTTTCAGTATCTGTATCCCACATAGAATATTGCACACAGTTCTAGTATCTGTACATCACTTAGAATACTACACAGAATTCCAGTTTCTGTAACCCATTTAGAATACTGCACACATTTCCAGTATCTGTATCCCATTTAGAATACTACACATAGTTCCAGTATCTGTACTCCACTTAGATTATTGGATTATAGCACACAGTTCCATTATCTGTTCTCCACTTAAAATAATGTGCACAGTTCCAGTATCTGTATCCCTCTTAGAATGCTGCACACAGTTCTGGTATCTGTATCCCACTTAGAACACTACACACAGTTCCAGTATCTGTAACCTACTTAGAATACCACAGACATTTCCAGTATCTGTAACCCACTTAAAAGACTGCACGTATTTCCAGTATCTGTATCCCACTTAGAATACTGCGCACAGTGCCAGTATCTGTATCCCGCTTAGAATAGTGCACACAGTTCCAGAATGTGTATCCCACTTAGAATACTGCACACAGTTCTAGAATCTGTATCCCTCTTAGAATACTGCAACCCATTCCAGAATGTGTATCCCACTTAGAATACTGCACACAGTTCCAGTATCTGTATCCCACTTAGAATACTACACACAGTTCCAGAATGTGTATCCCACTTAGAATACTGCGCACAATTCCAGTATCTGAATCCCAATTAGAATACTGCGCACAGTTCCAGTATCTGTATCCCGCTTAGAATACTGCACTTATTTCCAGTATCTGTATCCTGCTTAGAATACAGAGCACAGTTCCAGTATCTGTAACCCACTTACAAAACTGCACACATTTCCAGCATCTGTATCCCACTTAGAATACTACGCACAGTGCCAGTATCTGTATCCCGCTTAGAATAGTGCACACAGTTCCAGAATGTGTATCCCACTTAGAATACTGCACGCAGTTCTAGAATCTGTATCCCACTTAGAATACTGCACACCATTCCAGAATCTGTATCCCACTTAGAATACTGCACACAATTCCAGTATCTGTATCCCACTTAGAATACTACACACAGTTCCAGAATGTGTATCCCACTTAGAATATTACGCACAGTTTCAGTATCTGTATCCCGCTTAGAATACTGAACACAGTTCCAGAATGTGTATCCCACATAGAATACTGCACACAGTTACAGTATCTGTCTCCCACTTAGAATACTGTGCACAGTTCCAGTATCTGTATCCCACTTAGAATACTGCACACAGTTCCAGTATCTGTATTCTGCTTAAAATATTACACACAGTTCCAGTATCTGTATCCCGCTTACAATACTGCAGACATTTCCATTATCTGTATCCCACTTAGAATACTGCATATATTTCCAGTATCTGTATCCCGCTTAGAATACAGAGCACATTTCCAGTATCTGTATCCCACTTAGAATACTGCACATATTTCCAGTATCTGTATCCCACTTAAAATACTGCACACAGTTCCAGTGTCTGTATCCCAATTAGAATACTGCGCACAGTTCCAGTATCTGTATCCCACTTAGAATACTGCACACACTTCCAGTATCTGTATCCCACTTAGAATACTGCGCACAGATCCAGAATTTGTATTCCACTTAGAATACTGCACACAGTTCCGGTATCTGTATCCCACTTATAATACTGCACACAGATCCATAATGTGTATTCCACTTAGAATACTGCCCACAGTTCCAGTGTGTGTATCCCACTTAGAATACTGCACACAGTTCCAGTATCTGTATCCCAAATAGAATACTGCGCACAGATCCAGTATCTGTATCCCGCTTAGAATATTGCACACAGTTTCAGTATCTGTATCCTACTTAGAATAATGCACATAGATCCAGTATCTGTATCCCATCTAGAATACTGCTCAAAGTTCCAGTATCTGTATCCCACTTAGCATCCTGCACACCGTTCCAGTATCTATATCCCACTTAGAATAATGCACACAGATCCAACATCTGTATCCCACTTAGAATACTGCACACAGTTCCAGTATCTGTATCCCACTTAGAATACTGCACACAGTTCCAGAATGTGTATCCCACTTAGAATACTGCACACAGTAACAGTATCTGTATCCCACTTAGAATACTGTGCACAGTTCCAGTATCTGTATACCACTTAGAATACTGCACACAGTTCCAGTATCTGAATTCTGCTTAGAATATTACACACAGTTCCAGAATGTGTATCCCACTTAGAATACTGCACACAGTTCCAGTATCTTATCCCGCTTAGAATACTGCACACCGTTCCAGAATGTGTATCCCACTTAGATAATGCACACAGTTCCAGTATATGTATACCACTTAGAATACTGCACACAATTCCAGTATCTGTATCCCACTTAGAATACTGCACACAGTTCCAGAATCCTTATCCCACTTGGAATGCTGCACACAGTTCCAGTATCTGTATCCCACTTGGAATACTGCGCACCGTTCCAGAATGTGTATCCCACTTAGAATACTGCACACAGTTCCAGTATCTGTATCCCACTTAGAATACCACACACAGTTCCAGAATGTGTATCCCACTTAGAATACTGCGCACAATTCCAGTATCTGAATCCCAATTAGAAAACTGCGCACAGTTTCAGTATCTGTATCCCGCTTAGAATACTGAACACAGTTCCAGAATGTGTATCCCACATAGAATACTGCACACAGTTCCAGTATCTGTATCCCACTTAGAATACTGTGCACAGTTCCAGTATCTGTATCCCACTTAGAATACTGCACACAGTTCCAGTATCTGTATTCTGCTTAAAATATTACACACAGTTCCAGTATCTGTATCCCGCTTACAATACTGCAGACATTTCCAGTATCTGTATCCCACTTAGAATACTGCACATATTTCCAGTATCTGTATCCCGCTTAGAATACAGAGCACATTTCCAGTATCTGTATCCCACTTAGAATACTGCACATATTTCCAGTATCTGTATCCCACTTAAAATACTGCACACAGTTCCAGTGTCTGTATCCCAATTAGAATACTGCGCACAGTTCCAGTATCTGTATCCCACTTAGAATACTGCGCACACTTCCAGTATCTGTATCCCACTTAGAATACTGCGCACAGATCCAGAATTTGTATTCCACTTAGAATACTGCACACAGTTCCGGTATCTGTATCCCACTTATAATACTGCACACAGATCCATAATGTGTATTCCACTTAGAATACTGCCCACAGTTCCAGTGTGTGTATCCCAATTAGAATACTGTACACAGTTCCAGTATCTGTATCCCATTTAGAATACTGCACACAGTTCCAGTATCTGTATCCCAATTAGAATACCGCACACTGTTCCTGTATCTCTATCCCACTTCGAATAATGCACACAGATCCAGTATCTGTATCCCACTTAGAATACTGCACACAGTTCCAGTATCTGTATCCCAAATAGAATACTGCGTACAGATCCAGTATCTGTATCCCGCTTAGAATATTGCACACAGTTTCAGTATCTGTATGCTACTTAGAATACTGCACACAGATCCAGTATCTGTATCCCACTTAGAATACTGCACACAGTTCCAGTATCTGTATCCCAAATAGAACACTGCGTACAGATCGAGTAACTGTATCCCGCTTAGAATATTGCACACAGTTTCAGTATCTGTATCCTACTTAGAATACTGCACATAGATCCAGTATCTGTATCCCATCTAGAATACTGCTCAAAGTTCCAGTATCTGTATCCCACTTAGCATCCTGCACACAGTTCCAGTATCTATATCCCACTTAGAATAATGCACACAGATCCAGCATCTGTATCCCACTTAGAATACTGCACACAGTTCCAGTATCTGTATCCCACTTAGAATACTGCACACAGTTGCAGAATCTGTATCCCACTTAGAATACTGAACACAGTTCCAGAATGTGTATCCCACTTAGAATACTGCACACAGTTCCAGTATCTGTATCCCGCTTAGAATACTGCGCACCGTTCCAGTATCTGTATCCCACTTAGAATACTGCACACAGTTCCAGAATCCTTATCCCACTTAGAATACTGCGCACAGTTCAGAATCTGTATCCCTCTTAGAATACTGCGCACAGTTCCAGTATCTGTATCCCGCTTAGAAAACTGCACACAGATCCAGTATCTGTATCCCACTTAGAATACTGCACATATTTCCAGTATCTGTATCCTGCTTAGAATACAGAGCACAGTTCCAGTATCTGTATCCCACTTACAATGCTGCACACAGTTCCAGCATCTGTATCCCACTTATAATACTGCGCACAGTGCCAGTATCTGTATCCCGCTTAGAGTAGTGCACACAGTTCCAGAATGTGTATCCCACTTAGAATACTGCACGCAGTTCTAGAATCTGTATCCCACTTAGAATACTGCACACCATTCCAGAATGTGTATCCCACTTAGAATACTGCACACAGTTCCAGTATCTGTATCCCACTTAGAATACTACACACAGTTCCAGAATGTGTATCCCACTTAGAATATTATGCACAGTTTCAGTATCTGTATCCCGCTTAGAATACTGAACACAGTTCCAGAATGTGTATCCCACATAGAATACTGCACACAGTTCCAGTATCTGTATCCCACTTAGAATACTGCACATATTTCCAGTATCTGTATCCCACTTAAAATACTGCACACAGTTCCAGTGTCTGTATCCCAATTAGAATACTGCGCACAGTTCCAGTATCTGTATCCCACTTAGAATACTGCACACACTTCCAGTATCTGTATCCCACTTAGAATACTGCGCACAGATCCAGAATTTGTATTCCACTTAGAATACTGCACACAGTTCCGGTATCTGTATCCCACTTATAATACTGCACACAGATCCATAATGTGTATTCCACTTAGAATACTGCCCACAGTTCCAGTGTGTGTATCCCAATTAGAATAATGTACACAGTTCCAGTATCTGTATCCCATTTAGAATACTGCACACAGTTCCAGTATCTGTATCCCAATTAGAATACCGCGCACTGTTCCTGTATCTCTATCCCAGTTCGAATAATGCACACAGATCCAGTATCTGTATCCCACTTAGAATACTGCACACAGTTCCGGTATCTGTATCCCAAATAGAATACTGCGTACAGATCCAGTATCTGTATCCCGCTTAGAATATTGCACACAGTTTCAGTATCTGTATCCTAGTTAGAATACTGCACACAGATCCAGTATCTGTATCCCACTTAGAATACTGCACACAGTTCCAGTATCTGTATCCCAAATAGAATACTGCGTACAGATCGAGTAACTGTATCCCGCTTAGAATATTGCACACAGTTTCAGTATCTGTATCCTACTTAGAATACTGCACATAGATCCAGTATCTGTATCCCATCTAGAATACTGCTCAAAGTTCCAGTATCTGAATCCCACTTAGCATCCTGCACACAGTTCCAGTATCTATATCCCACTTAGAATAATGCACACAGATCCAGCATCTGTATACCACTTAGAATACTGCACACAGTTCCAGTATCTGTATCCCACTTAGAATACTGCACACAGTTGCAGAATCTGTATCCCACTTAGAATACTGAACACAGTTCCAGAATGTGTATCCCACTTAGAATACTGCACACAGTTCCAGTATCTGTATCCCGCTTAGAATACTGCGCACCGTTCCAGTATCTGTATCCCACTTAGAATACTGCACACAGTTCCAGAATCCTTATCCCACTTAGAATACTGCGCACAGTTCAGAATCTGTATCCCTCTTAGAATACTGCTCACAGTTCCAGTATCTGTATCCCGCTTAGAATACTGCACACAGATCCAGTATCTGTATCCCACTTAGAATACTGCACATATTTCCAGTATCTGTATCCTGCTTAGAATACAGAGCACAGTTCCAGTATCTGTATCCCACTTACAATACTGCACACAGTTCCAGCATCTGTATCCCACTTATAATACTGCGAACAGTGCCAGTATCTGTATCCCGCTTAGAGTAGTGCACACAGTTCCAGAATGTGTATCCCACTTAGAATACTGCACACAGTTCCAGTATCTGTATCCCAAATAGAACACTGCGTACAGATCGAGTAACTGTATCCCGCTTAGAATATTGCACACAGTTTCAGTATCTGTATCCTACTTAGAATACTGCACATAGATCCAGTATCTGTATCCCATCTAGAATACTGCTCAAAGTTCCAGTATCTGTATCCCACTTAGCATCCTGCACACAGTTCCAGTATCTATATCCCACTTAGAATAATGCACACAGATCCAGCATCTGTATCCCACTTAGAATACTGCACACAGTTCCAGTATCTGTATCCCACTTAGAATACTGCACACAGTTGCAGAATCTGTATCCCACTTAGAATACTGAACACAGTTCCAGAATGTGTATCCCACTTAGAATACTGCACACAGTTCCAGTATCTGTATCCCGCTTAGAATACTGCGCACCGTTCCAGTATCTGTATCCCACTTAGAATACTGCACACAGTTCCAGAATCCTTATCCCACTTAGAATACTGCGCACAGTTCAGAATCTGTATCCCTCTTAGAATACTGCGCACAGTTCCAGTATCTGTATCCCGCTTAGAAAACTGCACACAGATCCAGTATCTGTATCCCACTTAGAATACTGCACATATTTCCAGTATCTGTATCCTGCTTAGAATACAGAGCACAGTTCCAGTATCTGTATCCCACTTACAATGCTGCACACAGTTCCAGCATCTGTATCCCACTTATAATACTGCGCACAGTGCCAGTATCTGTATCCCGCTTAGAGTAGTGCACACAGTTCCAGAATGTGTATCCCACTTAGAGTACTGCACGCAGTTCTAGAATCTGTATCCCACTTAGAATACTGCACACCATTCCAGAATGTGTATCCCACTTAGAATACTGCACACAGTTCCAGTATCTGTATCCCACTTAGAATACTACACACAGTTCCAGAATGTGTATCCCACTTAGAATATTATGCACAGTTTCAGTATCTGTATCCCGCTTAGAATACTGAACACAGTTCCAGAATGTGTATCCCACATAGAATACTGCACACAGTTCCAGTATCTGTATCCCACTTAGAATACTGCACATATTTCCAGTATCTGTATCCCACTTAAAATACTGCACACAGTTCCAGTGTCTGTATCCCAATTAGAATACTGCGCACAGTTCCAGTATCTGTATCCCACTTAGAATACTGCACACACTTCCAGTATCTGTATCCCACTTAGAATACTGCGCACAGATCCAGAATTTGTATTCCACTTAGAATACTGCACACAGTTCCGGTATCTGTATCCCACTTATAATACTGCACACAGATCCATAATGTGTATTCCACTTAGAATACTGCCCACAGTTCCAGTGTGTGTATCCCAATTAGAATAATGTACACAGTTCCAGTATCTGTATCCCATTTAGAATACTGCACACAGTTCCAGTATCTGTATCCCAATTAGAATACCGCGCACTGTTCCTGTATCTCTATCCCAGTTCGAATAATGCACACAGATCCAGTATCTGTATCCCGCTTAGAATATTGCACACAGTTTCAGTATCTGTATCCTAGTTAGAATACTGCACACAGATCCAGTATCTGTATCCCACTTAGAATACTGCACACAGTTCCAGTATCTGTATCCCAAATAGAATACTGCGTACAGATCGAGTAACTGTATCCCGCTTAGAATATTGCACACAGTTTCAGTATCTGTATCCTACTTAGAATACTGCACATAGATCCAGTATCTGTATCCCATCTAGAATACTGCTCAAAGTTCCAGTATCTGAATCCCACTTAGCATCCTGCACACAGTTCCAGTATCTATATCCCACTTAGAATAATGCACACAGATCCAGCATCTGTATACCACTTAGAATACTGCACACAGTTCCAGTATCTGTATCCCACTTAGAATACTGCACACAGTTGCAGAATCTGTATCCCACTTAGAATACTGAACACAGTTCCAGAATGTGTATCCCACTTAGAATACTGCACACAGTTCCAGTATCTGTATCCCGCTTAGAATACTGCGCACCGTTCCAGTATCTGTATCCCACTTAGAATACTGCACACAGTTCCAGAATCCTTATCCCACTTAGAATACTGCGCACAGTTCAGAATCTGTATCCCTCTTAGAATACTGCTCACAGTTCCAGTATCTGTATCCCGCTTAGAATACTGCACACAGATCCAGTATCTGTATCCCACTTAGAATACTGCACATATTTCCAGTATCTGTATCCTGCTTAGAATACAGAGCACAGTTCCAGTATCTGTATCCCACTTACAATACTGCACACAGTTCCAGCATCTGTATCCCACTTATAATACTGCGAACAGTGCCAGTATCTGTATCCCGCTTAGAGTAGTGCACACAGTTCCAGAATGTGTATCCCACTTAGAATACAGCACGCAGTTCTAGAATCTGTATCCCACTTAGAATACTGCACACCATTCCAGAATGTGTATCCCACTTAGAATACTGCACACAGTTCCAGTATCTGTATCCCACTTAGAATACTACACACAGTTCCAGAATGTGTATCCCACTTAGAATATTACGCACAGTTTCAGTATCTGTATCCCGCTTAGAATACTGAACACAGTTCCAGAATGTGTATCCCACATAGAATACTGCACACAGTTCCAGTATCTGTATCCCACTTAGAATACTGTGCACAGTTCCAGTATCTGTATCCCACTTAGAATACTGCACACAGTTCCAGTATCTGTATTCTGCTTAAAATATTACACACAGTTCCAGTATCTGTATCCCGCTTACAATACTGCAGACATTTCCAGTATCTGTATCCCACTTAGAATACTGCACATATTTCCAGTATCTGTATCCCGCTTAGAATACAGAGCACATTTCCAGCATCTGTATCCCAATTAGAATACTGCACATATTTCCAGTATCTGTATCCCACTTAAAATACTGCACACAGTTCCAGTGTCTGTATCCCAATTAGAATACTGCGCACAGTTCCAGTATCTGTATCCCACTTAGAATACTGCACACACTTCCAGTATCTGTATCCCACTTAGAATGCTGCGCACAGATCCAGAATTTGTATTCCACTTAGAATACTGCACACAGTTCCGGTATCTGTATCCCACTTATAATACTGCACACAGATCCATAATGTGAATTCCACTTAGAATACTGCCCACAGTTCCAGTGTGTGTATCCCAATTAGAATACTGTACACAGTTCCAGTATCTGTATCCCATTTAGAATACTGCACACAGTTCCAGTATCTGTATCCCAATTAGAATACCGCGCACTGTTCCTGTATCTCTATCCCACTTCGAATAATGCACACAGATCCAGTATCTGTATCCCACTTAGAATACTGCACACAGTTCCAGTATCTGTATCCCAAATAGAATACTGTGTACAGATCCAGTATCTGTATCCCGCTTAGAATATTGCACACAGTTTCAGTATCTGTATCCTACTTAGAATACTGCACACAGATCCAGTATCTGTATCCCACTTAGAATACTGCACACAGTTCCAGTATCTGTATCCCAAATAGAATACTGCGTACAGATCGAGTAACTGTATCCCGCTTAGAATATTGCACACAGTTTCAGTATCTGTATCCTACTTAGAATACTGCACATAGATCCAGTATCTGTATCCCATCTAGAATACTGCTCAAAGTTCCAGTATCTGTATCCCACTTAGCATCCTGCACACAGTTCCAGTATCTATATCCCACTTAGAATAATGCACACAGATCCAGCATCTGTATCCCACTTAGAATACTGCACACAGTTCCAGTATCTGTATCCCACTTAGAATACTGCACACAGTTGCAGAATCTGTATCCCACTTAGAATACTGAACACAGTTCCAGAATGTGTATCCCACTTAGAATACTGCACACAGTTCCAGTATCTGTATCCCGCTTAGAATACTGCGCACCGTTCCAGTATCTGTATCCCACTTAGAATACTGCACACAGTTCCAGAATCCTTATCCCACTTAGAATACTGCGCACAGTTCAGAATATGTATCCCTCTTAGAATACTGCGCACAGTTCCAGTATCTGTATCCCGCTTAGAATACTGGACACAGATCCAGCATCTGTATCCCACTTAGAATACTGCACATATTTCCAGTATCTGTATCCTGCTTAGAATACAGAGCACAGTTCCAGTATCTGTATCCCACTTACAATACTGCACACAGTTCCAGCATCTGTATCCCACTTAGAATACTGCGCACAGTGCCAGTATCTGTATCCCGCTTAGAATAGTGCACACAGTTCCAGAATGTGTATCCTACTTAGAATACTGCACGCAGTTCTAGAATCTGTATCCCACTTAGAATACTGCACACCATTCCAGAATGTGTAACCCACTTAGAATACTGCACACAGTTCCAGTATCTGTATCCCACTTAGAATACTACACACAGTTCCAGAATGTGTATCCCACTTAGAATATTACGCACAGTTCCAGTATCTGTATCCCGCTTAGAATACTGAACACAGTTCCAGAATGTGTATCCCACTTAGAATATTACGCACAGTTTCAGTATCTGTATCCCGCTTAGAATACTGAACACAGTTCCAGAATGTGTATCCCACATAGAATACTGCACACAGTTCCAGTATCTGTATCCCACTTGGAATACTGTGCACAGTTCCAGTATCTGTATCCCACTTAGAATACTGCGCACAGTTTCAGTATCTGTATCCCGCTTAGAATACTGAACACAGTTCCAGAATGTGTATCCCACATAGAATACTGCACACAGTTCCAGTATCTGTATCCCACTTAGAATACTGCACACAGTTCCAGTATCTGTATTCTGCTTAAAATATTACACACAGTTCCAGTATCTGTATCCCGCTTATAACACAGAGCACATTTCCAGTATCTGTATCCCACTTAGAATACTGCACAAATTTCCAGTATCTGTATCCCACTTAAAATACTGCACACAGTTCCAGTGTCTGTATCCCAATTAGAATACTGCGCACAGTTCCAGTATGTGTATCCCACTTAGAATACTGCACACACTTCCAGTATCTGTATCCCACTTAGAATACTGCGCACAGATCCAGAATTTGTATTCCACTTAGAATACTGCACTCAGTTCCAGTATCTGTATCCCACTTAGAATACTGCACACAGTTCCAGTATCTGTATCCCACTTAGAATACTGCCCACTGTTCCAGTGTGTGTATCCCAGTTAGAATACTGTACACAGTTCCAGTATCTGTATCCCATTTAGAATACTGCACACAGTTCCAGTATCTGTATCCCAATTAGAATACCGCGCACTGTTCCTGTATCTCTATCCCACTTCGAATAATGCACACAGATCCAGTATCTGTATCCCAATTAGAATACTGCACACAGTTCCAGTATCTGTATCCCAAATAGAATACTGCGTTCAGATCCAGTATCTGTATCCCGCTTAGAATATTGCACACAGTTTCAGTATCTGTATCCTACTTAGAATACTGCACACAGATCCAGTATCTGTATCCCACTTAGAATACTGCACACAGTTCCAGTATCTGTATCCCAAATAGAATACTGCGTACAGATCGAGTAACTGTATCCCGCTTAGAATATTGCACACATTTTCAGTATCTGTATCCTACTTAGAATACTGCACATAGATCCAGTATCTGTATCCCATCTAGAATACTGCTCAAAGTTCCAGTATCTGTATCCCACTTAGCATCCTGCACACAGTTCCAGTATCTATATCCCACTTAGAATAATGCACACAGATCCAGCATCTGTATCCCACTTAGAATACTGCACACAGTTCCAGTATCTGTATCCCACTTAGAATACTGCACACAGTTGCAGAATCTGTATCCCACTTAGAATACTGAACACAGTTCCAGAATGTGTATCCCACTTAGAATACTGCACACAGTTCCAGTATCTGTATCCCGCTTAGAATACTGCGCACCGTTCCAGTATCTGTATCCCACTTAGAATACTGCACACAGTTCCAGAATCCTTATCCCACTTAGAATACTGCGCACAGTTCAGAATCTGTATCCCTCTTAGAATACTGCGCACAGTTCCAGTATCTGTATCCCGCTTAGAATACTGCACACAGATCCAGTATCTGTATCCCACTTAGAATACTGCACATATTTCCAGTATCTGTATCCTGCTTAGAATACAGATCACAGTTCCAGTATCTGTATCCCACTTACAATACTGCACACACTTCCAGTATCTGTATCCCACTTAGAATGCTGCGCACAGATCCAGAATTTGTATTCCACTTAGAATACTGCACACAGTTCCGGTGTCTGTATCCCACTTATAATACTGCACACAGATCCATAATGTGAATTCCACTTAGAATACTGCCCACAGTTCCAGTGTGTGTATCCCAATTAGAATACTGTACACAGTTCCAGTATCTGTATCCCATTTAGAATACTGCACACAGTTCCAGTATCTGTATCCCAATTAGAATACCGCGCACTGTTCCTGTATCTCTATCCCACTTCGAATAATGCACACAGATCCAGTATCTGTATCCCACTTAGAATACTGCACACAGTTCCAGTATCTGTATCCCAAATAGAATACTGTGTACAGATCCAGTATCTGTATCCCGCTTAGAATATTGCACACAGTTTCAGTATCTGTATCCTACTTAGAATACTGCACACAGATCCAGTATCTGTATCCCACTTAGAGTACTGCACACAGTTCCAGTATCTGTATCCCAAATAGAATACTGCGTACAGATCGAGTAACTGTATCCCGCTTAGAATATTGCACACAGTTTCAGTATCTGTATCCTACTTAGAATACTGCACATAGATCCAGTATCTGTATCCCATCTAGAATACTGCTCAAAGTTCCAGTATCTGTATCCCACTTAGCATCCTGCACACAGTTCCAGTATCTATATCCCACTTAGAATAATGCACACAGATCCAGCATCTGTATCCCACTTAGAATACTGCACACAGTTCCAGTATCTGTATCCCACTTAGAATACTGCACACAGTTGCAGAATCTGTATCCCACTTAGAATACTGAACACAGTTCCAGAATGTGTATCCCACTTAGAATACTGCACACAGTTCCAGTATCTGTATCCCGCTTAGAATACTGCGCACCGTTCCAGTATCTGTATCCCACTTAGAATACTGCACACAGTTCCAGAATCCTTATCCCACTTGGAATACTGCGCACAGTTCAGAATCTGTATCCCTCTTAGAATACTGCGCACAGTTCCAGTATCTGTATCCCGCTTAGAATACTGGACACAGATCCAGCATCTGTATCCCACTTAGAATACTGCACATATTTCAAGTATCTGTATCCTGCTTAGAATACAGAGCACAGTTCCAGTATCTGTATCCCACTTACAATACTGCACACAGTTCCAGCATCTGTATCCCACTTAGAATACTGTGCACAGTGCCAGTATCTGTATCCCGCTTAGAATAGTGCACACAGTTCCAGAATGTGTATCCTACTTAGAATACTGCACGCAGTTCTAGAATCTGTATCCCACTTAGAATACTGCACACCATTCCAGAATGTGTATCCCACTTAGAATACTGCACACAGTTCCAGTATCTGTATCCCACTTAGAATACTACACACAGTTCCAGAATGTGTATCCCACTTAGAATATTACGCACAGTTTCAGTATCTGTATCCTGCTTAGAATACTGAACACAGTTCCAGAATGTGTATCCCACTTAGAATATTACGCACAGTTTCAGTATCTGTATCCCGCTTAGAATACTGAACACAGTTCCAGAATGTGTATCCCACATAGAATACTGCACACAGTTCCAGTATCTGTATCCCACTTGGAATACTGTGCACAGTTCCAGTATCTGTATCCCACATAGAATACTGCACACAGTTCCAGTATCTGTATCCCACTTAGAATACTGCACACAGTTCCAGTATCTGTATTCTGCTTAAAATATTACACACAGTTCCAGTATCTGTATCCCGCTTATAATACAGAGCACATTTCCAGTATCTGTATCCCACTTAGAATACTGCACATATTTCCAGTATCTGTATCCCACTTAAAATACTGCACACAGTTCCAGTGTCTGTATCCCAATTAGAATACCGCGCACAGTTCCAGTATGTGTATCCCACTTAGAATACTGCACACACTTCCAGTATCTGTATCCCACTTAGAATACTGCGCACAGATCCAGAATTTGTATTCCACTTAGAATACTGCACTCAGTTCCAGTATCTGTATCCCACTTATAATACTGCACACAGATCCATAATGTGTATTCCACTTAGAATACTGCCCACAGTTCCAGTGTGTGTATCCCAATTAGAATACTGTACACAGTTCCAGTATCTGTATCCCATTTAGAATACTGCGCACAGTTCCAGTATCTGTATCCCAATTAGAATACCGCGCACTGTTCCTGTATCTCTATCCCACTTCGAATAATGCACACAGATCCAGTATCTGTATCCCACTTAGAATACTGCACACAGTTCCAGTATCTGTATCCCAAATAGAATACTGCGCACAGATCCAGTATCTGTATCCCGCTTAGAATATTGCGCACAGTTTCAGTATCTGTATCCTACTTAGAATACTGCCCATAGATCCAGTATCTGTATCCCACTTAGCATCCTGCACACAGTTCCAGTATCTATATCCCACTTAGAATAATGCACACAGATCCAGCATCTGTATCCCACTTAGAATACTGCGCACAGTTCCAGTATATGTATTCCACTTAGAATACTGCACACAGTTCCAGTATCTGTATCCCACTTAGAATACTGCCCACTGTTCCAGTGTGTGTATCCCAGTTAGAATACTGTACACAGTTCCAGTATCTGTATCCCATTTAGAATACTGCACACAGTTCCAGTATCTGTATCCCAATTAGAATACCGCGCACTGTTCCTGTATCTCTATCCCACTTCGAATAATGCACACAGATCCAGTATCTGTATCCCAATTAGAATACTGCACACAGTTCCAGTATCTGTATCCCAAATAGAATACTGCGTACAGATCCAGTATCTGTATCCCGCTTAGAATATTGCACACAGTTTCAGTATCTGTATCCTACTTAGAATACTGCACACAGATCCAGTATCTGTATCCCACTTAGAATACTGCGCACAGTTCCAGTATCTGTATCCCAAATAGAATACTGCGTACAGATCGAGTAACTGTATCCCGCTTAGAATATTGCACACAGTTTCAGTATCTGTATCCTACTTAGAATACTGCACATAGATCCAGTATCTGTATCCCATCTAGAATACTGCTCAAAGTTCCAGTATCTGTATCCCACTTAGCATCCTGCACACAGTTCCAGTATCTATATCCCACTTAGAATAATGCACACAGATCCAGCATCTGTATCCCACTTAGAATACTGCACACAGTTCCAGTATCTGTATCCCATTTAGAATACTGCACACAGTTGCAGAATCTGTATCCCACTTAGAATACTGAACACAGTTCCAGAATGTGTATCCCACTTAGAATACTGCACACAGTTCCAGTATCTGTATCCCGCTTAGAATACTGCGCACCGTTCCAGTATCTGTATCCCACTTAGAATACAGAGCACAGTTCCAGAATCCTTATCCCACTTAGAATACTGCGCACAGTTCAGAATCTGTATCCCTCTTAGAATACTGCGCACAGTGCCAGTATCTGTATCCCGCTTAGAATACTGCACACAGTTCCAGAATGTGTATCCCACTTAGAATACTGCACGCAGTTCTAGAATCTGTATCCCACTTAGAATACTGCACACCATTCCAGAATGTGTATCCCACTTAGAATACTGCACACAGTTCCAGTATCTGTATCCCACTTAGAATACTACACACAGTTCCAGAATGTGTATCCCACTTAGAATATTACGCACAGTTTCAGTATCTGTATCCCGCTTAGAATACTGAACACAGTTCCAGAATGTGTATCCCACATAGAATACTGCACACAGTTCCAGTATCTGTATCCCACTTAGAATACTGTGCACAGTTCCAGTATCTGTATCCCACTTAGAATACTGCACACAGTTTCAGTATCTGTATCCCGCTTAGAATACTGAACACAGTTCCAGAATGTGTATCCCACATAGAATACTGCACACAGTTCCAGTATCTGTATCCCACTTAGAATACTGCACACAGTTCCAGTATCTGTATTCTGCTTAAAATATTACACACAGTTCCAGTATCTGTATCCCGCTTTCAATACTGCAGACATTTCCAGTATCTGTATCCCACTTAGAATACTGCACATATTTCCAGTATCTGTATCCCGCTTAGAATACAGAGCACATTTCCAGTATCTGTATCCCACTTAGAATACTGCACATATTTCCAGTATCTGTATCCCACTTAAAATACTGCACACAGTTCCAGTGTCTGTATCCCAATTAGAATACTGCGCACAGTTCCAGTATCTGTATCCCACTTAGAATACTGCACACACTTCCAGTATCTGTATCCCACTTAGAATACTGCGCACAGATCCAGAATTTGTATTCCACTTAGAATACTGCACACAGTTCCGGTATCTGTATCCCACTTATAATACTGCACACAGATCCATAATGTGTATTCCACTTAGAATACTGCCCACAGTTCCAGTGTGTGTATCCCAATTAGAATACTGTACACAGTTCCAGGATCTGTATCCCATTTAGAATACTGCGCACAGTTCCAGTATCTGTATCCCAATTAGAATACCGCACACTGTTCCTGTATCTCTATCCCACTTCGAATAATGCACACAGATCCAGTATCTGTATCCCACTTAGAATACTGCACACAGTTCCAGTATCTGTATCCCAAATAGAATACTGCGCACAGATCCAGTATCTGTATCCCGCTTAGAATATTGCGCACAGTTTCAGTATCTGTATCCTACTTAGAATACTGCCCATAGATCCAGTATCTGTATCCCACTTAGCATCCTGCACACAGTTCCAGTATCTATATCCCACTTAGAATAATGCACACAGATCCAGCATCTGTATCCCACTTAGAATACTGCGCACAGTTCCAATATATGTATTCCACTTAGAATACTGCACACAGTTCCAGTATCTGTATCCCACTTAGAATACTGCACACAGTTGCAGAATCTGTATCCCACTTAGAATACTGAACACAGTTCCAGAATGTGTATCCCACTTAGAATACTGCACACAGTTCCAGTATCTGTATCCCACTTAGAATACTGCGCACAGTTCCAGTGGCTCTATCCGACTTAGAATACTGCACACAGTTCCAGTATCCGAATTCCACTTAGAATACAGCGCACCGTTCCAGTATCTGTATAACACGTAGAATACTGCACATAGTTCCAGTATCTGTATCCCGCTTAGAATACTGCACACAGATCCAGAATGTGTATCCCACTTAGAATACTGCACGCAGTTCTAGAATCTGTATCCCACTTAGAATACTGCACATATTTCCAGTATCTCTATCCCGCTTAGAATACAGAGCACAGTTCCAGTATCTGTATCCCACTTAGAATACTGTGCACAGATCCAGAATTTGTATTCCACTTAGAATACTGCCCACAGTTCCAGTGTCTGTATCCCAATTAGAATACTGCACACAGTTCCAGTATGTGTATCCCATTTAGAATACTGCGCACTGTTCCAGTATCTCTATCCCACTTCGAATAATGCACACAGATCCAGTATCTGTATCCCACTTAGAATACTGCACACTGTTCCAGTATCTGTATCCCAATTAGAATACTGTGCACAGATCCAGTATCTGTATCCTGCTTAGAATATTGCACAAAGTTTCAGTACCTTTATCCCACATAGAATACAGCACACAGTTGCAGTATCTGTATCCCACTTCGAATACTGCGCACAATTCCAGTATCTGTATCCCACTTAGAATAATGCACACAGATCCAGAATCTGTATCCCACTTAGAATACTGCACACAGTTCCAGTATCTGTATCACATTTAGAATATTACGCATAGTTCCAGTATCTGTATCCCGCTTAGAATACTGAACACTGTTCCAGAATGTGTATCCCACTTAGAATACTGCACACAGTTCCAGTATCTGTATTCTGCTTAGAATATTACACACAGTTCCAGTACCTGTATCCCGCTTAGAATACTGTGCACAGTTCCATTATCTGTATGCCACTTAGAATACTGTGCACAGTTCCAGTATCTGTATCCCACTTAGAATACTGCACACAGTTCCAGTATCTGTATTATACTTAGAATACTGCACATAGATCCAGTATCTGTATCCCATCTAGAATACTGCTCAAATTTCCAGTATCTGTATCCCCCTTAGAATAATGCACACAGATCCAGCATCTGTATCCCACTTAGAATATTGCACACAGTTCCAGTATCTGTATCCCACTTAGAATACTGCACACAGTTGCAGAATCTGTATCCCACTTAGAATACTGAACACAGTTCCAGAATGTGTATCCCACTTAGAATACTGCACACAGTTCCAGTATCTGTATCCCGCTTAGAATACTGCGCACCGTTCCAGTATCTGTATCCCACTTAGAATACTGCACACAGTTTCAGAATCCTTATCCCACTTAGAATTCTGCGCACAGTTCAGAATCTGTATCCCTCTTAGAATACTGCGCACAGTTCCAGTATCTGTATCCCACTTAGAATACTGCACACAGTTCCAGTATCTGTATCCCACTTAGAATACTGTGCACAGTTCCAGTATCTGTATCCCACTTAGAATACTGCACACAGTTCCAGTATCTGTATTCTGCTTAAAATATTACACACAGTTCCAGTATCTGTATCCCGCTTACAATACTGCAGACATTTCCAGTATCTGTATCCCACTTAGAATACTGCACATATTTCCAGTATCTGTATCCCGCTTAGAATACAGAGCACATTTCCAGTATCTGTATCCCCCTTAGAATACTGCACATATTTCCAGTATCTGTATCCCACTTAAAATACTGCACACAGTTCCAGTGTCTGTATCCCAATTAGAATACTGCGCACAGTTCCAGTTCTGTATCCCACTTAGAATACTGCACACACTTCCAGTATCTGTATCCCACTTAGAATACTGCGCACAGATCCAGATTTGTATTCCACTTAGAATACTTCACACAGTTCCGGTATCTGTATCCCACTTATAATACTGCACACAGATCCATAATGTGTATTCCATTTTGAATACTGCCCACAGTTCCAGTGTGTGTATCCCAATTAGAATACTGTACACAGTTCCAGTATCTGTATCCCATTTAGAATACTGCGCACAGTTCCAGTATCTCTATCCCACTTCGAATAATGCACACAGATCCAGTATCTGTATCCCACTTAGAATACTGCACACAGTTCCAGTATCTGTATCCCAAATAGAATTCTGCGCACAGATCCAGTATCTGTATCCCGCTTAGAATATTGCACACAGTTTCAGTATCTGTATCCTACTTAGAATACTGCACATAGATCCAGTATCTGTATCCCACTTAGCATCCTGCACACAGTTCCAGTATCTATATCCCACTTAGAATAATGCACACAGATCCACCATCTGTATCCCACTTAGAATACTGCGCATAGTTCCAGTATATGTATTCCACTTAGAATACTGCACACAGTTCCAGTATCTGTATTCCACTTAGAATACTGCACACAGTTGCAGAATCTGTATCCCACTTAGAATACTGAACACAGTTCCAGAATGTGTATCCCACTTAGAATACTGTGCACAGTTCCAGTAGCTGTATCCGACTTAGAATGCTGCTCACAGTTCCAGTATCTGTATCCCACTTAGAATACTGTGCACAGTTCCAGTAGCTGTATCCGACTTAGAATACTTCACACAGTTCCAGTATCTGTATCCCGCTTAGAATACTGCACACAGATCCAGAATGTGTATCCCACTTAGAATACTACACACAGTTCCAGAATGTTTATCACACTTAGAATATTGCGCACACTTCCAGTATCTGTATCCCAATTAGAATACTGCGCGCAGTTCCAGTATCTGTATCCCGCTTAGAACACTGCGCACAGTTCCAGTATCTGTATCCCACTTAGAATACTGCACATATTTCCAGTATCTCTATCCCGCTTAGAATACAGAGCACAGTTCCAGTATCTGTATCCCACTTAGAATACTGTGCACAGATCCAGAATTTGTATTCCACTTAGAATACTGCCCACAGTTCCAGTGTCTGTATCCCAATTAGAATACTGCACACAGTTCCAGTATGTGTATCCCATTTAGAATACTGCGCACAGTTCCAGTATCTGTATCCCAATTAGAATACTGCGCACTGTTCCAGTATCTCTATCCCACTTCGAATAATGCACACAGATCCAGTATCTGTATCCCGCTTAGAATACTGCACACAGTTCCAGTATCTGTATCCCAATTAGAAAACTGCGCACAGATCCAGTATCTGTATCCCGCTTAGAATATTGCACACAGTTTCAGTACCTTTATCCCACTTAGAATACAGCACACAGTTACAGTATCTGTATCCCACTTAGAATACTGCACACAGTTCCAGTATCTGTATCCCACTTAGAATATTACGCATAGTTCCAGTATCTGTATCCCGCTTAGAATACTGAACACTGTTCCAGAATGTGTATCCCACTTAGAATACTGCACACAGTTCCTGTATCTGTATCCCACTTAGAATACTGTGCACAGTTCCAGTATCTGTATCCCTCTTAGAATACTGCACACAGTTCCAGTATCTGTATTCTGCTTAGAATATTACACACAGTTCCAGTACCTGTATCCCGCTTAGAATACTGTGCACAGTTCCATTATTTGTATCCCACTTAGAATACTGTGCACAGTTCCAGTATCTGTATCCCACTTAGAATACTGCACACAGTTCCAGTATCTGTATCCCACTTAGAATATTACGCATAGTTCCAGTATCTGTATCCCGCTTAGAATACTGAACACTGTTCCAGAATGTGTATCCCACTTAAAATACTGCACACAGTTCCAGTATCTGTATCCCAATTAGAATACTGTGCACAGTTCCAGTATCTGTATCCCACTTAGAATACTGCACACAGTTCCAGTATCTGTATTCTGCTTAGAATATTACACACAGTTCCAGTACCTGTATCCCGCTTAGAATACTGTGCACAGTTCCATTATCTGTATCCCACTTAGAATACTGTGCACAGTTCCAGTATCTGTATCCCACTTAGAATACTGCACACATTTCCAGTATCTGTATCCCACTTAGAATACTGCACATATTTCAAGTATCTGTATCCCGCTTAGAATACAGAGCACATTTCCAGTATCTGTATCCCACTTAGAATACTGCACATATTTCCAGTATCTGTATCCCACTTAAAATACTGCGCACAGTTCCAGTGTCTGTATCCCAATTAGAATACTGCGCACAGTTCCAGAATGTGTATCCCACTTAGAATACTGCACACAGTTCCAGTATCTGTATCCCACTTAGAATATTGCGCACAGATTCAGAATTTGTATTCCACTTAGAATACTGCACACAGTTCCGGTATCTGTATCCCACTTATAATACTGCACACAGATCCATCATGTTTATTTCACTTAGAATACTGCCCACAGTTCCAGTGTGCGTATCCAAATTAGAATACTGTACACACTTCCAGTATCTGTATCCCATTCAGAATACTGCACACAGTTTCAGTATCTGTATGCCACTTAGAATACTGCACATAGATCCAGTATCTGTATCCCATCTAGAATACTGCTCAAAGTTCCAGTATCTGTATTCCACTTAGAATAATGCACACAGATCCAGCATCTGTATCCCACTTAGAATACTGCACACAGTTCCAGTATCTGTATCCCACTTAGAATACTGAACAGAGTTCAAGTATCTGTATAACACTTAGAATACTGCGCACAGTTCCAGTATCTGTATACCACTTAGAATACTGCACACAGTTCCAGTATCTGTATTCTGCTTAGAATATTACACACAGTTCCAGTATCTGTATCGCATTTAAAATGCTGATCACAGTTGCAGAATCTGTATCCAGCTTAGAATACTGCGCACAGTTCCAGAATGTGTATCCCACTTAGATACTGCACACAGTTCCAGTATATGTATACCACTTAGAATACTGCACACAGTTCCAGTATCTGTATCCCACTTAGAATACTGCACACAGTTCCAGTATCTGTATCCCATTCAGAATACTGCGCACAGTTCCAGTATCTGTATCCCATTCAGAATACTGCACACAGTTCCAGTATCTGTATCCCATTCAGAATACTGCACACAGTTCCAGAATCCTTATCCCACTTAGAATACTGCTCACAGTTCCATTATCTGTAGCCCGTGTAGAATACTGCGCACAGTTCCAGTATATGTAACCCAATTAGAATACTGTGCACAGTTCCAGTATATGTAACCCAATTAGAATACTGCGCACAGTTCCAGTATCTATATCCCACTTAGTATACTGTGCACAGTTCCAGTAGCTGTATCCGACTTAGAATACTGCACACAGTTCCAGTATCTGTATTCCACTTAGAATACAGTGCACCGTTCCAGTATCTGTATAACATGTAGAATACTGCGCACAGTTTCAGTATCTGTATCCCACATAGAATACTGCACATAGTTCCAGTATCTATACATCACTTAGAATACTACACAGAATTCCAGTGCTGTATCCCACTTAGAATACTGCACACATTTCCAGTGTCTGTATCCTATTTAGAATACTACACCTAGTTCCAGTATCTGCACACCACTTAGATTATTGAACACAGTTCCATTATCTGTTCTCCACTTAGAATATTGCACACAGTTCCAGTATCTGTATCCCTCTTAGAATACTGCACACAGTTCAGGTATCTGTATCCCACTTAAAACACTACACACAGTTCCATTATCTGTATCCTACTTAGAATACTACAGATATTTCCAGTATCTGTAACCCACTTAAAACACTGCACGTAGTTCCAGTATCTGCATCCTGCTTAGAATACTGCGCACAGTCCAGTATCTGTATCCCACTTAGAATACTGCACATATTTCAAGTATCTGTATCCCACTTACAATATTGCACACAGTAACAGCATCTGTATCCCACTTAGAATACTGCGCACAGTTCCAGTATCTGTATCCCGCTTAGAATACTGCACAGAGTTCCAGAATATGTATCCCACTTAGAATACTGCACACAGTTCTAGAATCTGTACCCACTTAGAATACTACACACAGTTCCAGAATGTCAAACCCACTTAGAATACTGCGCATACTTCCAGTGTCTGTATCCCAATTAGAATACTGCGCACAGTTTCCAGTATCTGTATCCCGCTTAGAATACTGCACACAGTTCCAGTATCTGTATCCCACTTAGAATACTGCGCACAGTTCCAGTATCTGTATCCCGCTTAGAATACTGCACACAGTTCCAGTATCTGTGTCCCACTTAGAATACTGCACATATTTCCAGTATCTGTATCCCACTTAGAATACTGCACACTGTTCCAGTGTCTGTATCCCATTTAGAATACTGCGCACAGTTCCAGTATCTGTATCCCACTTAGAATACTGCCCACAGAACCAGAATTTCTATTCCACTTAGAATACTGCACACAGATCCGGTATCTGTATCCCACTTAGATTACTGCACACAGATCCATAATTTGTATTCCACTTAGAATAATGCGCACAGTTCCAGTGTCTGTATCCCAATTAGAATACTGCGCACTGTTCCAGTATCTCTATCCCACGTCGAATAATGCACACAGATCCAGTATCTGTATCCCACTTAGAATACTGCACACAGTTCCAGTGTCTGTATCCCGCTTAGAATATTGCACACAGTTTCAGTACCTGTATCCAACTTAGAATACAGCACACAGTTACAGTATCTGTATCCCACTTAGAATACTGCGCACAATTCCAGTATCTGTATCCCATTTAGAATACTGCTCACAGTTCCAGTATCAGTAACCCACTTAGAACACTACACACAGTTTCAGTATCTGTATCCCAAATAGAATACTGCACACAGTTCCAGTATCTGTACATCACTTAGAATACTACACAGAATTCCTGTGTCTGTAACCCACTTAGAATACTGCACACATTTCCAGTACCTGTATCCCATTTAGAATACTACACATAGTTCCAGTATCTGTACTCCACTTAGCTTATTGCACACAGTTCCATTATCTGTTCTCCACTTAGAATAATGCGCACAGTTCCTGTATCTGTATCCCTCTTAGAATACTGCACACAGTTCTGGTATCTGTATCCCACTTAGAACACTACACACAGTTCCAGTATCTGTATCCTACTTAGAATAACACAGACATTTCCAGTATCTGTAACCCACTTAAAACACTGCACGTAGTTCCAGTATCTGTATCCTGCTTAGAATACTGCGCACAGTTCCAGTATCTGTATCGCGCTTAGAATACTGCACATATTTCCAGTATCTGTATCCCACTTAGAATACTGCGCACAGTTTCAGTATCTGTATCCCGCTTAGAATACTGCACACAGATCCAGAATGTGTATCCCAATTAGAATACTGCACACAGTTCTAGAATCTGTATCCCACTTAAAATACTGCACAACATTCCAGAATGTGTATCCCACTTAGAATACTACACACAGTTCCAGAATGTATATCCCACTTAGAATATTGCGCACACTTCCAGTATCTGTATCCCAATTAGAATACTGCGCACAGTTCCAGTATCTGTATCCCGCTTAGAACACTGCACACAGTTCCAGTATCTGTATGCCACTTAGAATACTGCACATATGTCCAGTATCTCTATCCCGCTTAGAATACAGAGCACAGTTCCAGTATCTGTATCCCACTTAGAATACTGCACATATTTCCAGTATCTGTATCCCACTTAGAATACTGCACACAGTTCCAGTGTCTGTATCCCAATTAGAATACTGCGCACAGGTCCAGTATCTGTATCCCACTTAGAATACTGTACACAGTTCCAGTTCTGTATCCCACTTAGAATACTGCACACAGATCCAGAATTTGTATCCCATTTAGAATACTGCGCACAGTTCCAGTATCTGTATCCCACTTAGAATACTTCACACAGTTCCAGTATCTCAATCCCACTTAGAACACTACACACAGTTTCAGTATCTGTATCCCAAATAGAATACTGCACACAGTTCCAGTATCTGTACATCACTTAGAATACTACACAGAATTCCTGTGTCTGTAACCCACTTAGAATACTGCACACATTTCCAGTACCTGTATCCCATTTAGAATACTACACATAGTTCCAGTATCTGTACTCCACTTAGCTTATTGCACACAGTTCCATTATCTGTTCTCCACTTAGAATAATGCGCACAGTCCCTGTATCTGTATCCCTCTTAGAATACTGCACACAGTTCAGGTATCTGTATCCCACTTAGAACACTACACACAGTTCCAGTATCTGTATCCTACTTAGAATGACACAGACATTTCCAGTATCTGTAACCCACTTAAAACACTGCACGTAGTTCCAGTATCTGTATCCTGCTTAGAATACTGTGCACAGTTCCAGTATCTGTATCGCGCTTAGAATACTGCACATATTTCCAGTATCTGTATCCCACTTAGAATACTGCACACAGTTCCAGCATCTGTATCCCACTTAGAATACTGCGCACAGTTTCAGTATCTGTATCCCGCTTAGAATACTGCACACAGATCCAGAATGTGTATCCCACTTAGAATACTGCACACAGTTCTAGAATCTGTATCCCACTTAGAATACTGCACACCATTCCAGAATGTGTATCCCATTTAGAATACTGCACACATTTCCAGAATCTGTATCCCACTTAGAATACTACACACAGTTCCAGAATGTATATCCCACTTAGAATATTGCGCACACTTCCAGTATCTGTATCCCAATTAGAATACTGCGCACAGTTCCAGTATCTGTATCCCGCTTAGAACACTGCACACAGTTCCAGTATCTGTATGCCACTTAGAATACTGCACATATTTCCAGTATCTCTATCCCGCTTAGAATACAGAGCACAGTTCCAGTATCTGTATCCCACTTAGAATACTGCACATATTTCCAGTATCTGTATCCCACTTAGAATACTGCACACAGTTCCAGTGTCTGTATCCCAATTAGAATACTGCGCACAGTTCCAGTATCTGTAGCCCACTTAGAATACTGTACACAGTTCCAGTTCTGTATCCCACTTAGAATACTGCACACAGATCCAGAATTTGTATCCCATTTAGAATACTGTGCACAGTTCCAGTATCTGTATCCCAATTAGAATACTGCGCACTGTTCCAGTATCCCTATCCCACTTCGAATAATGCACACAGATCCAGTATCTGTATCCCACTTAGAATACTGCACACAGTTCCAGTATCTGTATCCCAATTAGAATACTGCACCCAGATCCAGTATCTGTATCCCGCTTAGAATATTGCACACAGTTTCAGTACCTGTATCCCACTTAGAATACAGCACACAGTTACAGTATCTGTATCCCACGTAGCATCCTGCACACTGTTCCAGTATCTGTATACCACTTAGAATAATGCACACAGATCCAAAATCTGTATCCCACTTAGAATGCTGCACACTGTTCCAGTATCTGTATACCACTTAGAATAATGCACACAGATCCAAAATCTGTATCCCACTTAGAATGCTGCACACAGTTCCAGTTTCTGTATCCCACTTAGAATACTGCACATATGTCCAGTATCTCTATCCCGCTTAGAATACAGAGCACAGTTCCAGTATCTGTATCCCACTTAGAATACTGCACATATTTCCAGTATCTGTATCCCACTTAGAATACTGCACACAGTTCCAGTGTCTGTATCCCAATTAGAATACTGCGCACAGTTCCAGTATCTGTATCCCACTTAGAATACTGTACACAGTTCCAGTTCTGTATCCCACTTAGAATACTGCACACAGATCCAGAATTTGTATCCCATTTAGAATACTGCGCACAGTTCCAGTATCTGTATCCCACTTAGAATACTTCACACAGTTCCAGTATCTCAATCCCACTTAGAACACTACACACAGTTTCAGTATCTGTATCCCAAATAGAATACTGCACACAGTTTCAGTATCTGTACATCACTTAGAATACTACACAGAATTCCTGTGTCTGTAACCCACTTAGAATACTGCACACATTTCCAGTACCTGTATCCCATTTAGAATACTACACATAGTTCCAGTATCTGTACTCCACTTAGCTTATTGCACACAGTTCCATTATCTGTTCTCCACTTAGAATAATGCGCACAGTTCCTGTATCTGTATCCCTCTTAGAATACTGCACACAGTTCTGGTATCTGTATCCCACTTAGAACACTATACACAGTTCCAGTATCTGTATCCTACTTAGAATAACACAGACATTTCCAGTATCTGTAACCCACTTAAAAAACTGCACGTAGTTCCAGTATCTGTATCCTGCTTAGAATACTGCGCACAGTTCCAGTATCTGTATCGCGCTTAGAATACTGCACACAGTTCCAGTGTCTGTATCCCAATTAGAATACTGCGCACAGTTCCAGTATCTGTATCCCACTTAGAATACTTTACACAGTTCCAGTTCTGTATCCCACTTAGAATACTGCACACAGATCCAGAATTTGTATCCCATTTAGAATACTGTGCACAGTTCCAGTATCTGTATCCCAATTAGAATACTGCGCACTGTTCCAGTATCTCTATCCCACTTCGAATAATGCACACAGATCCAGTATCTGTATCCCACTTAGAATACTGCACACAGTTCCAGTATCTGTATCCCAATTAGAATACTGCACCCAGATCCAGTATCTGTATCCCGCTTAGAATATTGCACACAGTTTCAGTACCTGTATCCCACTTAGAATACAGCACACAGTTACAGTATCTGTATCCCACGTAGCATCCTGCACACTGTTCCAGTATCTGTATACCACTTAGAATAATGCACACAGATCCAAAATCTGTATCCCACTTAGAATGCTGCACACTGTTCCAGTATCTGTATACCACTTAGAATAATGCACACAGATCCAAAATCTGTATCCCACTTAGAATGCTGCACACAGTTCCAGTTTCTGTATCCCACTTAGAATACTGCACATATTTCCAGTATCTGTATCCCACTTAGAATACTGCACACAGTTCCAGTGTCTGTATCCCAATTAGAATACTGCGCACAGTTCCAGTATCTGTATCCCACTTAGAATACTGTACACAGTTCCAGTTCTGTATCCCACTTAGAATACTGCACACAGATCCAGAATTTGTATCCCATTTAGAATACTGCGCACAGTTCCAGTATCTGTATCCCACTTAGAATACTTCACACAGTTCCAGTATCTCAATCCCACTTAGAACACTACACACAGTTTCAGTATCTGTATCCCAAATAGAATACTGCACACAGTTCCAGTATCTGTACATCACTTAGAATACTACACAGAATTCCTGTGTCTGTAACCCACTTAAAATACTGCACACATTTCCAGTACCTGTATCCCATTTAGAATACTACACATAGTTCCAGTATCTGTACTCCACTTAGCTTATTGCACACAGTTCCATTATCTGTTCTCCACTTAGAATAATGCGCACACTCCCTGTATCTGTATCCCTCTTAGAATACTGCACACAGTTCAGGTATCTGTATCCCACTTAGAACACTACACACAGTTCCAGTATCTGTATCCTACTTAGAATGACACAGACATTTCCAGTATCTGTAACCCACTTAAAACACTGCACGTAGTTCCAGTATCTGTATCCTGCTTAGAATACTGCACACAGTTCCAGTATCTGTATCGCGCTTAGAATACTGCACATATTTCCAGTATCTGTATCCCACTTAGAATACTGCACACAGTTCCAGCATCTGTATCCCACTTAGAATACTGCGCACAGTTTCAGTATCTGTATCCCGCTTAGAATACTGCACACAGATCCAGAATGTGTATCCCACTTAGAATACTGCACACAGTTCTAAAATCTGTATCCCACTTAGAATACTGCACACCATTCCAGAATGTGTATCCCATTTAGAATACTGCACACATTTCCAGAATCTGTATCCCACTTAGAATACTACACACAGTTCCAGAATGTATATCCCACTTAGAATATTGCGCACACTTCCAGTATCTGTATCCCAATTAGAATACTGCGCACAGTTCCAGTATCTGTATCCCGCTTAGAACACTGCACACAGTTCCAGTATCTGTATGCCACCTAGAATACTGCACATATTTCCAGTATCTCTATCCCGCTTAGAATACAGAGCACAGTTCCAGTATCTGTATCCCACTTAGACTACTGCACATATTTCCAGTATCTGTATCCCACTTAGAATACTGCACACAGTTCCAGTGTCTGTATCCCAATTAGAATACTGCGCACAGTTCCAGTATCTGTATCCCACTTAGAATACTGTACACAGTTCCAGTATCTGTATCCCACTTAGAATACTGCACACAGATCCAGAATTTGTATCCCGTTTAGAATACTGTGCACAGTTCCAGTATCTGTATCCCAATTAGAATACTGCGCACTGTTCCAGTATCTCTATCCCACTTCGAATAATGCACACAGATCCAGTATCTGTATCCCACTTAGAATACTGCACACAGTTCCAGTATCTGTATCCCAATTTGAATACTGCACCCAGATCCAGAATTTGTATCCCGTTTAGAATACAGTGCACAGTTCCAGTATCTGTATCCCAATTAGAATACTGCGCACTGTTCCAGTATCTCTATCCCACTTCGAATAATGCACACAGATCCAGTATCTGTATCACGCTTAGAATATTGCACAGAGTTTCAGTACCTGTATCCCACTTAGAATACAGCACACAGTTACAGTATCTGTATCCCACGTAGCATCCTGCACACTCTTCCAGTATCTGTATACCACTTAGAATAATGCACACAGATCCAAAATCTGTATCCCACTTAGAATGCTGCACACTGTTCCAGTATCTGTATACCACTTAGAATAATGCACACAGATCCAAAATCTGTATCCCACTTAGAATGCTGCACACAGTTCCAGTTTCTGTATCCCACTTAGAATGCTGCTTACAGTTGCGGAATCTGTATCCCACTTAGAATATTACGCACAGTTCCAGTATCTGTATCCCGCTTAGAATACTGAACACAGTTCCAGAATGTGTATCCCACTTAGAATAATGCACACAGTTCCAATATCTGTATCCCACTTAGAATAATGCGCACAGTTCCAGTATCTGTATCCCGCGTAGAATACTGCACACAGTTCCAGTATCTGTATCCCACTTAGAATACTGCGCACAGTTCCATTATCTGTATTCCACTTAGAATACTGCACACAGTTCCAGAATGTGTATCCCACTTAGAATACTGCACACAGTTCCAGAATGTGTATCCCACTTAGAATACTGCACACAGTTCCAGAATCTGTATCCTACTTAGAATACTGCGCACAGTTCCAGTATCTGTATCCCGCTTAGAATACTGCACACAGTTCCAGAATGTGTATCCCACTTAGAATACTGCTCACAGTTCCAGAATGTGTATCCCACTTAGAATACTGCACACAGTTCCAGAATGTGTATCCCACTTAGAATACTGCGCACAGTTCCAGTATCTGTATCCCGCTTAGAACACTGCACACAGTTCCAGTATCTGTATGCCACCTAGAATACTGCACATATTTCCAGTATCTCTATCCCGCTTAGAATACAGAGCACAGTTCCAGTATCTGTATCCCACTTAGACTACTGCACATATTTCCAGTATCTGTATCCCACTTAGAATACTGCACACAGTTCCAGTGTCTGTATCCCAATTAGAATACTGCGCACAGTTCCAGTATCTGTATCCCACTTAGAATACTGTACACAGTTCCAGTATCTGTATCCCACTTAGAATACTGCACACAGTTCCAGAATTTGTATCCCGTTTAGAATACTGTGCACAGTTCCAGTATCTGTATCCCAATTAGAATACTGCGCACTGTTCCAGTATCTCTATCCCACTTCGAATAATGCACACAGATCCAGTATCTGTATCCCACTTAGAATACTGCACACAGTTCCAGTATCTGTATCCCAATTTGAATACTGCACCCAGATCCAGAATTTGTATCCCGTTTAGAATACAGTGCACAGTTCCAGTATCTGTATCCCAATTAGAATACTGCGCACTGTTCCAGTATCTCTATCCCACTTCGAATAATGCACACAGATCCAGTATCTGTATCCCGCTTAGAATATTGCACAGAGTTTCAGTACCTGTATCCCACTTAGAATACAGCACACAGTTACAGTATCTGTATCCCACGTAGCATCCTGCACACTCTTCCAGTATCTGTATACCACTTAGAATAATGCACACAGATCCAAAATCTGTATCCCACTTAGAATGCTGCACACTGTTCCAGTATCTGTATACCACTTAGAATAATGCACACAGATCCAAAATCTGTATCCCACTTAGAATGCTGCACACAGTTCCAGTTTCTGTATCCCACTTAGAATGCTGCTTACAGTTGCGGAATCTGTATCCCACTTAGAATATTACGCACAGTTCCAGTATCTGTATCCCGCTTAGAATACTGAACACAGTTCCAGAATGTGTATCCCACTTAGAATACTGCACACAGTTCCAATATCTGTATCCCACTTAGAATAATGCGCACAGTTCCAGTATCTGTATCCCGCGTAGAATACTGCACACAGTTCCAGTATCTGTATCCCACTTAGAATACTGCGCACAGTTCCATTATCTGTATTCCACTTAGAATACTGCACACAGTTCCAGAATGTGTATCCCACTTAGAATACTGCACACAGTTCCAGAATGTGTATCCCACTTAGAATACTGCACACAGTTCCAGAATCTGTATCCTACTTAGAATACTGCGCACAGTTCCAGTATCTGTATCCCGCTTAGAATACTGCACACAGTTCCAGAATGTGTATCCCACTTAGAATACTGCTCACAGTTCCAGAATGTGTATCCCACTTAGAATGCTGCACACAGTTCCAGAATGTGTATCCCACTTAGAATACTGCGCACAGTTCCAGTATCTGTATCCCGCTTAGAACACTGCACACAGTTCCAGTATCTGTATGCCACTTAGAATACTGCACATATTTCCAGTATCTCTATCCCGCTTAGAATACAGAGCACAGTTCCAGTATCTGTATCCCACTTAGAATACTGCACATATTTCCAGTATCTCTATCCCACTTAGAATACTGCACACAGTTCCAGTGTCTGTATCCCAATTAGAATACTGCGCACAGTTCCAGTATCTGTATCCCACTTAGAATACTGTACACAGTTCCAGTTCTGTATCCCACTTGGAATACTGCACACAGATCCAGAATTTGTATCCCATTTAGAATACTGTGCACAGTTCCAGTATCTGTATCCCAATTAGAATACTGCGCACTGAACCAGTATCTCTATCCCACTTCGAATAATGCACACAGATCCTGTATCTGTATACCACTTAGAATACTGCACACAGTTCCAGTATCTGTATCCCAATTAGAATACTGCACCCAGATCCAGTATCTGTATCCTGCTTAGAATATTGCACACAGTTTCAGTACCTGTATCCCACTTAGAATACAGCACACAGTTACAGTATCTTTATCCCACGTAGCATCCTGCACACTCTTCCAGTATCTGTATACCACTTAGAATAATGCACACAGATCCAGTATCTGTATCCCGCTTAGAATATTGCACAGAGTTTCAGTACCTGTATCCCACTTAGAATACAGCACACAGTTACAGTATCTGTATCCCACGTAGCATCCTGCACACTGTTCCAGTATCTGTATACCACTTAGAATAATGCACACAGATCCAAAATCTGTATCCCACTTAGAATGCTGCACACTGTTCCAGTATCTGTATACCACTTAGAATAATGCACACAGATCCAAAATCTGTATCCCACTTAGAATGCTGCACACAGTTCCAGTTTCTGTATCCCACTTAGAATGCTGCTTACAGTTGCGGAATCTGTATCCCACTTAGAATATTACGCACAGTTCCAGTATCTGTATCCCGCTTAGAATACTGAACACAGTTCCAGAATGTGTATCCCACTTAGAATACTGCACACAGTTCCAATATCTGTATCCCACTTAGAATACTGCGCACAGTTCCAGTATCTGTATCCCGCGTAGAATACTGCACACAGTTCCAGTATCTGTATCCCACTTAGAATACTGCGCACAGTTCCATTATCTGTATTCCACTTAGAATACTGCACACAGTTCCAGAATGTGTATCCCACTTAGAATACTGCACACAGTTCCAGAATGTGTATCCCACTTAGAATACTGCACACAGTTCCAGAATCTGTATCCTACTTAGAATACTGCGCACAGTTCCAGTATCTGTATCCCGCTTAGAATACTGCACACAGTTCCAGAATGTGTATCCCACTTAGAATACTGCTCACAGTTCCAGAATGTGTATCCCACTTAGAATACTGCACACAGTTCCAGTATCTGTATCCCACTTAGAATACAGCACACAGTTACAGTATCTGTATCCCACGTAGCATCCTGCACACTGTTCCAGTATCTGTATACCACTTAGAATAATGCATACAGATCCAAAATCTGTATCCCACTTAGAATGCTGCACACAGTTCCAGTTTCTGTATCCCTCTTAGAATACTGCACATATGTCCAGTATCTCTATCCCGCTTAGAATACAGAGCACAGTTCCAGTATCTGTATCCCACTTAGAATACTGCACACAGTTCCAGTGTCTGTATCCCAATTAGAATACTGCGCACAGTTCCAGTATCTGTATCCCACTTAGAATACTGTACACAGTTCCAGTTCTGTATCCCACTTAGAATACTGCACACAGATCCAGAATTTGTATCCCATTTAGAATACTGAGCACAGTTCTAGTATCTGTATCCCACTTAGAATACTTCACACAGTTCCAGTATCTCAATCCCACTTAGAACACTACACACAGTTTCAGTATCTGTATCCCAAATAGAATACTGCACACAGTTCCAGTATCTGTACATCACTTAGAATACTACACAGAATTCCTGTGTCTGTAACCCACTTAGAATACTGCACACATTTCCAGTACCTGTATCCCATTTAGAATACTACACATAGTTCCAGTATCTGTACTCCACTTAGCTTATTGCACACAGTTCCATTATCTGTTCTCCACTTAGAATAATGCGCACAGTCCCTGTATCTGTATCCCTCTTAGAATACTGCACACAGTTCAGGTATCTGTATCCCACTTAGAACACTACACACAGTTCCAGTATCTGTATCCTACTTAGAATGACACAGACATTTCCAGTATCTGTAACCCACTTAAAACACTGCACGTAGTTCCAGTATCTGTATCCTGCTTAGAATACTGCACACAGTTCCAGTATCTGTATCGCGCTTAGAATACTGCACATATTTCCAGTATCTGTATCCCACTTAGAATACTGCACACAGTTCCAGCATCTGTATCCCACTTAGAATACTGCGCACAGTTTCAGTATCTGTATCCCGCTTAGAATACTGCACACAGATCCAGAATGTGTATCCCACTTAGAATACTGCACACAGTTCTAGAATCTGTATCCCACTTAGAATACTGCACACCATTCCAGAATGTGTATCCCATTTAGAATACTGCACACATTTCCAGAATCTGTATCCCACTTAGAATACTACACACAGTTCCAGAATGTATATCCCACTTAGAATATTGCGCACACTTCCAGTATCTGTATCCCAATTAGAATACTGCGCACAGTTCCAGTATCTGTATCCCGCTTAGAACACTGCACACAGTTCCAGTATCTGTATGCCACTTAGAATACTGCACATATTTCCAGTAACTCTATCCCGCTTAGAATACAGAGCACAGTTCCAGTATCTGTATCCCACTTAGAATACTGCACATATTTCCAGTATCTGTATCCCACTTAGAATACTGCACACAGTTCCAGTGTCTGTATCCCAATTAGAATACTGCGCACAGTTCCAGTATCTGTATCCCACTTAGAATACTGTACACAGTTCCAGTTCTGTATCCCACTTAGAATACTGCACACAGATCCAGAATTTGTATCCCATTTAGAATACTGTGCACAGTTCCAGTATCTGTATCCCAATTAGAATACTGCGCACTGTTCCAGTATCTCTATCCCACTTCGAATAATGCACACAGATCCAGTATCTGTATCCCACTTAGAATACTGCACACAGTTCCAGTATCTGTATCCCAATTAGAATACTGCACCCAGATCCAGTATCTGTATCCCGCTTAAAATATTGCACACAGTTTCAGTACCTGTATCCCACTTAGAATACAGCACACAGTTACAGTATCTGTATCCCACGTAGCATCCTGCACACTGTTCCAGTATCTGTATACCACTTAGAATAATGCACACAGATCCAAAATCTGTATCCCACTTAGAATGCTGCACACTGTTCCAGTACCTGTATACCACTTAGAATAATGCACACAGATCCAAAATCTGTATCCCACTTAGAATGCTGCACACAGTTCCAGTTTCTGTATCCCACTTAGAATGCTGCTTACAGTTGCGGAATCTGTATCCCACTTAGAATATTACGCACAGTTCCAGTATCTGTATCCCGCTTAGAATACTGAACACAGTTCCAGAATGTGTATCCCACTTAGAATACTGCACACAGTTCCAATATCTGTATCCCACTTAGAATACTGCGCACAGTTCCAGTATCTGTATCCCGCGTAGAATACTGCACACAGTTCCAGTATCTGTATCCCACTTAGAATACTGCGCACAGTTCCAGTATCTGTATCCCACTTAGAATACTGCGCACAGTTCCAGTATCTGTATTCCACTTAGAATACTGCACACAGTTCCAGTATCTGTATCCCACTTAGAATACTGCGCACAGTTCCAGTATCTGCATTCCACTTAGAATACTGCACACAGTTCCAGAATGTATATCCCACTTAGAATATTGCGCACACTTCCAGTATCTGTATCCCAATTAGAATACTGCGCTCAGTTCCAGTATCTGTATCCCGCTTAGAACACTGCACACAGTTCCAGTATCTGTATGCCACTTAGAATACTGCACATATTTCCAGTATCTCTATCCCGCTTAGAATACAGAGCACAGTTCCAGTATATGTATCCCACTTAGAATACTGCACATATTTCCAGTATCTGTATCCCACTTAGAATACTGCACACAGTTCCAGTGTCTGTACCCCAATTAGAATACTGCGCACAGTTCCAGTATCTGTATCCCACTTAGAATACTGTACACAGTTCCAGTTCTGTATCCCACTTGGAATACTGCACACAGATCCAGAATTTGTATCCCATTTAGAATACTGTGCACAGTTCCAGTATCTGTATCCCAATTAGAATACTGCGCACTGTTCCAGTATCTCTATCCCACTTCGAATAATGCACACAGATCCTGTATCTGTATACCACTTAGAATACTGCACACAGTTCCAGTATCTGTATCCCAATTAGAATACTGCACCCAGATCCAGTATCTGTATCCCGCTTAGAATATTGCACACAGTTTCAGTACCTGTATCCCACTTAGAATACAGCACACAGTTACAGTATCTGTATCCCACGTAGCATCCTGCACACTCTTCCAGTATCTGTATACCACTTAGAATAATGCACACAGATCCAAAATCTGTATCCCACTTAGAATGCTGCACACTGTTCCAGTATCTGTATACCACTTAGAATAATGCACACAGATCCAAAATCTGTATCCCACTTAGAATGCTGCACACAGTTCCAGTTTCTGTATCCCACTTAGAATGCTGCTTACAGTTGCGGAATCTGTATCCCACTTAGAATATTACGCACAGTTCCAGTATCTGTATCCCGCTTAGAATACTGAACACAGTTCCAGAATGTGTATCCCACTTAGAATACTGCACACAGTTCCAATATCTGTATCCCACTTAGAATACTGCGCACAGTTCCAGTATCTGTATCCCGCGTAGAATACTGCACACAGTTCCAGTATCTGTATCCCACTTAGAATTCTACACACAGTTCCAGAATGTATATCCCACTTAGAATATTGCGCACACTTCCAGTATCTGTATCCCAATTAGAATACTGCGCACAGTTCCAGTATCTGTATCCCGCTTAGAACACTGCACGCAGTTCCAGTATCTGTATGCCACTTAGAATACTGCACATATTTCCAGTATCTCTATCCCGCTTAGAATACAGAGCACAGTTCCAGTATCTGTATCCCACTTAGAATACTGCACATATTTCCAGTATCTGTATCCCACTTAGAATACTGCACACAGTTCCAGTGTCTGTATCCCAATTAGAATAATGCGCACAGTTCCAGTATCTGTATCCCACTTAGAATACTGTACACAGTTCCAGTTCTGTATCCCACTTAGAATACTGCACACAGATCCAGAATTTGTATCCCATTTAGAATACTGTGCACAGTTCCAGTATCTGTATCCCAATTAGAATACTGCGCACTGTTCCAGTATCTCTATCCCACTTCGAATAATGCACACAGATCCAGTACCTGTATCCCACTTAGAATACTGCACACAGTTCCAGTATCTGTATCCCAATTAGAATACTGCACCCAGATCCAGTATCTGTATCCCGCTTAGAATATTGCACACAGTTTCAGTACCTGTATCCCACTTAGAATACAGCACACAGTTACAGTATTTGTATCCCACGTAGCATCCTGCACACTGTTCCAGTATCTGTATACCACTTAGAATAATGCACACAGATCCAAAATCTGTATCCCACTTAGAATGCTGCACACAGTTCCAGTTTCTGTATCCCACTTAGAATACTGCACATATGTCCAGTATCTCTATCCCGCTTAGAATACAGAGCACAGTTCCAGTATCTGTATCCCACTTAGAATACTGCACACAGTTCCAGTGTCTGTATCCCAATTAGAATACTGCGCACAGTTCCAGTATCTGTATCCCACTTAGAATACTGTACACAGTTCCAGTTCTGTATCCCACTTAGAATACTGCACACAGATCCAGAATTTGTATCCCATTTAGAATACTGTGCACAGTTCCAGTGTCTGTATCCCAATTAGAATACTGCGCACAGTTCCAGTATCTGTATCCCACTTAGAATACTGTACACAGTTCCAGTTCTGTATCCCACTTAGAATACTGCACACAGATCCAGAATTTGTATCCCATTTAGAATACAGAGCACAGTTCCAGTATCTGTATCCCACTTAGAATACTGCACACAGTTCCAGTGTCTGTATCCCAATTAGAATACTGCGCACAGTTCCAGTATCTGTATCCCACTTAGAATACTGTACACAGTTCCAGTTCTGTATCCCACTTAGAATACTGCACACAGATCCAGAATTTGTATCCCATTTAGAATACTGCGCACAGTTCCAGTATCTGTATCCCACTTAGAATACTTCACACAGTTCCAGTATCTCAATCCCACTTAGAACACTACACACAGTTTCAGTATCTGTATCCCAAATAGAATACTGCACACAGTTCCAGTATCTGTACATCACTTAGAATACTACACAGAATTCCTGTGTCTGTAACCCACTTAGAATACTGCACCCAGATCCAGTATCTGTATCCCGCTTAGAATATTGCACACAGTTTCAGTACCTGTATCCCACTTAGATTACAGCACACAGTTACAGTATCTGTATCCCACGTAGCATCCTGCACACTGTTCCAGTATCTGTATACCACTTAGAATAATGCACACAGATCCAAAATCTGTATCCCACTTAGAATGCTGCACACTGTTCCAGTACCTGTATACCACTTAGAATAATGCACACAGATCCAAAATCTGTATCCCACTTAGAATGCTGCACACAGTTCCAGTTTCTGTATCCCACTTAGAATGCTGCTTACAGTTGCGGAATCTGTATCCCACTTAGAATATTACGCACAGTTCCAGTATCTGTATCCCGCTTAGAATACTGAACACAGTTCCAGAATGTGTATCCCACTTAGAATACTGCACACAGTTCCAATATCTGTATCCCACTTAGAATACTGCGCACAGTTCCAGTATCTGTATCCCGCGTAGAATACTGCACACAGTTCCAGTATCTGTATCCCACTTAGAATACTGCGCACAGTTCCAGTATCTGTATCCCACTTAGAATACTGCGCACAGTTCCAGTATCTGTATTCCACTTAGAATACTGCACACAGTTCCAGTATCTGTATCCCACTTAGAATACGGCGCACAGTTCCAGTATCTGCATTCCACTTAGAATACTGCACACAGTTCCAGAATGTATATGCCACTTAGAATATTGCGCACACTTCCAGTATCTGTATCCCAATTAGAATACTGCGCACAGTTCCAGTATCTGTATCCCGCTTAGAACACTGCACACAGTTCCAGTATCTGTATGCCACTTAGAATACTGCACATATTTCCAGTATCTCTATCCCGCTTAGAATACAGAGCACAGTTCCAGTATATGTATCCCACTTAGAATACTGCACATATTTCCAGTATCTGTATCCCACTTAGAATACTGCACACAGTTCCAGTGTCTGTACCCCAATTAGAATACTGCGCACAGTTCCAGTATCTGTATCCCACTTAGAATACTGTACACAGTTCCAGTTCTGTATCCCACTTAGAATACTGCAGATATGTCCAGTATCTCTATCCCGCTTAGAATACAGAGCACAGTTCCAGTATCTGTATCCCACTTAGAATACTGCACACAGTTCCAGTGTCTGTATCCCAATTAGAATACTGCGCACAGTTCCAGTATCTGTATCCCACTTAGAATACTGTACACAGTTCCAGTTCTGTATCCCACTTAGAATACTGCACACAGATCCAGAATTTGTATCCCATTTAGAATACTGCGCACAGTTCCAGTATCTGTATCCCACTTAGAATACTTCACACAGTTCCAGTATCTCAATCCCACTTAGAACACTACACACAGTTTCAGTATCTGTATCCCAAATAGAATACTGCACACAGTTCCAGTATCTGTACATCACTTAGAATACTACACAGAATTCCTGTGTCTGTAACCCACTTAGAATACTGCACACATTTCCAGTACCTGTATCCCATTTAGAATACTACACATAGTTCCAGTATCTGTACTCCACTTAGCTTATTGCACACAGTTCCATTATCTGTTCTCCACTTAGAATAATGCGCACAGTCCCTGTATCTGTATCCCTCTTAGAATACTGCACACAGTTCAGGTATCTGTATCCCACTTAGAACACTACACACAGTTCCAGTATCTGTATCCTACTTAGAATGACACAGACATTTCCAGTATCTGTAACCCACTTAAAACACTGCACGTAGTTCCAGTATCTGTATCCTGCTTAGAATACTGCACACAGATCCAGTATCTGTATCGCGCTTAGAATACTGCACATATTTCCAGTATCTGTATCCCACTTAGAATACTGCACACAGTTCCAGCATCTGTATCCCACTTAGAATACTGCGCACAGTTTCAGTATCTGTATCCCGCTTAGAATACTGCACACAGATCCAGAATGTGTATCCCACTTAGAATACTGCACACAGTTCTAGAATCTGTATCCCACTTAGAATACTGCACACCATTCCAGAATGTGTATCCCATTTAGAATACTGCACACATTTCCAGAATCTGTATCCCACTTAGAATACTACACACAGTTCCAGAATGTATATCCCACTTAGAATATTGCGCACACTTCCAGTATCTGTATCCCAATTAGAATACTGCGCACAGTTCCAGTATCTGTATCCCGCTTAGAACACTGCACACAGTTCCAGTATCTGTATGCCACTTAGAATACTGCACATATTTCCAGTATCTCTATCCCGCTTAGAATACAGAGCACAGTTCCAGTATCTGTATCCCACTTAGAATACTGCACATATTTCCAGTATCTGTATCCCACTTAGAATACTGCACACAGTTCCAGTGTCTGTATCCCAATTAGAATACTGCGCACAGTTCCAGTATCTGTATCCCACTTAGAATACTGTACACAGTTCCAGTTCTGTATCCCACTTAGAATACTGCACACAGATCCAGAATTTGTATCCCATTTAGAATACTGTGCACAGTTCCAGTATCTGTATCCCAATTAGAATACTGCGCACTGTTCCAGTATCTCTATCCCACTTCGAATAATGCACACAGATCCAGTATCTGTATCCCACTTAGAATACTGCACACAGTTCCAGTATCTGTATCCCAATTAGAATACTGCACCCAGATCCAGTATCTGTATCCCGCTTAGAATATTGCACACAGTTTCAGTACCTGTATCCCACTTAGAATACAGCACACAGTTACAGTATCTGTATCCCACGTAGCATCCTGCACACTCTTCCAGTATCTGTATACCACTTAGAATAATGCACACAGATCCAAAATCTGTATCCCACTTAGAATGCTGCACACTGTTCCAGTACCTGTATACCACTTAGAATAATGCACACAGATCCAAAATCTGTATCCCACTTAGAATGCTGCACACAGTTCCAGTTTCTGTATCCCACTTAGAATGCTGCTTACAGTTGCGGAATCTGTATCCCACTTAGAATATTACGCACAGTTCCAGTATCTGTATCCCGCTTAGAATACTGAACACAGTTCCAGAATGTGTATCCCACTTAGAATACCGCACACAGTTCCAATATCTGTATCCCACTTAGAATACTGCGCACAGTTCCATATCTGTATCCCGCGTAGAATACTGCACACAGTTCCAGTATCTGTATCCCACTTAGAATACTGCGCACAGTTCCAGTATCTGTATCCCACTTAGAATACTGCGCACAGTTCCAGTATGTGTATTCCACTTAGAATACTGCACACAGTTCCAGTATCTGTATCCCACTTAGAGTACTGCGCACAGTTCCAGTATCTGTATTCCACTTAGAATACTGCACACAGTTCCAGAATGTATATCCCACTTAGAATATTGCGCACACTTCCAGTATCTGTATCCCAATTAGAATACTGCGCACAGTTCCAGTATCTGTATCCCGCTTAGAACACTGCACACAGTTCCAGTATCTGTATGCCACTTAGAATGACACAGACATTTCCAGTATCTGTAACCCACTTAAAACACTGCACGTAGTTCCAGTATCTGTATCCTGCTTAGAATACTGCACACAGATCCAGTATCTGTATCGCGCTTAGAATACTGCACATATTTCCAGTATCTGTATCCCACTTAGAATACTGCACACAGTTCCAGCATCTGTATCCCACTTAGAATACTGCGCACAGTTTCAGTATCTGTATCCCGCTTAGAATACTGCACACAGATCCAGAATGTGTATCCCACTTAGAATACTGCACACAGTTCTAGAATCTGTATCCCACTTAGAATACTGCACACCATTCCAGAATGTGTATCCCATTTAGAATACTGCACACATTTCCAGAATCTGTATCCCACTTAGAATACTACACACAGTTCCAGAATGTATATCCCACTTAGAATATTGCGCACACTTCCAGTATCTGTATCCCAATTAGAATACTGCGCACAGTTCCAGTATCTGTATCCCGCTTAGAACACTGCACACAGTTCCAGTATCTGTATGCCACTTAGAATACTGCACATATTTCCAGTATCTCTATCCCGCTTAGAATACAGAGCACAGTTCCAGTATCTGTATCCCACTTAGAATACTGCACATATTTCCAGTATCTGTATCCCACTTAGAATACTGCACACAGTTCCAGTGTCTGTATCCCAATTAGAATACTGCGCACAGTTCCAGTATCTGTATCCCACTTAGAATACTGTACACAGTTCGAGTTCTGTATCCCACTTAGAATACTGCACACAGATCCAGAATTTGTATCCCATTTAGAATACTGTGCACAGTTCCAGTATCTGTATCCCAATTAGAATACTGCGCACTGTTCCAGTATCTCTATCCCACTTCGAATAATGCACACAGATCCAGTATCTGTATCCCACTTAGAATACTGCACACAGTTCCAGTATCTGTATCCCAATTAGAATACTGCACCCAGATCCAGTATCTGTATCCCGCTTAGAATATTGCACACAGTTTCAGTACCTGTATCCCACTTAGAATACAGCACACAGTTACAGTATCTGTATCCCACGTAGCATCCTGCACACTGTTCCAGTATCTGTATACCACTTAGAATAATGCACACAGATCCAAAATCTGTATCCCACTTAGAATGCTGCACACTGTTCCAGTACCTGTATACCACTTAGAATAATGCACACAGATCCAAAATCTGTATCCCACTTAGAATGCTGCACACAGTTCCAGTTTCTGTATCCCACTTAGAATGCTGCTTACAGTTGCGGAATCTGTATCCCACTTAGAATATTACGCACAGTTCCAGTATCTGTATCCCGCTTAGAATACTGAACACAGTTCCAGAATGTGTATCCCACTTAGAATACCGCACACAGTTCCAATATCTGTATCCCACTTAGAATACTGCGCACAGTTCCATATCTGTATCCCGCGTAGAATACTGCACACAGTTCCAGTATCTGTATCCCACTTAGAATACTGCGCACAGTTCCAGTATCTGTATCCCACTTAGAATACTGCGCACAGTTCCAGTATCTGTATTCCACTTAGAATACTGCACACAGTTCCAGTATCTGTATCCCACTTAGAGTACTGCGCACAGTTCCAGTATCTGTATTCCACTTAGAATACTGCACACAGTTCCAGAATGTATATCCCACTTAGAATATTGCGCACACTTCCAGTATCTGTATCCCAATTAGAATACTGCGCACAGTTCCAGTATCTGTATCCCGCTTAGAACACTGCACACAGTTCCAGTATCTGTATGCCACTTAGAATACTGCACATATTTCCAGTATCTCTATCCCGCTTAGAATACAGAGCACAGTTCCAGTATATGTATCCCACTTAGAATACTGCACATATTTCCAGTATCTGTATCCCACTTAGAATACTGCACACAGTTCCAGTGTCTGTACCCCAATTAGAATACTGCGCACAGTTCCAGTATCTGTATCCCACTTAGAATACTGTACACAGTTCCAGTTCTGTATCCCACTTAGAATACTGCACACAGATCCAGAATTTGTATCCCATTTAGAATACTGTGCACAGTTCCAGTATCTGTATCCCAATTAGAATACTGCGCACTGTTCCTGTATCTCTATCCCACTTCGAATAATGCACACAGATCCAGTATCTGTATCCCACTTAGAATACTGCACACAGTTCCAGTATCTGTATCCCAATTAGAATACTGCACCCAGATCCAGTATCTGTATCCCGCTTAGAATATTGCACACAGTTTCAGTACCTGTATCCCACTTAGAATACAGCACACAGTTACAGTATCTGTATCCCACGTAGCATCCTGCACACTGTTCCAGTATCTGTATACCACTTAGAATAATGCACACAGATCCAAAATCTGTATCCCACTTAGAATGCTGCACACTGTTCCAGTATCTGTATACCACTTAGAATAATGCACACAGATCCAAAATCTGTATCCCACTTAGAATGCTGCACACAGTTCCAGTTTCTGTATCCCACTTAGAATACTGCACATATGTCCAGTATCTCTATCCCGCTTAGAATACAGAGCACAGTTCCAGTATCTGTATCCCACTTAGAATACTGCACATATTTCCAGTATCTGTATCCCACTTAGAATACTGCACACAGTTCCAGTGTCTGTATCCCAATTAGAATACTGCGCACAGTTCCAGTATCTGTATCCCACTTAGAATACTGTACACAGTTCCAGTTCTGTATCCCACTTAGAATACTGCACACAGATCCAGAATTTGTATCCCATTTAGAATACTGCGCACAGTTCCAGTATCTGTATCCCACTTAGAATACTTCACACAGTTCCAGTATCTCAATCCCACTTAGAACACTACACACAGTTTCAGTATCTGTATCCCAAATAGAATACTGCACACAGTTCCAGTATCTGTACATCACTTAGAATACTACACAGAATTCCTGTGTCTGTAACCCACTTAGAATACTGCACACATTTCCAGTACCTGTATCCCATTTAGAATACTACACATAGTTCCAGTATCTGTACTCCACTTAGCTTATTGCACACAGTTCCATTATCTGTTCTCCACTTAGAATAATGCGCACAGTCCCTGTATCTGTCTCCCTCTTAGAATACTGCACACAGTTCAGGTATCTGTATCCCACTTAGAACACTACACACAGTTCCAGTATCTGTATCCTACTTAGAATGACACAGACATTTCCAGTATCTGTAACCCACTTAAAACACTGCACGTAGTTCCAGTATCTGTATCCTGCTTAGAATACTGCGCACAGTTCCAGTATCTGTATCGCGCTTAGAATACTGCACATATTTCCAGTATCTGTATCCCACTTAGAATACTGCACATAGTTCCAGCATCTGTATCCCACTTAGAATACTGCGCACAGTTTCAGTATCTGTATCCCGCTTAGAATACTGCACACAGATCCAGAATGTGTATCCCACTTAGAATACTGCACACAGTTCTAGAATCTGTATCCCACTTAGAATACTGCACACCATTCCAGAATGTGTATCCCATTTAGAATACTGCACACATTTCCAGAATCTGTATCCCACTTAGAATACTACACACAGTTCCAGAATGTATAACCCACTTAGAATATTGCGCACACTTCCAGTATCTGTATCCCAATTAGAATACTGCGCACAGTTCCAGTATCTGTATCCCGCTTAGAACACTGCACACAGTTCCAGTATCTGTATGCCACTTAGAATACTACACATATTTCCAGTATCTCTATCCCGCTTAGAATACAGAGCACAGTTCCAGTATCTGTATCCCACTTAGAATACTGCACATATTTCCAGTATCTGTATCCCACTTAGAATACTGCACACAGTTCCAGTGTCTGTATCCCAATTAGAATACTGCGCACAGTTCCAGTATCTGTATCCCAATTAGAATACTGCACACAGTTCCAGTTCTGTATCCCACTTAGAATACTGCACACAGATCCAGAATTTGTATCCCATTTAGAATACTGTGCACAGTTCCAGTATCTGTATCCCAATTAGAATACTGCGCACTGTTCCAGTATCTCTATCCCACTTCGAATAATGCACACAGATCCAGTATCTGTATCCCACTTAGAATACTGCACACAGTTCCAGTATCTGTATCCCAATTAGAATACTGCACCCAGATCCAGTATCTGTATCCCGCTTAGAATATTGCACACAGTTTCAGTACCTGTATCCCACTTAGAATACAGCACACAGTTACAGTATCTGTATCCCACGTAGCATCCTGCACACTGTTCCAGTATCTGTATACCACTTAGAATAATGCACACAGATCCAAAATCTGTATCCCACTTAGAATGCTGCACACAGTTCCAGTTTCTGTATGCCACTTAGAATACTGCACATATGTCCAGTATCTCTATCCCGCTTAGAATACAGAGCACAGTTCCAGTATCTGTATCCCACTTAGAATACTGCACATATTTCCAGTATCTGTATCCCACTTAGAATACTGCACACAGTTCTAGAATCTGTATCCCACTTAGAATACTGCACACCATTCCAGAATGTGTATCCCATTTAGAATACTGCACACATTTCCAGAATCTGTATCCCACTTAGAATACTACACACAGTTCCAGAATGTATATCCCACTTAGAATATTGCGCACACTTCCAGTATCTGTATCCCAATTAGAATACTGCGCACAGTTCCAGTATCTGTATCCCGCTTAGAACACTGCACACAGTTCCAGTATCTGTATGCCACTTAGAATACTGCACATATTTCCAGTATCTCTATCCCGCTTAGAATACAGAGCACAGTTCCAATATCTGTATCCCACTTAGAATACTGCACATATTTCCAGTATCTGTATCCCACTTAGAATACTGCACACAGTTCCAGTGTCTGTATCCCAATTAGAATACTGCGCACAGTTCCAGTATCTGTATCCCACTTAGAATACTGTACACAGTTCCAGTTCTGTATCCCACTTAGAATACTGCACACAGATCCAGAATTTGTATCCCATTTAGAATACTGTGCACAGTTCCAGTATCTGTATCCCAATTAGAATACTGCGCACTGTTCCAGTATCTCTATCCCACTTCGAATAATGCACACAGATCCAGTATCTGTATCCCACTTAGAATACTGCACACAGTTCCAGTATCTGTATCCCAATTAGAATACTGCACCCAGATCCAGTATCTGTATCCCGCTTAGAATATTGCACACAGTTTCAGTACCTGTATCCCACTTAGAATACAGCACACAGTTACAGTATCTGTATCCCACGTAGCATCCTGCACACTGTTCCAGTATCTGTATACCACTTAGAATAATGCACACAGATCCAAAATCTGTATCCCACTTAGAATGCTGCACACTGTTCCAGTATCTGTATACCACTTAGAATAATGCACACAGATCCAAAATCTGTATCCCACTTAGAATGCTGCACACAGTTCCAGTTTCTGTATCCCACTTAGAATGCTGCTTACAGTTGCGGAATCTGTATCCCACTTAGAATATTACGCACAGTTCCAGTATCTTTATCCCGCTTAGAATACTGAACACAGTTCCAGAATGTGTATCCCACTTAGAATACAGCACACATTTCCAATATCTGTATCCCACTTAGAATACTGCGCACAGTTCCAGTATCTGTATCCCTCGTAGAATACTGCACACAGTTCCAGTATCTGTATCCCACTTAGAATACTGCGCACAGTTCCAGTATCTGTATTCCACTTAGAATACTGCACACAGTTCCAGAATGTGTATCCCACTTAGAATACTGCACACTTTTCCAGAATGTGTATCCCACTTAGAATACTGCACACAGTTCCAGAATCTGTATCCCACTTAGAATACTGCGCACAGTTCCAGTATCTGTATCCCGCTTAGAATACTGCACACAGTTTCAGAATGTGTATCCCACTTAGAATACTGCGCACAGTTCCAGTATCTGTATCCCGCTTAGAATACAGCACACAGTTGCAGAATCTGTATCCCACTTAGAATACTTCACACAGTTCCAGTATCTCTATCCCACTTAGAACACTACACACAGTTTCAGTATCTGTATCCCATTTAGAATACTACACATAGTTCCAGTATCTGTACTCCACTTAACTTATTGCACACAGTTCCATTATCTGTTCTCCACTTAGAATAATGCGCACAGTTCCAGTATCTTTATCCCTCTTAGAATACTGCACACAGTTCCAGTATCTGTATGTTACTTAGAATAACACAGACATTTCCAGTATCTGTAACCCACTTAAAACACTGCACGTAGTTCCAGTATCTGTATCCTGCTTAGAATACTGCGCACAGTTCCAGTATCTGTATCCCACTTAGAATACTGCACATATTTCCAGTATCTGTATCCCTCTTAGAATACTGCACACAGTTCCAGCATCTGTATCCCACTTAGAATACTGCACATATTTCCAGTATCTCTATCCCGCTTAGAATACAGAGCACCGTTCCAGTATCTGTATCCCACTTAGAATACTGCACATATTTCCAGTATCTGTATCCCACTTAGAATACTGCACACTGTTCCAGTGTCTGTATTCCAATTAGAATACTGTGCACAGTTCCAGAATCTGTATCCCACTTAGAATACTGCGCACAGATCCAGTATCTGTATCCCACTTAGAATACTACACACAGTTCCAGAATGCTTATCCCACTTAGAATACTGCGCACAGTTCCGGTATCTGTATCCTGCTTAGAACACTGCACACAGTTCCAGTATCTGTATCCCACTTAGAATACTGCACATATTTCCAGTATCTGTATCCAGCTTAGAATACGGAGCACAGTTCCAGTATCTGTATCCCACTTAGAATACTGCACATATTTCCAGTATCTGTATCCCACTTAGAATACTGCACACAGTTCTAGTGTCTGTATCCCACTTAGAATACTGCGCACAGATCCATAATTTGTATTCCACTTAGAATACTGCACACAGTTCCGGTATCTGTATCCCACTTAGAATACTGCACACAGTTCCGGTATCTGTATCCCACTTAGAATACTGCACACATATCCATAATTTGTATTCCACTTAGAATAGTGCCCACAGTTCCAGTGTCTGTATCCCAATTAGAATACTGCACTCAGTTCTAGTATCTGTATCCCATTTAGAATACTGCGCACAGTTCCAGTATCTGTATCCCACTTAGAATACTGCGCACAGTTCCAGTATCTGTATCCCAATTAGAATACTGCGCACTGTTCCAGTATCTCTGTCCCACTCCGAATAATGCACACAGATCCAGTATCTGTATCCCACTTAGAATACTGCACACAGTTCCAGTATCTGTATCCCAATTTGAATACTGCGCTCAGATCCAGTATCTGTTTTCCTCTTAGAATATTGCACTCAGTTTCAGTATCTGTATCCTACTTAGAATACTGCACACAGTTACAGTATCTGTATCCCACTTAGAATACAGCGCACAATTCCAGTATCTGTATCCCACTTAGAATACTGCACACAGATCCCGTATCTGTATCCCATTTAGAATACTGCTCACAGTTCCAGTATCTGTATCCCACTTAGCATCCTGCACACAGTTCCAGTATCTGTATCCCGCTTAGAATACTGCACATATTTCCAGTATCTGTATCCAGCTTAGAATACGGAGCACAGTTCCAGTATCTGTATCCCACTTAGAATACTGCACATATTTCCAGTATCTGTATCCCACTTAGAATACTGCACACAGTTCCAGTGTCTGTATCCCACTTAGAATACTGCGCACAGATCCATAATTTGTATTCCACTTAGAATACTGCACACAGTTCCGGTATCTGTATCCCACTTAGAATACTGCACACAGTTCCGGTATCTGTATCCCACTTAGAATACTGCACACATATCCATAATTTGTATTCCACTTAGAATACTGCCCACAGTTCCAGTGTCTGTATCCCAATTAGAATACTGCACTCAGTTCTAGTATCTGTATCCCATTTAGAATATTGCGCACAGTTCCAGTATCTGTATCCCACTTAGAATACTGCGCACAGTTCCAGTATCTGTATCCCAATTAGAATACTGCGCACTGTTCCAGTATCTCTGTCCCACTCCGAATAATGCACACAGATCCAGTATCTGTATCCCACTTAGAATACTGCACACAGTTCCAGTATCTGTATCCCAATTTGAATACTGCGCTCAGATCCAGTATCTGTTTTCCTCTTAGAATATTGCACTCAGTTTCAGTATCTGTATCCTACTTAGAATACTGCACACAGTTACAGTATCTGTATCCCACTTAGAATACAGCGCACAATTCCAGTATCTGTATCCCACTTAGAATACTGCACACAGATCCCGTATCTGTATCCCATTTAGAATACTGCTCACAGTTCCAGTATCTGTATCCCACTTAGCATCCTGCACACAGTTCCAGTATCTGTATCCCGCTTAGAATACTGCACACAGTTCCAGTATCTGTATCCTCCTTAGAATACCACAGACAGTTTCAGTATCTGTACCCCACTTAGAATATTGCATATATTTCCAGTACCTGTATCCCACTTTAACTCATCCCGGATCTCTGTTATTCTATATATAAACCCCCCCAACCCCTTGATTAGATTACAGTCTTTAACTCAGTCCCGTGTATCTGTTATTCTATGTATAAACCACCTGAACCCCTCGATTATTTTCCAGTCTGTAACTTACTCCCGTGTATCTCTTATTCTATATAGAAACCACCCCGAACCCCTCGATTAGATTCCAGCCTGTAACTCACTCCTGGGTATCTGTTATTCTATATATAAACCTCCCGAACCCCTCGATTAGATTCCAGTCTGTAACTCACTCCTGGGTATCTGTTATTCTATATATAAACCCCCCTCACCCGAACCCCTCGATTAGATTCCAGTCTGTAACTCACTCCCGGGTATCTGTTATTCTATATATAAACCCCCCCGAACCCCTCGATTAGATTCCAGCCTGTAACTCACTCCCGGGTATCTGTTATTCTATATATAAACCCCCCCGAACCCCTCGATTAGATTCCAGCCTTTAAATCACTCCCGTGTATCTGTTATTCTATATATAAACCACACCGAACCCCTCGATTAGATTCCAGTCTGTAACTTACTCCTGGGTATCTGTTATTCTATATATAAACCCCCCTCACCCGAACCCCTCGATTAGATTCCAGTCTGTAACTCACTCCCGGGTATCAGTTATTCTATAAATAAACCCCCTGAACCCCTCGATTAGACTCCAGTCTGTAACTCACTCCCGGGTATCTGTTATTCTATATATAACCCCCCCCGAACCCCTCGATTAGATTCCAGTCTGTAACTCACTCCCGGGTATCTGTTATTCTATATATAAACCCCCCCGAACCCCTCGATTAGATTCCAGTCTGTAACTCACTCCCGGGTATCTGTTATTCTATATATAAACCCCCCGAACCCCTCGATTAGATTCCAGCCTGTAACTCACTCCCGGGTATCTGTTATTCTATATATAAACCCCCCGAACCCCTCGATTAGATTCCAGTCTGTAACTCACTCCCGGGTATCTGTTATTCTATATATAAACCCCCCGAACCCCTCGATTAGATTCCAGTCTGTAACTCACTCCCGGGTATCAGTTATTCTATAAATAAACCACCCCAAACCCCTCGATTAGATGGTGTCGAGCTTCTTGAGTGTTGTGGGAGCTGCACTCATCCAGGCAAGTGGGGAGTAACCCATCACACTCCTGACTTGTGCCTTGTCGATGGTGGACAGGCTTTGGGGAGTCAGGAGGTGAGTTACGCACCGCAGGATTCCCAGCCTCTGACCTGCTCTTGTAGCCACAGTATTTATATGGCTGGTCCAGTTCAGTTTCTGGTCAATGGTAACCCCCAGGATGTTGATAGTGGGGGATTCAGTGATGGTAATGCCATTGAACGTCAAGGGGCGATGGTTAGATTCTCTCTTATTGGAGATGGTCATTGCCTGGCACTTGTGTGGCACGCTTGTCCCATCCACTTCGATCCTGCCACCCTTGCCCGCGTGGCCTTTCTCTCCAAGGCTCTCCATCCTTTTCATTTATCTCTCTCTCTCTCTCTCTCTCTCCCTTCTCTCCTCATCCCACCTTCTCCCGACAGGTCACGGAAACCTGACGACATGATCTAGCCGACAACAGACGCCCGCCGCCCACCCACCACCCGTCCCCTGCAACCCACCTTGCCCAGGCTGTGGCGGGGCTGACCAGGGGCCGATAGGCCCACCAGGCTGCCACGCCCCCTGCTGGCTGGTGACCCCCTCTCCTCCCCCGGCCCTCCCTCACCCCCCCCCCCCACCCCCGCCACCCACCCCTAACTCCGCACCAGGGCCCACATCGACGACACCATGGTGGACCTTGGCAACAGCTCGGTGGACTTCTACCCCAAGCAGGAGCCGCCGGAGACTGGCCGTGCCGGGGAATTTGCCTGCGCGCCGCAGGAACTCTGCTCCCTCATGGAGATCCGGGGGCCAGAGGCGCTGCAGAAGATACGGGAGTCGTACGGAGATATCGCCGGCCTGTGCCACAGGCTCAGGACCTCGGCCATGGAAGGTGAGGCCCCCTGCCCGGTGCCCGGGCAACACTCCCCCACCCCCTTCGCCCCTGCACCCCTTCCCCCCCACCTTCCGCCTCCCTCCACCCCAACCAAACCACCCCTTCCCCCCTACTCCATGCCCCCACCCCCCCCACCCCCACCTCCGCCACCCTCCACCACACCAAACAACCCCTTCCACCCCCTTCCACCTCCCTCCACCCCACCAAACCATCCCTTCCCCCCAACTCCATGCCCCAACCCCCCACCCCAACCTCCACCTCCCTCCACCACACCAAACCACCCCTTCCCCCGACTTCCGCCTCCCTCCACCCCACCCCCACCTCCACCTCCCTCCACCCCACCAAACCACCCCATCCCCCACTTCCACCTCCCTCCACCCCAACAAACAACCCCTTCCCCCCACTTCCACCTCCCTCCACCCCACCAAACCACCCCTTCCCCCCCACTCCATGCCCCCAACTCCCACGCCCAGCTCCACCTCCCTCCACCCCACCAAACCACCCCTTCCGCCTCCCTCCACCCCACCCCCACCTCCACCTACCTCCAACCCACCAAACCACCCCATCCCCCCCTTCCACCTCCCTCCACCCCAACAAACCACCCCATCCCCCCCCTTCCACCTCCCTCCACCACACAAAACCACCTGGCCCCTTCCCTCAGCGGGCACCGGGTCTCAACAGGGACGGAGGAGGGGAGGCCGGTGGGTCTATAAAGGCCTCTCAGAGTGAGGCGGGTGGGGGGTGGTGGGGGGCGGAGTGGGGATTGAGGGATACGGGGAGAAGGTGGGGATTGAGGGATACGGGGAGAAGGTGGGATTGAGGGATACGGGGAGAAGGTGGGATTAAGGGATACGGGGAGAAGGTGGGGATTGAGTGATACGGGGAGAAGGTGGGGATTGAGGGATACGGGGAGAAGGTGGGATTGAGGGATACGGGGAGAAGGTGGGATTGAGGGATACAGGGAGAAGGTGGGATTGAGGGATACGGGGAGAAGGTGGGATTGAGGGATACGGGGAGAAGGTGGGATTGAGTGATACGGGGAGAAGGTGGGATTGAGTGATACGGGGAGAAGGTGGGGATTGAGGGATACGGGGAGAAGGTGGGATTGAGGGATACGGGGAGAAGGTGGGATTGAGGGATACAGGGAGAAGGTGGGATTGAGGGATATGGGGAGAAGGTGGGATTGAGGGATACGGGGAGAAGGTGGGGATTGAGGGATACGGGGAGAAGGTGGGGATTGAGGGACACGGGGAGAAGGTGGGATTGAGGGATACGGGGAGAAGGTGGGATTGAGGGATACGGGGAGAAGGTGGGATTGAGGGATACGGGGAGAAGGTGGGGATTGAGGGATACCGGGAGAAGGTGGGATTGAGGGATACGGGGAGAAGGTGGGATTGAGGGATACGGGGAGAAGGTGGGATTGAGGGATATGGGGAGAAGGTGGGATTGAGGGATACGGGGAGAAGGTGGGATTGAGGGATACGGGGAGAAGGTGGGGATTGAGGGATACGGGGAGAAGGTGGGATTGAGGGATACGGGGAGAAGGTGGGGATTGAGGGATACGGGGAGAAGGTGGGATTGAGGGATACGGGGAGAAGGTGGGATTGAGGGATACGGGGAGAAGGTGGGATTGTGGGATACGGGGAGAAGGTGGGATTGAGGAATACGGGAGAAGGTGGGATTGAGGGATAGGGGGAGAAGGTGGGATTGAGGGATACGGGGAGAAGGTGGGATTGAGGGATATGGGGAGAAGGTGGGATTGAGGGATACGGGGAGAAGGTGGGATTGAGGGATACGGGGAGAAGGTGGGGATTGAGGGATACGGGGAGAAGGTGGGATTGAGGGATACGGGGAGAAGGTGGGGATTGAGGGATACGGGGAGAAGGTGGGATTGAGGGATACGGGGAGAAGGTGGGATTGAGGGATACGGGGAGAAGGTGGGATTGAGGGATACGGGGAGAAGGTGGGATTGTGGGATACGGGGAGAAGGTGGGATTGAGGAATACGGGAGAAGGTGGGATTGAGGGATACGGGGAGAAGGTGGGGATTGAGGGATATGGGGAGAAGGTGGGATTGAGGGATACGGGGAGAAGGTGGGGATTGAGGGACACGGGGAGAAGGTGGGATTGAGGGATACGGGGGAGAAGGTGGGGATTGAGGGATACGGGGAGAAGGTGGGGATTGAGGGATACGGGGAGAAGGTGGGGATTGAGGGATACGGGGAGAAGGTG
>JANJGN010001100.1:0-135000 GCA_026770705.1 Isurus oxyrinchus
ACAAGATGCACTGCAGCAACTCACCAAGGCTTCTTCGATAGCGCTGCCCAAATCCACCTCCTCTACCATCTAGAAGGACAAGGGCAGCAGACACATGGGGAACACCACCACCTGGGAAGTTCCCCTCTGAGCCACTCACCATCCTGACTTGGAAATATATCGGCCGTTCCTTCACTGTCGCTGGGTCTAAATCCTGGGATGTCGCTGGGTCTAAATCCTGGGACTCCCTCCCTAACAGCGCTGTGGGTGTACCTACACCACAGGGACAAAATCCTGGAACTCCCTCCCTAACAGCGCCGTGGGTGTACCTACACCACACGGGACAAAATCCTGGAACTCCCTCCCTAACAGCGCTATGGGTGTACCTACACCACACAGACAAAATCCTGGAACTCCCTCCCTAACAGCGCCGTGGGTGTACCTACACCACACGGGGACAAAATCCTGGAACTCCCTGCCTAACAGCGCCGTGGGTGTACCTACACCACACGGGGACAAAATCCTGGAACTCCCTCCCTAACAGCGCCGTGGGTTTACCTACACCACACGGACAAAATCCTGGAACTCCCTCCCTAACAGCGCCGTGGGTGTACCCGCACCACACGGACAAAATCCTGGAACTCCCTACCTAACAGCGCCGTGGCTGTACCTACACCACACGGACAAAATCGTGGAACTCCCTCCTTAACAGCGCTGTGTGTGTACCTACACCTCACGGGGACAAAATCCTGGAACTCCCTCCCTAACAGCGCCGTGGGTGTACCTACACCACACGGACAAAATCCTGGAACTCCCTCCCTAACAGCGCCGTGGGTGTACCTACACCACATGGGACTGCAGCGGCTCAAGAAGGCGGTTCACACCCACCACCTTCTCGAGGGGCAATTAGGGAGGGGCAATAAAGGCTGACCTATCCTGAGAGGAAAATATACCAAAAATGGCTTCAGGCGACACAAGCGGGGAGGGCCGGGATTCGAGGTGAATGTGGAATTACCCAATAAGCTTCCTCAATCGGGCACAGAAGAAGAGGTTGGATAGCAGGAAGATGTGACGCAATTTCCGAGAGTTCTCAGACACTTCCACCACGAAACCATCCTTCACCAAACGCTGGGCCTGACGGGGAAAAAAGGCCAAAGAGGAAAGGAAATCAAGGCCAGCTCAAATTACCAAATCGGAGAATTCAGATGAGGGGAAAAATCAATTGTTACACTGCGTTAGAGACACTGTCATTTCCCCCTCTGGGACCAGGTGTCACAGTGTGTTAAATACACTGTCCTTTCCCCCTCTGGGACCGGGTGTCACAGTGCGTTAGAGACACTGTCATTTCCCCCTCTGGGACCGGGTGTCACAGTGCGTTAGATACACTGTCCTTTCCCCCTCTGGGACCGGGTGTCACAGTGCGTTAGAGACACTGTCATTTCCCCCTCTGGGACCGGGTGTCACAGTGCGTTAGAGACACTGTCATTTCCCCTCTGGGACCGGGTGTCACAGTGCGTTAGATACACTGTCCTTTCCCCGTCTGGGACCGGGTGTCACAGTGCGTTAGATACACTGTCCTTTCCCCCTCTGGGACCGGGTGTCACAGTGCGTTAGATACACTGTCCTTTCCCCCTCTGGGACCGGGTGTCACAGTGCGTTAGATACACTGTCCTTTCCCCCTCTGGGACCGGGTGTCACAGTGCGTTAGATACACTGTCCTTTCCCCTCTGGGACCGGGTCTCACAGTGCGTTAGATACACTGTCCTTTCCCCCTCTGGGACCGGGTGTCACAGTGCGTTAGATACACTGTCCTTTCCCTTCTGGGACCGGGTGTCACAGTGCGTTAGATACACTGTCCTTTCCCCCTCTGGGACTGGGTGTCACAGTGCGTTAGATACACTGTCCTTTCCCCCTCTGGGACTGGGTGTTACAGTGCGTTAGATACACTGTCCTTTCCCCCTCTGGGTCCGTGTGTCACAGTGCGTTAGATACACTGTCCTTTCCCCCTCTGGGACCGGGTGTTACAGTGCATTAGATACACTGTCCTTTCCCCCTCTGGGATCGGGTGTCACAGTGCGTTAGATACACTGTCCTTTCCCCCTCTGGGACCGGGTGTCACAGTGCGTTAGATACACTGTCCTTTCCCCCTCTGGGACCGGGTGTCACAGTGCGTTAGATACACTGTCCTTTCCCCCTCTGGGACCGGGGTCACAGTGCGTTAGATACACTGTCCTTTCCCCCTCTGGGACCGGGTGTCACAGTGTGTTAGATACACTGTCCTTTCCCCCTCTGGGACCGGGTGTCACAGTGCGTTAGATACACTGTCCTTTCCCCCTCTGGGACCGGGTGTCACAGTGCGTTAGATACACTGTCCTTTCCCCCTCTGGGACCGGGTGTCACAGTGCGTTAGATACACTGTCCTTTCCATTCTGGGACCGGGTGTCACAGTGCGTTAGATACACTGTCCTTTCCCCCTCTGGGACTGGGTGTCACAGTGCGTTAGATACACTGTCCTTTCCCCCTCTGGGACCGGGTGTCACAGTGCGTTAGATACACTGTCCTTTCCCCTGTGGGGACCGGGTGTCACAGTGCGTTAGATACACTGTCCTTTCCCCTCTGGGACCGGGTGTTACAGTGCGTTAGATACACTGTCCTTTCCCCCTCTGGGTCCGTGTGTCACAGTGCGTTAGATACACTGTCCTTTCCCCCTCTGGGACCGGGTGTTACAGTGCATTAAGATACACTGTCCTTTCCCCCTCTGGGATCGGGTGTCACAGTGCGTTAGATACACTGTCCTTTCCCCTCTGGGACCGGGTGTCACAGTGCGTTAGATACACTGTCCTTTCCCCCTCTGGGACTGGGTGTCACATTGCGTTAGATACACTGTCCTTTCCCCATCTGGGACCGGGTGTCACAGTGCGTTAGATACACTGTCCTTTCCCCCCTCTGGACTGGGTGTCACAGTGCGTTAGATACACTGTCCTTTCCCCCTCTGTGACCGGGTGTCACAGTGGGTTAGATACACTGTCCTTTCCCCCTCTGGGACCGGGTGTCACAGGGCGTTAGATACACTGTCCTTTCCCCCTCTGGGACCGGGTGTCACAATGCGTTAGATACGCTGTCCTTTCCCCCTCTGGGACTGGGTGTCACATTGCGTTAGATACACTGTCCTTTCCCCCTCTGGGATGGGTGTCACATTGCGTTAGATACACTGTCCTTTCCCCCCTCTGGGACTGGGTGTCACAGTGCGTTAGATACACTGTCCTTTCCCCCTCTGTGACCGGGTGTCACAGTGGGTTAGATACACTGTCCTTTCCCCCTCTGGGACCGGGTGTCACAGTGTGTTAGATACACTGTCCTTTCCCCCTCTGGGACCGGATGTCACAGTGCGTTAGATACACTGTCCTTTCCCCCTCTGGGACCGGGTGTCACAGTGGGTTAGATACACTGTCCTATCCCCCTCTGGGACCGGGTGTCACAGTGCGTTAGATACACTGTCCTTTCCCCCTCTGGGACCGGGTGTCACAGTGCGTTAGATACGCTGTCCTTTCCCCCTCTGGGACTGGGGTGTCACATTGCGTTAGATACACTGTCCTTTCCCCCTCTGGGACCGGGTGTCACAGTGCGTTAGATACACTGTCCTTTCCCCCCTCTGGGACTGGGTGTCACAGTGCGTTAGATACACTGTCCTTTCCCCCTCTGTGACCGGGTGTCACAGTGGGTTAGATACACTGTCCTTTCCCCCTCTGGGACCGGGTGTCACAGTGCATTAGATACACTGTCCTTTCCCCCTCTGGGACCGGGTTGTCACAGTGCGTTAGATACACTGTCCTTTCCCCCTCTGGGACCGGGTGACACAGTGCGTTAGATACACTGTCCTTTCCCCCTCTGGGGACCGGGTGTCACAGTGCGTTAGATACACTGTCCTGTCCCCCTCTGGGACCGGGTGTCACAGTGCGTTAGATTACATTGTCCTTTCCCCCTCTGGGACCGGGTGTCACAGTGCGTTAGATACACTGTCCTTTCCCCCTCTGGGACCGGGTGTCACAGTGCGTTAGATACACTGTCCTTTCCCCCTCTGGGACCTGGTGTCACAGTGCGTTAGATACACTGTCCCTTTCCCCCTCTAGGACCGGGTGTCACAGTACTTTAGATACACTGTCCCTTACCCCCTCTGGGACCAGGTGTCACAGTGCGTTAGATACACTGTCCTTTTCCCCCTCTGGTACCGGGTGTCACAGTGCGTTAGATACACTGTCCTTTCTCCCTCTGGGACCGGGTATCACAGTGCGTTAGATACACTGTCCTTTCCCCCTCTGGGACCGGGTGTCACATTGCGTTAGATACACTGTCCTTTCCCCCTCTGGGACCGGGTGTCACAGTGCGTTAGATACACTGTCCTTTCCCCCTCTGGGACCGGGTGTCACAGTGCGTTAGATACACTGTCCTTTCCCCCTCTGGGACCGGGTCTCACAGTGCGTTAGATACACTGTCCTTTCCCCCTCTGGGACCGGGTGTCACAGTGCGTTAGATACACTGTCCTTTCCCCCTCTGGGACCGGGTGTCACAGTGCGTTAGATACACTGTCCTTTCCCCCTCTGGGACCGGGTGTCACAGTACGTTAGATACACTGTCCCTTAACCCCTCTGGGACCGGGTGTCACAGTGCGTTAGATACACTGTCCTTTCCCCCTCTGGTACCGGGTGTCACAGTGCGTTAGATACACTGTCATTTCTCCCTCTGGGACCGGGTGTCACAGTGCGTTAGATACACTGTCCTTTCCCCTCTGGGACCGGGTGTCACATTGCGTTAGATACACTGTCCTTTCCCACTCGGGGACCGGGTGTCACAGTGCGTTAGATTACACTGTCCTTTCCCCCTCTGGGATCGGGTGTCACAGTGCGTTAGATACACTGTCCTTTCCCCCTCTGGGACCGGGTGTCCCAGTGCATTATATACAATGTCATTTCCCCCTCTGGGACCGGGTGTCACAGTGCGTTAGATACACTGTCCTTTCCCCCTCTGGGACCGGGTGTCACAGTGCGTTAGATACACTGTCCTTTCCCCCTCTGGGACAGGGTGTCACAGTGCGTTAGATACACTGTCCTTTCCCCCTCTGGGACCGGGGTCTCACAGTGCGTTAGATACACTGTCCTTTCCCCCCTCTGGGACCGGGTGTCACAGTGCGTTAGATACACTGTCCTTTCCCCCTCTGGGACCGGGTGTCACAGTGTGTTAGATACACTGTCCTTTCCACCTCTGGGACCGGGTGTCACAGTGCGTTAGATACACTGTCCTTTCCCCCTCTGGGACCGGGGTGTCACAGTGCGTTAGATACACTGTCCTTTCCCCCTCTGGGACGGGTGTCACAGTGCGTTAGATACACTGTCCTTTCCCTTCTGGGACCGGGTGTCACAGTGCGTTAGATACACTGTCCTTTCCCCCTCTGGGACTGGGTGTCACAGTGCGTTAGATACACTGTCCTTTCCCCCTCTGGGACCGGGTGTTACAGTGCGTTAGATACACTGTCCTTTCCCCCTCTGGGTCCGTGTGTCACAGTGCGTTAGATACACTGTCCTTTCCCCCTCTGGGAGCGGGTGTTACAGTGCATAAGATACACTGTCCTTTCCCCCTCTGGGATCGGGTGTCACAGTGCGTTAGATACACTGTCCTTCCCCCTCTGGGACCGGGTGTCACAGTGCGTAAGATACACTGTCCTTTCCCCCTCTGGGACTGGGTGTCACATTGCGTTAGATACACTGTCCTGTCCCCATCTGGGACCGGGTGTCACAGTGCGTTAGATACACTGTCCTTTCCCCCCTCTGGGACTGGGTGTCACAGTGCGTTAGATACACTGTCCTTTCCCCCTCTGTGACCGGGTGTCACAGTGGGTTAGATACACTGTCCTTTCCCCCTCTGGGACCGGGTGTCACAGTGCGTTAGATACACTGTCCTTTCCCCCTCTGGGACCGTGTGGTCACAATGCGTTAGATACGCTGTCCTTTCCCCCTCTGGGACTGGGTGTCACATTGCGTTAGATACACTGTCCTTTCCCCCTCTGGGATGGGTGTCACAGTGCGTTAGATACACTGTCCTTTCCCCCCTCTGGGACTGGGTGTCACAGTGCGTTAGATACACTGTCCTTTCCCCCTCTGTGACCGGGGTGTCACAGTGGGTTAGATACACTGTCCTTTCCCCCTCTGGGACCGGGTGTCACAGTGTGTTAGATACACTGTCCTTTCCCCCTCTGGGACCGGATGTCACAGTGCGTTAGATACACTGTCCTTTCCCCCTCTGGGACCGGGTGTCACAGTGGGTTAGATACACTGTCCTATCCCCCTCTGGGACCGGGTGTCACAGTGCGTTAGATACACTGTCCTTTCCCCCTCTGGGACCGGGTGTCACAGTGCGTTAGATACGCTGTCCTTTCCCCCTCTGGGACTGGGTGTCACATTGCGTTAGATACACTGTCCTTTCCCCCTCTGGGACCGGGTGTCACAGTGCGTTAGATACACTGTCCTTTCCCCCCTCTGGGACTGGGTGTCACAGTGCGTTAGATACACTGTCCTTTCCCCCTCTGTGACCGGGTGTCACAGTGTGTTAGATACACTGTCCTTTCCCCCCTCTGGGACCGGGTGTCACAGTGCGTTAGATACACTGTCCTTTCCCCTCTGGGACCGGGTGTCACAGTGCGTTAGATACACTGTCCTTTCCCCTCTGGGACCGGGTGTCACAGTGCGTTAGATACACTGCCCTTAACCGCTCTGGGACCGGGTGTCACAGTGCGTTAGATACACTGTCCTTTCCCCCTCTGGGACCGGGTGACACAGTGCGTTAGATACACTGTCCTTTCCCCCTCTGGGACCGGGTGACACAGTGCGTTAGATACACTGTCCTTTCCCCCTCTGGGACCGGGTGTAACAGTGCGTTAGATACACTGTCCTGTCCCCCTCTGGGACCGGGTGTCACAGTGCGTTAGATACATTGTCCTTTCCCCCTCTGGGACCGGGTGTCACAGTGCGTTAGATACACTGTCCTTTCCCCCTCTGGGACCGGGGTGTCACAGTGCGTTAGATACACTGTCCTTTCCCCCCTCTGGGACCGGGTGTCACAGTGCGTTAGATACACTGTCCTTTCCCCCTCTGGGACCGGGTCCTCACAGTGCGTTAGATACACTGTCCTTTCCCCCTCTGGGACCGGGGTGTCACAGTGCGTTAGATACACTGTCCTTTCCCTTCTGGACCGGGTGTCACAGTGCGTTAGATACACTGTCCTTTCCCCCTCTGGGACTGGGGGTGTCACAGTGCGTTAGATACACTGTCCTTTCCCCCTCTGGGATCGGGTGTTACAGTGCGTTAGATACACTGTCCTTTCCCCTCTGGGTCCGTGTGTCACAGTGCGTTAGATACACTGTCCTTTCCCCCTCTGGGACCGGGTGTTACAGTGCATTAGATACACTGTCCTTTCCCCCTCTGGGATCGGGTGTCACAGTGCGTTAGATACACTGTCCTTTCCCCCCTCTGGGACCGGGTGTCACAGTGCGTTAGATACACTGTCCTTTCCCCCTCTGGGACCGGGGTGTCACAGTGTGTTAGATACACTGTCCTTTCCCCCCTCTGGGACCGGGTGTCACAGTGCGTTAGATACACTGTCCTTTCCCCCTCTGGGACCGGGTGTCACAGTGTGTTAGATACACTGTCCTTTCCCCCTCTGGGACCGTGTGTCACAGTGCGTTAGATACACTGTCCTTTCCCCCTCTGGGACCGGGTTGTCACAGTGCGTTAGATACACTGTCCTTTCCCCCTCTGGGACCGGGTGTCACAGTGCGTTAGATACACTGTCCTTTCCATTCTGGGAACGGGTGTCACAGTGCGTTAGATACACTGTCCTTTCCCCCTCTGGGACTGGGTGTCACAGTGCGTTAGATACACTGTCCTTTCCCCCTCTGGGGACCGGGTGTTACAGTTGCGTTAGATACACTGTCCTTTCCCCCTCTGGGTCCGTGTGTCACAGTGCGTTAGATACACTGTCCTTTCCCCCTCTGGGACCGGGTGTCACAGTGCGTTAGATACACTGTCCTTTCCCCCTCTGGGACCAGGTGTCACAGTACGTTAGATACACTGTCCTTAACCCCTCTGGGACCGGGTGTCACAGTGCGTTAGATACACTGTCCTTTCCCCCCTCTGGTACCGGGTGTCACAGTGCCGTTAGATACACTGTCATTTCTCCCTCTGGGACCGGGGTGTCACAGTGCGTTAGATACACTGTCCTTTCCCCCTCTGGGACCGGGGTGTCACATTGCGTTAGATACACTGTCCTTTCCCCACTCTGGGACCGGGTGTCACAGTGCGTTAGATACACTGTCCTTTCCCCCCTCTGGGATCGGGTTGTCACAGTGCGTTAGATACACTGTCCTTTCCCCCTCTGGGACCGGGGTGTCCCAGTGCATTATATACAATGTCATTTCCCCCTCTGGGACCGGGTGTCACAGTGCGTTAGATACACTGTCCTTTCCCCCTCTGGGACCGGGTGTCACAGTGCGTTAGATACACTGTCCTTTCCCCCTCTGGGACAGGGTGTCACAGTGCGTTAGATTACACTGTCCTTTCCCCCTCTGGGACCGGGTCTCACAGTGCGTTAGATACACTGTCCTTTCCCCCTCTGGGAGCCGGGTGTCACAGTGCGTTAGATACACTGTCCTTTCCCCCTCTGGGACCGGGTGTCACAGTGTGTTAGATACACTGTCCTTTCCACCTCTGGGACCGGGTGTCACAGTGCGTTAGATACACTGTCCTTTCCCCCTCTGGGACCGGGTTGTCACAGTGCGTTAGATACACTGTCCTTTCCCCCTCTGGGACCGGGTGTCACAGTGCGTTAGATACACTGTCCTTTCCCTTCTGGACCGGGTGTCACAGTGCGTTAGATACACTGTCCTTTCCCCCTCTGGGACTGGGTGTCACAGTGCGTTAGATACACTGTCCTTTCCCCTCTGGGACCGGGTGTTACAGTGCGTTAGATACACTGTCCTTTCCCCCTCTGGGTCCGTGTGTCACAGTGCGTTAGATACACTGTCCTTTCCCCCTCTGGGAGCGGGTGTTACAGTGCATAAGATACACTGTCCTTTCCCCCTATGGGATCGGGTGTCACAGTGCGTTAGATACACTGTCCTTTCCCCCTCTGGGATGGGTGTCACAGTGCGTTAGATACACTGTCCTTTCCCCCCTCTGGGACTGGGTGTCACAGTGCGTTAGATACACTGTCCTTTCCCCCTCTGTGACCGGGTGGTCACAGTGGGTTAGATACACTGTCCTTTCCCCCTCTGGGACCGGGTGTCACAGTGTGTTAGATACACTGTCCTTTCCCCCCTCTGGGACCGGATGTCACAGTGCGTTAGATACACTGTCCTTTCCCCCTCTGGGACCGGGTGTCACAGTGGGTTAGATACACTGTCCTATCCCCCTCTGGGACCGGGTGTGTCACAGTGCGTTAGATACACTGTCCTTTCCCCCTCTGGGACCGGGTGTCACAGTGCGTTAGATACGCTGTCCTTTCCCCCTCTGGGACTGGGTGTCACATTGCGTTAGATACACTGTCCTTTCCCCCTCTGGGACCGGGTGTCACAGTGCGTTAGATACACTGTCCTTTCCCCCCTCTGGGACTGGGTGTCACAGTGCGTTAGATACACTGTCCTTTCCCCCTCTGTGACCGGGTTGTCACAGTGTGTTAGATACACTGTCCTTTCCCCCTCTGGGACCGGGTGTCACAGTGCGTTAGATACACTGTCCTTTCCCCCTCTGGGACCGGGTGTCACAGTGCGTTAGATACACTGTCCTTTCCCCGTCTGGGACCCGGGTGTCACAGTGCGTTAGATACACTGCCCTTAACCGCTCTGGGACCGGGTGTCACAGTGCGTTAGATACACTGTCCTTTCCCCCTCTGGGACCGGGTGACACAGTGCGTTAGATACACTGTCTTTTCCCCCTCTGGGACCGGGTGACACAGTGCGTTAGATACACTGTCCTTTCCCCCTCTGGGACCGGGTGTAACAGTGCGTTAGATACACTGTCCTGTCCCCCTCTGGGACCGGGTGTCACAGTGCGTTAGATACATTGTCCTTTCCCCCTCTGGGACCGGGTGTCACAGTGCGTTAGATACACTGTCCTTTCCCCCTCTGGGACCGGGTGTCACAGTGCGTTAGATACACTGTCCTTTCCCCCTCTGGGACCGGGTGTCACAGTGCGTTAGATACACTGTCCTTTCCCCCTCTGGGACCGGGTCTCACAGTGCGTTAGATACACTGTCCTTTCCCCCTCTGGGACCGGGTGTCACAGTGCGTTAGATACACTGTCCTTTCCCTTCTGGGACCGGGTGTCACAGTGCGTTAGATACACTGTCCTTTCCCCCTCTGGGACTGGGTGTCACAGTGCGTTAGATACACTGTCCTTTCCCCCTCTGGGATCGGGTGTTACAGTGCGTTAGATACACTGTCCTTTCCCCCTCTGGGTCCGTGTGTCACAGTGCGTTAGATACACTGTCCTTTCCCCCTCTGGGACCGGGTGTTACAGTGCATTAGATACACTGTCCTTTCCCCCTCTGGGATCGGGTGTCACAGTGCGTTAGATACACTGTCCTTTCCCCCTCTGGGACCGGGTGTCACAGTGCGTTAGATACACTGTCCTTTCCCCCTCTGGGACCGGGTGTCACAGTGTGTTAGATACACTGTCCTTTCCCCCTCTGGGACCGGGTGTCACAGTGCGTTAGATACACTGTCCTTTCCCCCTCTGGGACCGGGTGTCACAGTGTGTTAGATACACTGTCCTTTCCCCCTCTGGGACCGTGTGTCACAGTGCGTTAGATACACTGTCCTTTCCCCCTCTGGGACCGGGTGTCACAGTGCGTTAGATACACTGTCCTTTCCCCCTCTGGGACCGGGTGTCACAGTGCGTTAGATACACTGTCCTTTCCATTCTGGGAACGGGTGTCACAGTGCGTTAGATACACTGTCCTTTCCCCCTCTGGGACTGGGTGTCACAGTGCGTTAGATACACTGTCCTTTCCCCCTCTGGGACCGGGTGTTACAGTGCGTTAGATACACTGTCCTTTCCCCCTCTGGGTCCGTGTGTCACAGTGCGTTAGATACACTGTCCTTTCCCCCTCTGGGACCGGGTGTTACAGTGCATTAGATACACTGTCCTTTCCCCCTCTGGGATCGGGTGTCACAGTGCGTTAGATACACTGTCCTTTCCCCTCTGGGACCGGGTGTCACAGTGCGTTAGATACACTGTCCTTTCCCCCTCTGGGACTGGGTGTCACATTGCGTTAGATACACTGTCCTTTCCCCATCTGGGACCGGGTGTCACAGTGCGTTAGATACACTGTCCTTTCCCCCCTCTGGGACTGGGTGTCACAGTGCGTTAGATACACTGTCCTTTCCCCCTCTGTGACCGGGTGTCACAGTGGGTTAGATACACTGTCCTTTCCCCCTCTGGGACCGGGTGTCACAGGGCGTTGGATACACTGTCCTTTCCCCCTCTGGGACCGGGTGTCACAATGCGTTAGATACGCTGTCCTTTCCCCCTCTGGGACTGGGTGTCACATTGCGTTAGATACACTGTCCTTTCCCCCTCTGGGATGGGTGTCACAGTGCGTTAGATACACTGTCCTTTCCCCCCTCTGGGACTGGGTGTCACAGTGCGTTAGATACACTGTCCTTTCCCCCTCTGTGACCGGGTGTCACAGTGGGTTAGATACACTGTCCTTTCCCCCTCTGGGACCGGGTGTCACAGTGTGTTAGATACACTGTCATTTCCCCCTCTGGGACCGGATGTCACAGTGCGTTAGATACACTGTCCTTTCCCCCTCTGGGACCGGGTGTCACAGTGGGTTAGATACACTGTCCTATCCCCCTCTGGGACCGGGTGTCACAGTGCGTTAGATACACTGTCCTTTCCCCCTCTGGGACCGGGTGTCACAGTGCGTTAGATACGCTGTCCTTTCCCCCTCTGGGACTGGGTGTCACATTGCGTTAGATACACTGTCCTTTCCCCCTCTGGGACCGGGTGTCACAGTGCGTTAGATACACTGTCCTTTCCCCCCTCTGGGACTGGGTGTCACAGTGCGTTAGATACACTGTCCTTTCCCCCTCTGTGACCGGGTGTCACAGTGGGTTAGATACACTGTCCTTTCCCCCTCTGGGACCGGGTGTCACAGTGCGTTAGATACACTTTCCTTTCCCCCTCTGGGACCGGGTGTCACAGTGCGTCAGATACACTGCCCTTAACCGCTCTGGGACCGGGTGTCACAGTGCGTTAGATACACTGTCCTTTCCCCCTCTGGGACCGGGTGACACAGTGCGTTAGATAAACTGTCCTTTCCCCCTCTGGGACCGGGTGACACAGTGCGTTAGATACACTGTCCTTTCCCCCTCTGGGACCGGGTGTCACAGTGCGTTAGATACACTGTCCTGTCCCCCTCTGGGACCGGGTGTCACAGTGCGTTAGATACATTGTCCTTTCCCCCTCTGGGACCGGGTGTCACAGTGCGTTAGATACACTGTCCTTTCCCCCTCTGGGACCGGGTGTCACAGTGCGTTAGATACACTGTCCTTTCCCCCTCTGGGACCGGGTGTCACAGTGCGTTAGATACACTGTCCTTTCCCCCTCTAGGACCGGGTGTCACAGTACGTTAGATACACTGTCCTTACCCCCTCTGGGACCAGGTGTCACAGTGCGTTAGATACACTGTCCTTTCCCCCTCTGGTACCGGGTGTCACAGTGCGTTAGATACACTGTCCTTTCTCCCTCTGGGACCGGGTGTCACAGTGCGTTAGATACACTGTCCTTTCCCCCTCTGGGACCGGGTGTCACATTGCGTTAGATACACTGTCCTTTCCCCCTCTGGGACCGGGTGTCACAGTGCGTTAGATACACTGTCCTTTCCCCCTCTGGGACCGGGTGTCACAGTGCGTTAGATACACTGTCCTTTCCCCCTCTGGGACCGGGTCTCACAGTGCGTTAGATACACTGTCCTTTCCCCCTCTGGGACCGGGTGTCACAGTGCGTTAGATACACTGTCCTTTCCCCCTCTGGGACCGGGTGTCACAGTGCGTTAGATACACTGTCCTTTCCCCTTCTGGGACCGGGTGTCACAGTACGTTAGATACACTGTCCTTAACCCCTCTGGGACCGGGTGTCACAGTGCGTTAGATACACTGTCCTTTCCCCCTCTGGTACCGGGTGTCACAGTGCGTTAGATACACTGTCATTTCTCCCTCTGGGACCGGGTGTCACAGTGCGTTAGATACACTGTCCTTTCCCCCTCTGGGACCGGGTGTCACATTGCGTTAGATACACTGTCCTTTCCCACTCTGGGACCGGGTGTCACAGTGCGTTAGATACACTGTCCTTTCCCCCTCTGGGATCGGGTGTCACAGTGCGTTAGATACACTGTCCTTTCCCCCTCTGGGACCGGGTGTCCCAGTGCATTATCTACAATGTCATTTCCCCCTCTGGGACCGGGTGTCACAGTGCGTTAGATACACTGTCCTTTCCCCCTCTGGGACCGGGTGTCACAGTGCGTTAGATACACTGTCCTTTCCCCCTCAGGGACCGGGTGTCACAATGCGTTAGATACACTGTCATTTCCCCCTCTGGGACCGGGTGTCACAGTGCGTTAGATACACTGTCCTTTCCCCCTCTGGGACAGGGTGTCACAGTGCGTTAGATACACTGTCCTTTCCCCCTCTGGGACCGGGTCTCACAGTGCGTTAGATACACTGTCCTTTCCCCCTCTGGGACCGGGTGTCACAGTGCGTTAGATACACTGTCCTTTCCCCCTCTGGGACCGGGTGTCACAGTGTGTTAGATACACTGTCCTTTCCACCTCTGGGACCGGGTGTCAAAGTGCGTTAGATACACTGTCCTTTCCCCCTCTGGGACCGGGTGTCACAGTGCGTTAGATACACTGTCCTTTCCCCCTCTGGGACCGGGTGTCACAGTGCGTTAGATACACTGTCCTTTCCCTTCTGGGACCGGGTGTCACAGTGCGTTAGATACACTGTCCTTTCCCCCTCTGGGACTGGGTGTCACAGTGCGTTAGATACACTGTCCTTTCCCCCTCTGGGACCGGGTGTTACAGTGCGTTAGATACACTGTCCTTTCCCCCTCTGGGTCCGTGTGTCACAGTGCGTTAGATACACTGTCCTTTCCCCCTCTGGGACCGGGTGTTACAGTGCATAAGATACACTGTCCTTTCCCCCTCTGGGATCGGGTGTCACAGTGCGTTAGATACACTGTCCTTTCCCCCTCTGGGACCGGGTGTCACAGTGCGTTAGATACACTGTCCTTTCCCCCTCTGGGACTGGGTGTCACATTGCGTTAGATACACTGACCTGTCCCCATCTGGGACCGGGTGTCACAGTGCGTTAGATACACTGTCCTTTCCCCCCTCTGGGACTGGGTGTCACAGTGCGTTAGATACACTGTCCTTTCCCCCTCTGTGACCGGGTGTCACAGTGGGTTAGATACACTGTCCTTTCCCCCTCTGGGACCGGGTGTCACAGTGCGTTAGATACACTGTCCTTTCCCCCTCTGGGACCGTGTGTCACAATGCGTTAGATACGCTGTCCTTTCCCCCTCTGGGACTGGGTGTCACATTGCGTTAGATACACTGTCCTTTCCCCCTCTGGGATGGGTGTCACAGTGCGTTAGATACACTGTCCTTTCCCCCCTCTGGGACTGGGTGTCACAGTGCGTTAGATACACTGTCCTTTCCCCCTCTGTGACCGGGTGTCACAGTGGGTTAGATACACTGTCCTTTCCCCCTCTGGGACCGGGTGTCACAGTGTGTTAGATACACTGTCCTTTCCCCCTCTGGGACCGGATGTCACAGTGCGTTAGATACACTGTCCTTTCCCCCTCTGGGACCGGGTGTCACAGTGGGTTAGATACACTGTCCTATCCCCCTCTGGGACCGGGTGTCACAGTGCGTTAGATACACTGTCCTTTCCCCCTCTGGGACCGGGTGTCACAGTGCGTTAGATACGCTGTCCTTTCCCCCTCTGGGACTGGGTGTCACATTGCGTTAGATACACTGTCCTTTCCCCCTCTGGGACCGGGTGTCACAGTGCGTTAGATACACTGTCCTTTCCCCCCTCTGGGACTGGGTGTCACAGTGCGTTAGATACACTGTCCTTTCCCCCTCTGTGACCGGGTGTCACAGTGTGTTAGATACACTGTCCTTTCCCCCTCTGGGACCGGGTGTCACAGTGCGTTAGATACACTGTCCTTTCCCCCTCTGGGACCGGGTGTCACAGTGCGTTAGATACACTGTCCTTTCCCCCTCTGGGACCGGGTGTCACAGTGCGTTAGATACACTGCCCTTAACCGCTCTGGGACCGGGTGTCACAGTGCGTTAGATACACTGTCCTTTCCCCCTCTGGGACCGGGTGACACAGTGCGTTAGATACACTGTCCTTTCCCCCTCTGGGACCGGGTGACACAGTGCGTTAGATACACTGTCCTTTGCCCCTCTGGGACCGGGTGTCACAGTGCGTTAGATACACTGTCCTGTCCCCCTCTGGGACCGGGTGTCACAGTGCGTTAGATACATTGTCCTTTCCCCCTCTGGGACCGGGTGTCACAGTGCGTTAGATACACTGTCCTTTCCCCCTCTGGGACCGGGTGTCACAGTGCGTTAGATACACTGTCCTTTCCCCCTCTGGGACCGGGTGTCACAGTGCGTTAGATACTCTGTCCTTTCCCCCTCTAGGACCGGGTGTGACAGTACGTTAGATAGACTGTCCTTACCCCCTCTGGGACCAGGTGTCACAGTGCGTTAGATACACTGTCCTTTCCCCCTCTGGTACCGGGTGTCACAGTGCGTTAGATACACTGTCCTTTCTCCCTCTGGGACCGGGTGTCACAGTGCGTTAGATACACTGTCCTTTCCCCCTCTGGGACCGGGTGTCACATTGCGTTAGATACACTGTCCTTTCCCCCTCTGGGACCGGGTGTCACAGTGCGTTAGATACACTGTCCTTTCCCCCTCTGGGACCGGGTGTCACAGTGCGTTAGATACACTGTCCTTTCCCCCTCTGGGACCGGGTCTCACAGTGCGTTAGATACACTGTCCTTTCCCCCTCTGGGACCGGGTGTCACAGTGCGTTAGATACACTGTCCTTTCCCCCTCTGGGACCGGGTGTCACAGTGCGTTAGATACACTGTCCTTTCCCCCTCTGGGACCGGGTTTCACATTGCATTAGATACACTGTCCTTTCCCCCTCTGGGACCGGGTGTCACAGTGCGTTAGATACACTGTCCTTTCCCCCTCTGGGATCGGGTGTCACAGTGCGTTAGATACACTGTCCTTTCCCCCTCTGGGACCGGGTGTCCCAGTGCATTAGATACAATGTCATTTCCCCCTCTGGGACCGGGTGTCACAGTGCGTTAGATACACTGTCCTTTCCCCCTCTGGGACCAATGTGTCACAGATCGTTAGATACACTGTCCTTTCCCCCTCAGGGACCGGGTGTCACATTGCGTTAGATACACTGTCCTTTCCCCCTCTGGGACCGGGTGTCACAGTGCGTTAGATACACTGTCCTTTCCCCCTCTGGGACAGGGTGTCACAGTGCGTTAGATACACTGTCCTTTCCCCCTCTGGGACCGGGTCTCACAGTGCGTTAGATACACTGTCCTTTCCCCCTCTGGGACCGGGTGTCACAGTGCGTTAGATACACTGTCCTTTCCCCCTCTGGGACCGGGTGCCACAGTGCGTTAGATACACTGTCCTTTCCCCCTCTGGGACCGGGTCTCACAGTACGTTAGATACACTGTCCTTAACCCCTCTGGGACCGGGTGTCACAGTGCGTTAGATACACTGTCCTTTCCCCCTCTGGGTCCGTGTGTCACAGTGCGTTAGATACACTGTCCTTTCCCCCTCTGGACCGGGTGTTACAGTGCATTAGATACACTGTCCTTTCCCCCTCTGGGATCGGGTGTCACAGTGCGTTAGATACACTGTCCTTTCCCCCTCTGGGACCGGGTGTCACAGTGCGTTAGATACACTGTCCTTTCCCCCTCTGGGACTGGGTGTCACATTGCGTTAGATACACTGTCCTTTCCCCATCTGGGACCGGGTGTCACAGTGCGTTAGATACACTCTCCTTTCCCCCCTCTGGGACTGGGTGTCACAGTGCGTTAGATACACTGTCCTTTCCCCCTCTGTGACCGGGTGTCACAGTGGGTTAGATACACTGTCCTTTCCCCCTCTGGGACCGGGTGTCACAGTTCGTTAGATACACTGTCCTTTCCCCCTCTGGGACCGTGTGTCACAATGCGTTAGATACGCTGTCCTTTCCCCCTCTGGGACTGGGTGTCACATTGCGTTAGATACACTGTCCTTTCCCCCTCTGGGATGGGTGTCACAGTGCGTTAGATACACTGTCCTTTCCCCCCTCTGGGACTGGGTGTCACAGTACGTTAGATACACTGTCCTTTCCCCCTCTGTGACCGGGTGTCACAGTGGGTTAGATACACTGTCCTTTCCCCCTCTGGGACCGGGTGTCACAGTGTGTTAGATACACTGTCCTTTCCCCCTCTGGGACCGGATGTCACAGTGCGTTAGATACACTGTCCTTTCCCCCTCTGGGACCGGGTGTCACAGTGGGTTAGATACACTGTCCTATCCCCCTCTGGGACCGGGTGTCACAGTGCGTTAGATACACTGTCCTTTCCCCCTCTGGGACCGGGTGTCACAGTGCGTTAGATACGCTGTCCTTTCCCCCTCTGGGACTGGGTGTCACATTGCGTTAGATACACTGTCCTTTCCCCCTCTGGGACCGGGTGTCACAGTGCGTTAGATACACTGTCCTTTCCCCCCTCTGGGACCGGGTGTCACAGTGCGTTAGATACACTGTCCTTTCCCCCTCTGGGACCGGGTGTCACAGTGCGTTAGATACACTGTCCTTTCCCCCTCTGGGACCGTGTGTCACAATGCGTTAGATACGCTGTCCTTTCCCCCTCTGGGACTGGGTGTCACATTGCGTTAGATACACTGTCCTTTCCCCCTCTGGGATGGGTGTCACAGTGCGTTAGATACACTGTCCTTTCCCCCCTCTGGGACTGGGTGTCACAGTGCGTTAGATACACTGTCCTTTCCCCCTCTGTGACCGGGTGTCACAGTGGGTTAGATACACTGTCCTTTCCCCCTCTGGGACCGGGTGTCACAGTGTGTTAGATACACTGTCCTTTCCCCCTCTGGGACCGGATGTCACAGTGCGTTAGATACACTGTCCTTTCCCCCTCTGGGACCGGGTGTCACAGTGGGTTAGATACACTGTCCTATCCCCCTCTGGGACCGGGTGTCACAGTGCGTTAGATACACTGTCCTTTCCCCCTCTGGGACCGGGTGTCACAGTGCGTTAGATACGCTGTCCTTTCCCCCTCTGGGACTGGGTGTCACATTGCGTTAGATACACTGTCCTTTCCCCCTCTGGGACCGGGTGTCACAGTGCGTTAGATACACTGTCCTTTCCCCCCTCTGGGACTGGGTGTCACAGTGCGTTAGATACACTGTCCTTTTCCCCTCTGTGACCGGGTGTCACAGTGGGTTAGATACACTGTCCTTTCCCCCTCTGGGACCGGGTGTCACAGTGCGTTAGATACACTGTCCTTTCCCCCTCTGGGACCGGGTGTCACAGTGCGTTAGATACACTGTCCTTTCCCCCTCTGGGACCGGGTGTCACAGTGCGTTAGATACACTGCCCTTAACCGCTCTGGGACCGGGTGTCACAGTGCGTTAGATACACTGTCCTTTCCCCCTCTGGGACCGGGTGACACAGTGCGTTAGATACACTGTCCTTTCCCCCTCTGGGACCGGGTGACACAGTGCGTTAGATACACTGTCCTTTCCCCCTCTGGGACCGGGTGTCACAGTGCGTTAGATACACTGTCCTGTCCCCCTCTGGGACCGGGTGTCACAGAGCGTTAGATACATTGTCCTTTTTACCTCTGGGACCGGGTGTCACAGTGCGTTAGATACACTGTCCTTTACCCCTCTGGGACCGGGTGTCACAGTGCGTTAGATTCACTGTCCTTTCCCCCTCTGGGACCGGGTGTCACAGTGCGTTAGATACTCTGTCCTTTCCCCCTCTAGGACCGGGTGTGACAGTACGTTAGATAGACTGTCCTTACCCCCTCTGGGACCAGGTGTCACAGTGCGTTAGATACACTGTCCTTTCGCCCTCTGGTACCGGGTGTCACAGTGCGTTAGATACACTGTCCTTTCTCCCTCTGGGACCGGGTGTCACAGTGCGTTAGATACACTGTCCTTTCCCCCTCTGGGACCGGGTGTCACATTGCGTTAGATACACTGTCCTTTCCCCCTCTGGGACCGGGTGTCACAGTGCGTTAGATACACTGTCCTTTCCCCCTCTGGGACCGGGTGTCACAGTGCGTTAGATACACTGTCCTTTCCCCCTCTGGGACCGGGTCTCACAGTGCGTTAGATACACTGTCCTTTCCCCCTCTGGGACCGGGTGTCACAGTGCGTTAGATACACTGTCCTTTCCCCCTCTGGGACCGGGTCTCACAGTGCGTTAGATACACTGTCCTTTCCCCCTCTGGGACCGGGTGTCACAGTACGTTAGATACACTGTCCTTAACCCCTCTGGGACCGGGTGTCACAGTGCGTTAGATACACTGTCCTTTCCCCCTCTGGGACCGGGTGTCACAGTGCGTTAGATACACTGTCCTTTCTCCCTCTGGGACCGGGTGTCACAGTGCGTTAGATACACTGTCCTTTCCCCCTCTGGGACCGGGTGTCACATTGCATTAGATACACTGTCCTTTCCCCCTCTGGGACCGGGTGTCACAGTGCGTTAGATACACTGTCCTTTCCCCCTCTGGGATCGGGTGTCACAGTGCGTTAGATACACTGTCCTTTCCCCCTCTGGGACCGGGTGTCCCAGTGCATTAGATACAATGTCATTTCCCCCTCTGGGACCGGGTGTCACAGTGCGTTAGATACACTGTCCTTTCCCCCTCTGGGACCGGGTGTCACAGTGCGTTAGATACACTGTCCTTTCCCCCTCAGGGACCGGGTGTCACATTGCGTTAGATACACTGTCCTTTCCCCCTCTGGGACCGGGTGTCACATTGCGTTAGATACACTGTCCTTTCCCCCTCTGGGATGGGTGTCACAATGCGTTAGATACACTGTCCTTTCCCCCCTCTGGGACTGGGTGTCACAGTGCGTTAGATACACTGTCCATTCCCCCTCTGTGACCGGGTGTCACAGTGGGTTAGATACACTGTCCTTTCCCCCTCTGGGACCGGGTGTCACAGTGTGTTAGATACACTGTCCTTTCCCCCTCTGGGACCGGATGTCACAGTGCGTTAGATACACTGTCCTTTCCCCCTCTGGGACCGGGTGTCACAGTGGGTTAGATACACTGTCCTATCCCCCTCTGGGACCGGGTGTCACAGTGCGTTAGATACACTGTCCTTTCCCCCTCTGGGACCGGGTGTCACAGTGCGTTAGATACGCTGTCCTTTCCCCCTCTGGGACTGGGTGTCACATTGCGTTAGATACACTGTCCTTTCCCCCTCTGGGACCGGGTGTCACAGTGCGTCAGATACACTGTCCTTTCCCCCCTCTGGGACTGGGTGTCACAGTGCGTTAGATACACTGTCCTTTCCCCCTCTGTGACCGGGTGTCACAGTGGGTTAGATACACTGTCCTTTCCCCCTCTGGGACCGGGTGTCACAGTGCGTTAGATACACTGTCCTTTCCCCCTCTGGGACCGGGTGTCACAGTGCGTTAGATACACTGTCCTTTCCCCCTCTGGGACCGGGTGTCACAGTGCGTTAGATACACTGCCCTTAACCGCTCTGGGACCGGGTGTCACAGTGCGTTAGATACACTGTCCTTTCCCCCTCTGGGACCGGGTGACACAGTGCGTTAGATACACTGTCCTTTCCCCCTCTGGGACCGGGTGACACAGTGCGTAAGATACACTGTCCTTTCCCCCTCTGGGACCGGGTGTCACAGTGCGTTAGATACACTGTCCTGTCCCCCTCTGGGACCGGGTGTCACAGTGCGTTAGATACATTGTCCTTTCCCCCTCTGGGACCGGGTGTCACAGTGCGTTAGATACACTGTCCTTTCCCCCTCTGGGACCGGGTGTCACAGTGCGTTAGATACACTGTCCTTTCCCCCTCTGGGACCGGGTGTCACAGTGCGTTAGATACTCTGTCCTTTCCCCCTCTAGGACCGGGTGTGACAGTACGTTAGATAGACTGTCCTTACCCCCTCTGGGACCAGGTGTCACAATGCGTTAGATACACTGTCCTTTCCCCCTCTGGTACCGGGTGTCACAGTGCGTTAGATACACTGTCCTTTCTCCCTCTGGGACCGGGTGTCACAGTGCGTTAGATACACTGTCCTTTCCCCCTCTGGGACCGGGTGTCACATTGCGTTAGATACACTGTCCTTTCCCCCTCTGGGACCGGGTGTCACAGTGCGTTAGATACACTGTCCTTTCCCCCTCTGGGACCGGGTGTCACAGTGCGTTAGATACACTGTCCTTTCCCCCTCTGGGACCGGGTCTCACAGTGCGTTAGATACACTGTCCTTTCCCCCTCTGGGAACGGGTGTCACAGTGCGTTAGATACACTGTCCTTTCCCCCTCTGGGACCGGGTGTCACAGTGCGTTAGATACACTGTCCTTTCCCCCTCTGGGACCGGGTGTCACAGTACGTTAGATACACTGTCCTTAACCCCTCTGGGACCGGGTGTCACAGTGCGTTAGATACACTGTCCTTTCCCCCTCTGGTACCGGGTGTCACAGTGCGTTAGATACACTGTCCTTTCTCCCTCTGGGACCGGGTGTCACAGTGCGTTAGATACACTGTCCTTTCCCCCTCTGGGACCGGGTGTCACATTGCATTAGATACACTGTCCTTTGCCCCTCTGGGACCGGGTGTCACAGTGCGTTAGATACACTGTCCTTTCCCCCTCTGGGATCGGGTGTCACAGTGCGTTAGATACACTGTCCTTTCCCCCCTCTGGGACTGGGTGTCACAGTGCGTTAGATACACTGTCCTTTCCCCCTCTGTGACCGGGTGTCACAGTGGGTTAGATACACTGTCCTTTCCCCCTCTGGGACCGGGTGTCACAGTGCGTTAGATACACTGTCCTTTCCCCCTCTGGGACCGTGTGTCACAACGCGTTAGATACGCTGTCCTTTCCCCCTCTGGGACTGGGTGTCACATTGCGTTAGATACACTGTCCTTTCCCCCTCTGGGATGGGTGTCACAGTGCGTTAGATACACTGTCCTTTCCCCCCTCTGGGACTGGGTGTCACAGTACGTTAGATACACTGTCCTTTCCCCCTCTGTGACCGGGTGTCACAGTGGGTTAGATACACTGTCCTTTCCCCCTCTGGGACCGGGTGTCACAGTGTGTTAGATACACTGTCCTTTCCCCCTCTGGGACCGGATGTCACAGTGCGTTAGATACACTGTCCTTTCCCCCTCTGGGACCGGGTGTCACAGTGGGTTAGATACACTGTCCTATCCCCCTCTGGGACCGGGTGTCACAGTGCGTTAGATACACTGTCCTTTCCCCCTCTGGGACCGGGTGTCACAGTGCGTTAGATACGCTGTCCTTTCCCCCTCTGGGACTGGGTGTCACATTGCGTTAGATACACTGTCCTTTCCCGCTCTGGGACCGGGTGTCACAGTGCGTTAGATACACTGTCCTTTCCCCCCTCTGGGACCGGGTGTCACAGTGCGTTAGATACACTGTCCTTTCCCCCTCTGGGACCGGGTGTCACAGTGCGTTAGATACACTGTCCTTTCCCCCTCTGGGACCGTGTGTCACAATGCGTTAGATACGCTGTCCTTTCCCCCTCTGGGACTGGGTGTCACATTGCGTTAGATACACTGTCCTTTCCCCCTCTGGGATGGGTGTCACAGTGCGTTAGATACACTGTCCTTTCCCCCCTCTGGGACTGGGTGTCACAGTGCGTTAGATACACTGTCCTTTCCCCCTCTGTGACCGGGTGTCACAGTGGGTTAGATACACTGTCCTTTCCCCCTCTGGGACCGGGTGTCACAGTGTGTTAGATACACTGTCCTTTCCCCCTCTGGGACCGGATGTCACAGTGCGTTAGATACACTGTCCTTTCCCCCTCTGGGACCGGGTGTCACAGTGGGTTAGATACACTGTCCTATCCCCCTCTGGGACCGGGTGTCACAGTGCGTTAGATACACTGTCCTTTCCCCCTCTGGGACCGGGTGTCACAGTGCGTTAGATACGCTGTCCTTTCCCCCTCTGGGACTGGGTGTCACATTGCGTTAGATACACTGTCCTTTCCCCCTCTGGGACCGGGTGTCACAGTGCGTTAGATACACTGTCCTTTCCCCCCTCTGGGACTGGGTGTCACAGTGCGTTAGATACACTGTCCTTTCCCCCTCTGTGACCGGGTGTCACAGTGCGTTAGATACACTGTCCTTTCCCCCTCTGGGACCGGGTGTCACAGTGCGTTAGATACACTGTCCTTTCCCCCTCTGGGACCGGGTGTCACAGTGCGTTAGATACACTGTCCTTTCCCCCTCTGGGACCGGGTGTCACAGTGCGTTAGATACACTGTCCTTTCCCCCTCTGGGACCGGGTGTCACAGTGCGTTAGATACACTGCCCTTAACCGCTCTGGGACCGGGTGTCACAGTGCGTTAGATACACTGTCCTTTCCCCCTCTGGGACCGGGTGACACAGTGCGTTAGATACACTGTCCTTTCCCCCTCTGGGACCGGGTGACACAGTGCGTTAGATACACTGTCCTTTCCCCCTCTGGGACCGGGTGTCACAGTGCGTTAGATACACTGTCCTGTCCCCCTCTGGGACCGGGTGTCACAGTGCGTTAGATACATTGTCCTTTCCCCCTCTGGGACCGGGTGTCACAGTGCGTTAGATACACTGTCCTTTCCCCCTCTGGGACCGGGTGTCACAGTGCGTTAGATTCACTGTCCTTTCCCCCTCTGGGACCGGGTGTCACAGTGCGTTAGATACTCTGTCCTTTCCCCCTCTAGGACCGGGTGTGACAGTACGTTAGATAGACTGTCCTTACCCCCTCTGGGACCAGGTGTCACAGTGCGTTAGATACACTGTCCTTTCCCCCTCTGGTACCGGGTGTCACAGTGCGTTAGATACACTGTCCTTTCTCCCTCTGGGACCGGGTGTCACAGTGCGTTAGATACACTGTCCTTTCCCCCTCTGGGACCGGGTGTCACATTGCGTTAGATACACTGTCCTTTCCCCCTCTGGGACCGGGTGTCACAGTGCGTTAGATACACTGTCCTTTCCCCCTCTGGGACCGGGTGTCACAGTGCGTTAGATACACTGTCCTTTCCCCCTCTGGGACCGGGTCTCACAGTGCGTTAGATACACTGTCCTTTCCCCCTCTGGGACCGGGTGTCACAGTGCGTTAGATACACTGTCCTTTCCCCCTCTGGGACCGGGTGTCACAGTGCGTAAGATACACTGTCCTTTCCCCCTCTGGGACCGGGTGTCACAGTACGTTAGATACACTGTCCTTAACCCCTCTGGGACCGGGTGTCACAGTGCGTTAGATACACTGTCCTTTCCCCCTCTGGTACCGGGTGTCACAGTGCGTTAGATACACTGTCCTTTCTCCCTCTGGGACCGGGTGTCACAGTGCGTTAGATACACTGTCCTTTCCCCCTCTGGGACCGGGTGTCACATTGCATTAGATACACTGTCCTTTCCCCCTCTGGGACCGGGTGTCACAGTGCGTTAGATACACTGTCCTTTCCCCCTCTGGGATCGGGTGTCACAGTGCGTTAGATACACTGTCCTTTCCCCCTCTGGGACCGGGTGTCCCAGTGCATTAGATACAATGTCATTTCCCCCTCTGGGACCGGGTGTCACAGTGCGTTAGATACACTGTCCTTTCCCCCTCTGGGACCGGGTGTCACAGTGCGTTAGATACACTGTCCTTTGCCCCTCAGGGACCGGGTGTCACATTGCGTTAGATACACTGTCCTTTCCCCCTCTGGGACCGGGTGTCACAGTGCGTTAGATACACTGTCCTTTCCCCCTCTGGGACAGGGTGTCACAGTGCGTTAGATACACTGTCCTTTCCCCCTCTGGGACCGGGTCTCACAGTGCGTTAGATACACTGTCCTTTCCCCCTCTGGGACCGGGTGTCACAGTGCGTTAGATACACTGTCCTTTCCCCCTCTGGGACCGGGTGTCACAGTGCGTTAGATACACTGTCCTTTCCCACTCTGGGCCGGGTCGCACAGTACGTTAGATACACTGTCCTTAACCCCTCTGGGACCGGGTGTCACAGTGCGTTAGATACACTGTCCTTTCCCCCTCTGGGTCCGTGTGTCACAGTGCGTTAGATACACTGTCCTTTCCCCCTCTGGGACCGGGTGTTACAGTGCATTAGATACACTGTCCTTTCCCCCTCTGGGATCGGGTGTCACAGTGCGTTAGATACACTGTCCTTTCCCCCTCTGGGACCGGGTGTCACAGTGCGTTAGATACACTGTCCTTTCCCCCTCTGGGACTGGGTGTCACATTGCGTTAGATACACTGTCCTTTCCCCATCTGGGGCCGGGTGTCACAGTGCGTTAGATACACTGTCCTTTCCCCCCTCTGGGACTGGGTGTCACAGTGCGTTAGATACACTGTCCTTTCCCCCTCTGTGACCGGGTGTCACAGTGGGTTAGATACACTGTCCTTTCCCCCTCTGGGACCGGGTGTGACAGTGCGTTAGATACACTGTCCTTTCCCCCTCTGGGACCGTGTGTCACAATGCGTTAGATACGCTGTCCTTTCCCCCTCTGGGACTGGGTGTCACATTGCGTTAGATACACTGTCCTTTCCCCCTCTGGGATGGGTGTCACAGTGCGTTAGATACACTGTCCTTTCCCCCCTCTGGGACTGGGTGTCACAGTGCGTTAGATACACTGTCCTTTCCCCCTCTGTGACCGGGTGTCACAGTGGGTTAGATACACTGTCCTTTCCCCCTCTGGGACCGGGTGTCACAGTGTGTTAGATACACTGTCCTTTCCCCCTCTGGGACCGGATGTCACAGTGCGTTAGATGCACTGTCCTTTCCCCCTCTGGGACCGGGTGTCACAGTGGGTTAGATACACTGTCCTATCCCCCTCTGGGACCGGGTGTCACAATGCGTTAGATACACAGTCCTTTCCCCCTCTGGGACCGGGTGTCACAGTGCGTTAGATACGCTGTCCTTTCCCCCTCTGGGACTGGGTGTCACATTGCGTTAGATACACTGTCCTTTCCCCCTCTGGGACCGGGTGTCACAGTGCGTTAGATACACTGTCCTTTCCCCCCTCTGGGACCGGGTGTCACAGTGCGTTAGATACACTGTCCTTTCCCCCTCTGTGACCGGGTGTCACAGTGGGTTAGATACACTGTCCTTTCCCCCTCTGGGACCGGGTGTCCCAGTGCGTTAGATACACTGTCCTTTCCCCCTCTGGGACCGGGTGTCACAGTGCGTTAGATACACTGTCCTTTCCCCCTCTGGGACCGGGTGTCACAGTGCGTTAGATACACTGCCCTTAACCGCTCTGGGACCGGGTGTCACAGTGCGTTAGATACACTGTCCTTTCCCCCTCTGGGACCGGGTGACACAGTGCGTTAGATACACTGTCCTTTCCCCCTCTGGGACCGGGTGACACAGTGCGTTAGATACACTGTCCTTTCCCCCTCTGGGACCGGGTGTCACAGTGCGTTAGATACACTGTCCTGTCCCCCTCTGGGACCGGGTGTCACAGTGCGTTAGATACATTGTCCTTTCCCCCTCTGGGACCGGGTGTCACAGTGCGTTAGATACACTGTCCTTTCCCCCTCTGGGACCGGGTGTCACAGTGCGTTAGATACACTGTCCTTTCCCCCTCTGGGACCGGGTGTCACAGTGCGTTAGATACTCTGTCCTTTCCCCCTCTAGGACCGGGTGTGACAGTACGTTAGATAGACTGTCCTTACCCCCTCTGGGACCAGGTGTCACAGTGCGTTAGATACACTGTCCTTTCCCCCTCTGGGACCGGGTGTCACATTGCGTTAGATACACTGTCCTTTCCCCCTCTGGGACCGGGTGTCACAGTGCGTTAGATACACTGTCCTTTCCCCCTCTGGGACCGGGTGTCACAGTGCGTTAGATACACTGTCCTTTCCCCCTCTGGGACCGGGTCTCACAGTGCGTTAGATACACTGTCCTTTCCCCCTCTGGGACCGGGTGTCACAGTGCGTTAGATACACTGTCCTTTCCCCCTCTGGGACCGGGTGTCACAGTGCGTTAGATACACTGTCCTTTCCCCCTCTGGGACCGGGTGTCACAGTACGTTAGATACACTGTCCTTAACCCCTCTGGGACCGGGTGTCACAGTGCGTTAGATACACTGTCCTTTCCCCCTCTGGTACCGGGTGTCACAGTGCGTTAGATACACTGTCCTTTCTCCCTCTGGGACCGGGTGTCACAGTGCGTTAGATACACTGTCCTTTCCCCCTCTGGGACCGGGTGTCACATTGCATTAGATACACTGTCCTTTCCCCCTCTGGGACCGGGTGTCACAGTGCGTTAGATACACTGTCCTTTCCCCCTCTGGGATCGGGTGTCACAGTGCGTTAGATACACTGTCATTTCCCCCTCTGGGACCGGGTGTCCCAGTGCATTAGATACAATGTCATTTCCCCCTCTGGGACCGGGTGTCACAGTGCGTTAGATACACTGTCCTTTCCCCCTCTGGGACCGGGTGTCACAGTGCGTTAGATACACTGTCCTTTCCCCCTCAGGGACCGGGTGTCACATTGCGTTAGATACACTGTCCTTTCCCCCTCTGGGACCGGGTGTCACAGTGCGTTAGATACACTGTCCTTTCCCCCTCTGGGACAGGGTGTCACAGTGCGTTAGATACACTGTCCTTTCCCCCTCTGGGACCGGGTCTCACAGTGCGTTAGATACACTGTCCTTTCCCCCTCTGGGACCGGGTGTCACAGTGCGTTAGATACACTGTCCCTTCACCCTCTGGGACCGGGTGTCACTGTGCGTTAGATACACTGTCCTTTCCCCCTCTGGGACCGGGTCTCACAGTACGTTAGATACACTGTCCTTAACCCCTCTGGGACCGGGTGTCACAGTGCGTTAGATACACTGTCCTTTCCCCCTCTGGTACCGGGTGTCACAGTGCGTTAGATACACTGTCCTTTCTCCCTCTGGGACCGGGTGTCACAGTGCGTTAGATACACTGTCCTTTCCCCCTCTGGGACCGGGTGTCACATTGCGTTAGATACACTGTCCTTTCCCCCTCTGGGACCGGGTGTCACAGTGCGTTAGATACTCTGTCCTTTCCCCCTCTGGGATCGGGTGTCACAGTGCGTTAGATACACTGTCATTTCCCCATCTGGGACCGGGTGTCCCAGTGCATTAGATACAATGTCATTTCCCCCGCTGGGACCGGGTGTCACAGTGCGTTAGATACACTGTCCTTTCCCCCTCTGGGTCCGGGTGTCACACTGCGTTAGATACACTGTCCTTTCCCCCTCTGGGACCGGGTGTCACAGTTTGTGTGATGCACTGTCTTTTCCAGTTGCTGGTGTACCTTTGCCGAATCATTAATAAGAAGTGAACTCTTGTGAAGAAAGTTTTGATTGGTTGCTGCGAGAAAATTGTTGGAGTTACTGAGAGCTGTCTCCAGAGCACCGAAATCGGAATGATCGTGGGGTGTGTTGTTCAGCAGTTCCTACAGGAAAATAACATGTTATTTAGCATTCACTCCCACTATACACAATCACAATACAAAAGCCCTTCCCGTTCACTCCCACTATACACAATCACAATACAAAACCCCTTCCCGTTCACTCCCACTATACACAATCCCAATGGACCCAAACCCCTTCCCGTTCACTCGCACTGTACACAATCCCAATGGACCCAAACCCCTTCCCGTTCACTCCCAATGTACACAATCCCAATGGACCCAAACCCCTTCCCGTTCACTCGCACTGTACACAATCCCAATGGACCCAAACCCCTTCCCGTTCACTCCCAATGTACACAATCCCAATGGACCCAAACCCCTTCCCGTTCACTCCCACTATACACAATCCCAATGGACCCAAACCCCTTCCCGTTCACTCCCACTGTAGACAATCCCAGTGGACCCAAACCCCTTCCCATTCACTCCCACTGTACAGAATCCCAATGGACCCAAACCCCTTCCTGTTCACTCCCACTGTACACAATCCCAATGGACCCAAACCCCTTCCCGTTCACTCCCACTGTACACAATCCCAATGGACCCAAACCCCTTCCCTTTCACTCCCACTGTACACAATCCCAATGGACACAAAGGCCTTCCCGTTCACTCCCACTGTACACAATTCCAATGGACCCAAACCCCTTCCCATTCACTCCCACTGTACACAATCCCAATGGACCCAAACCCCTTCCCGTTCACTCCCACTGTACACAATCCCAATGGTCCCAAACCCCTTCCCGTTCACTCCCAGTTTACACAATCCCAATGGACCCAAACCCCTTCCCGTTCACTCCCACTGTACACAATCCCAATGGACCCAAACCTCTTCCCGTTCACACCCACTGTACACAACCCCAATGGACCCAAACCCCTTCCCGTTCATTTACACTGTACACAATCCCAATGGACCCAAACCCCTTCCCATTCACTCCCACTTAACACAATCCCAATGGACCCAAAACCCTTCCCTTTCACACCCACTGTACATAATCCCAATGGACCCAAACCCCTTCCCGTTAACTACCACTGTGCATAATCCAAATGGAACAAAATCCCTTCCCGTTCCCTGTCACTGTACACAAACCCAATCCCAGACCCTTCGCGTTCACTCCTACTGCACACAATCCCAAACACAAACCCCTTCCAGTTCACTCCCACTGTACTCAATCCCAATGGACCCAAACCACTTATCGTTCACTCCCACTGTGCACAATCCCAATGGAACCAAACCCCTTCCCGTTCACTCCCAGTGTACACAATCCCAATGGAACCAAACACCTTCCCATTCACTCCCACTGTACACAATCCCAATGTACCCAAACCCCTTCCCGTTCACTCTCACGATACACAATCCCAATGGACCCAAACCCCTTCCCATTCACTCACCCTGTACACAATCCCAATGGACCCAAACCCCTTCCCATTCACTCCCACTGTATACAATCCCAATGGACCCAAAACCCTTCCCGTTAACTACCACTGTACATAATCCAAATGGAACAAAATCCCTTCCCGTTCCCTGTCACTGTACACAAACCCAATCCCAGACCTTTCGCGTTCACTCCTACTGCACACAATCCCAAACACAAACCCCTTCAAGTTCACTCCCACTGTACACAATCCCAATGGACAAAAACCCCTTCCTGTTCGCTCGCACTGTACACAATCCCAATGGTCCCAAACCCCTTCCCGTTCACTCCCACTGTACACAATCCCAATGGACCCAAACCCCTTCCCGTTCACTCCCACTGTACACAATCCCAATGGACCCAAACGCCTTCTCCTTCACTCCCAATGTACACAATCCCAATGGACACAAACCCCTTCCCGTTCGCTCCCACTGTACACAATCCCAATGGACCCAAACCCCTTCCCATTCACTCCCACTGTACACAATCCCAATGGACCCAAACCCCTTCCCTTTCACTCCCACTGTACGCAAGCCCAATGGACCCAAACCCCTTCCCGTTCACTCCCACTGTACACAATCCCAATGGTCCCAAACCCCTTCCCGTTCACTCCCACTGTACACAGTCCCAAAGGTCCCAAACGCCTTCCCGTTCTATTACAATCTACAATATCCCAATGGATCCAAACCCCTTCCTGTTCACTCCCACTGTACACAATCCCAATGGACCCAAAACCCTTCCCGGTCACTCCCTCTGTACAAAATCCCAATGGACAAAAACCCCTTCCCGTTCACTCCCACTGTACGCAAGCCCAATGGACACAAACCCCTTCACGTTCACTCCCACAGTACACAATCCCAATGGACCCAAACCCCTTCCTGTTCACTCCCACTGTACACAATCCCAATGGTCCCAAACCCCTTCCCGTTCACACCCACTGTACACAATCCCAATGGACCCAAACCCCTTCCCGTTCACTCCCACTGTACACAATCCCAATGGGCCCAAACCCCTTCCCTTTCACTCCCACTGTACACAATCCCAATGGACACAAATGCCTTCCCGTTCACTCCCACTGTACACAATCCCAATGGACCCAAACCCCTTCCTGTTCACTCCCACTGTACACAATCCCAATGGACCCAAACCCCTTCCCATTCACTCCCACTGTACACAATCCCAATGGACCCAAACCCCTTCCCGTTCACACCCAGTTTACACAATCCCAATAGACCCAAATCCCTTCCCGTTCACTCCCACTGTACACAATCCCAATGGTCCCAAACCCCTTCCCGTTCACTCCCAGTGTACACAATCCCAATGGACCCAAACCCCTTCCCGTTCACTCCCACTGTACACAATCCCAATGGACCCAAACCCCTTCCCGTTCACTCCCACTGTACACAATCCCAATGGACCCAAACCCCTTCCCGTTCACTCCCACTGTACACAATCCCAATAGACCCAAACCCCTTCCCGTTCACTCCCACTGTACACAATCCCAATGGACCCAAACCCCTTCCCGTTCACTTACACTGTACACAATCCCAATGGACCCAAACCCCTTCCCATTCACTGCCACTGTACACAATCCCAATGGACCCAAAACCCTTCCCATTCACTCCCACTGTACACAATCCCAATGGACCCAAACCCCTTCCCGTTAACTACCACTGTGCATAATCCAAATGGAACAAAATCCCTTCCCGTTCCCTGTCACTGTACACAAACCCAATCCCAGACCCTTCGTGTTCACTCCTACTGCACACAATCCCAAACACAAACCCCTTCCAGTTCACTCCCACTGAACTCAATCCCAATGGACCCAAACCACTTATCGTTCACTCCCACTGTACACAATCCCAATGGAACCAAACCCCTTCCCATTCACTCCCACTGTACACAATCCCAATGGAACCAAACACCTTCCCATTCACTCCCACTGTACACAATCCCAATGGACCCAAACCCCTTCCCGTTCACTCTCACTATACACAATCCCAATGGACCCAAACCCCTTCCCATTCACTCCCACTGTACACAATCCCAATGGACCGATACCCCTTCCCATTCACTCCCACTCTACACAATCCCAATGGACCCAAAACCCTTCCCGTTAACTACCACTGTACATAATCCAAATGGAACAAAATCCCTTCCCGTTCCCTGTCACTGTACACAAACCCAATCCCAGACCCTTCGCGTTCACTCCTACTGCACACAATCCCAAACACAAACCCCTTCCAGTTCACTCCCACTGTACTCAATCCCAATGGACCCAAACCCCTTACCGTTCACTCCCACTATACACAATCGGAATGGACCAAAAGCCCTTCCCGTTGACTCCCATTGTACACAATCCCAATGGACCCAAACCCCTTCCCGTTCACTCCCATTGTACACAATCCCAATGGACCCAAACCCCTTCCCGTTCACTCCCACTGTACACAATCCCAATGGACCCAAACCGCTTCCCTTTCACTCCCACTTTACACAATCTCAATTGACCCAAACCCCTTCCCATTCACTCCCACTGTACACAATCCCAATGGACACAAATCCCTTCCCATTCACTCCCACTGTACACAATCCCAATGGACCCAAACCCCTCCCTGTTCACTCCCACTGTAGACTCAAGATGGACCCTAACCCCTTCCCATTCACTCCCACTGTACACAATCGTAACAGCCCCAAACCCGTTCCCATTCACACCCACTGTACACAATCCCAAAGGACCCAAAACCCTTCCTGTTCACTCCCACTGTAAACAATCCCAATGGACGCAAACCCTTTCCCGTTCACTCCCACTTTACCCAATCCCAATGTAACTAAACACCTTCCCATTCACTCCCACTGTACAAAATCCCAATGGACCCAAACCCCTTCCCGTTCACTCCCACTGTACACAATCCCAATGGACCCAAACCCCTTCTCGTTCGCTCCCACTGTACACAATCCCAATGGACCCAAACCCCTTCCTGTTCACTCCCACGGTACACAAATCCAAAGGACCCAAACCCCTTCCCATTCACTCCCAATGTACACAATCTCAATGGACCCAAACCTCTTCCCTTTAACTCCCAGTGTCCACAATCCCATTCCCAAAACCCTTCACATTCACTACCGTTATCCACAATCCCAAAGGACCCTCTACTGTTCCCGTTCACTCCCACAGTACACAATCCCAGTGGAACCAAACCCCTTCCTGTTCACTCCCACTGTACACAATCCAAATGGAACCAAACCCCTTCCCATTCACTCCCACTGTACACAATCCCAATGGACCCAAACCCCTTCCCGTTCACTCCCACTGTACACAATCCCAATGGACCCAAACCCCTTCCGGTTCACTCCCACTGTACACAATCCCAATGGACCCAAACCCCTTCCCGTTCACTTACACTGTACACAATCCCAATGGACCCAAACCCCTTCCCATTCACTGCCACTGTACACAATCCCAATGGACCCAAAACCCTTCCCATTCACTCCCACTGTACACAATCCCAATGGACCCAAACCCCTTCCCGTTAACTACCACTGTGCATAATCCAAATGGAACAAAATCCCTTCCCGTTCCCTGTCACTGTACACAAACCCAATCCCAGACCCTTCGTGTTCACTCCTACTGCACACAATCCCAAACACAAACCCCTTCCAGTTCACTCCCACTGAACTCAATCCCAATGGACCCAAACCACTTATCGTTCACTCCCACTGTACACAATCCCAATGGAACCAAACCCCTTCCCATTCACTCCCACTGTACACAATCCCAATGGAACCAAACACCTTCCCATTCACTCCCACTGTACACAATCCCAATGGACCCAAACCCCTTCCCGTTCACTCTCACTATACACAATCCCAATGGACCCAAACCCCTTCCCATTCACTCCCACTGTACACAATCCCAATGGACCGATACCCCTTCCCATTCACTCCTACTCTACACAATCCCAATGGACCCAAAACCCTTCCCGTTAACTACCACTGTACATAATCCAAATGGAACAAAATCCCTTCCCGTTCCCTGTCACTGTACACAAACCCAATCCCAGACCCTTCGCGTTCACTCCTACTGCACACAATCCCAAACACAAACCCCTTCCAGTTCACTCCCACTGTACTCAATCCCAATGGACCCAAACCCCTTATCGTTCACTCCCACTATACACAATCGGAATGGACCAAAAGCCCTTCCCGTTGACTCCCATTGTACACAATCCCAATGGACCCAAACCCCTTCCCGTTCACTCCCATTGTACACAATCCCAATGGACCCAAACCGCTTCCCTTTCACTCCCACTTTACACAATCTCAATTGACCCAAACCCCTTCCCATTCACTCCCACTGTACACAATCCCAATGGACACAAATCCCTTCCCATTCACTCCCACTCTACACAATCCCAATGGACCCAAACCCCCTCCCTGTTCACTCCCACTGTAGACTCAAGATGGACCCTAACCCCTTCCCATTCACTCCCACTGTACACAATCGTAACAGCCCCAAACCCGTTCCCATTCACACCCACTGTACACAATCCCAAAGGACCCAAAACCCTTCCTGTTCACTCCCACTGTAAACAATCCCAATGGACGCAAACCCTTTCCCGTTCACTCCCACTTTACCCAATCCCAATGTAACTAAACACCTTCCCATTCACTCCCACTGTACACAATCCCAATGGACCCAAACCCCTTCCCGTTCACTCCCACTGTACACAATCCCAATGGACCCAAACCCCTTCCTGTTCACTCCCACTGTACACAATCCCAATGGACCCAAACCCCTTCCTGTTCACTCCCACGGTACACAAATCCAAAGGACCCAAACCCCTTCCCATTCACTCCCAATGTACACAATCTCAATGGACCCAAACCTCTTCCCTTTAACTCCCAGTGTCCACAATCCCATTCCCAAAACCCTTCACATTCACTACCGTTATCCACAATCCCAATGGACCCTCTACTGTTCCCGTTCACTCCCACAGTACACAATCCCAGTGGAACCAAACCCCTTCCTGTTCACTCCCACTGTACACAATCCCAATGGAGTCAAACCCCTTCCCATTCACTCCCACTGTACACAATCCCAATGGACCCAAACCCCTTCCCGTTCACTCCCACTGTACACAATCCCAATGGACCCAAACCCCTTCCCTTTCACTCCCACTGTACGCAAGCCCAATGGACCCAAACCCCTTCCCGTTCACTCCCACTGTACACAATCCCAATGGTCCCAAACCCCTTCCCGTTCACTCCCACTGTACACAGTCCCAAAGGTCCCAAACGCCTTCCCGTTCTATTACAATCTACAATATCCCAATGGATCCAAACCCCTTCCTGTTCACTCCCACTGTACACAATCCCAATGGACCCAAAACCCTTCCCGGTCACTCCCTCTGTACAAAATCCCAATGGACAAAAACCCCTTCCCGTTCACTCCCACTGTACGCAAGCCCAATGGACACAAACCCCTTCACGTTCACTCCCACAGTACACAATCCCAATGGACCCAAACCCCTTCCTGTTCACTCCCACTGTACACAATCCCAATGGTCCCAAACCCCTTCCCGTTCACACCCACTGTACACAATCCCAATGGACCCAAACCCCTTCCCGTTCACTCCCACTGTACACAATCCCAATGGGCCCAAACCCCTTCCCTTTCACTCCCACTGTACACAATCCCAATGGACACAAATGCCTTCCCGTTCACTCCCACTGTACACAATCCCAATGGACCCAAACCCCTTCCTGTTCACTCCCACTGTACACAATCCCAATGGACCCAAACCCCTTCCCATTCACTCCCACTGTACACAATCCCAATGGACCCAAACCCCTTCCCGTTCACACCCAGTTTACACAATCCCAATAGACCCAAATCCCTTCCCGTTCACTCCCACTGTACACAATCCCAATGGTCCCAAACCCCTTCCCGTTCACTCCCAGTGTACACAATCCCAATGGACCCAAACCCCTTCCCGTTCACTCCCACTGTACACAATCCCAATGGACCCAAACCCCTTCCCGTTCACTCCCACTGTACACAATCCCAATGGACCCAAACCCCTTCCCGTTCACTCCCACTGTACACAATCCCAATAGACCCAAACCCCTTCCCGTTCACTCCCACTGTACACAATCCCAATGGACCCAAACCCCTTCCCGTTCACTTACACTGTACACAATCCCAATGGACCCAAACCCCTTCCCATTCACTGCCACTGTACACAATCCCAATGGACCCAAAACCCTTCCCATTCACTCCCACTGTACACAATCCCAATGGACCCAAACCCCTTCCCGTTAACTACCACTGTGCATAATCCAAATGGAACAAAATCCCTTCCCGTTCCCTGTCACTGTACACAAACCCAATCCCAGACCCTTCGTGTTCACTCCTACTGCACACAATCCCAAACACAAACCCCTTCCAGTTCACTCCCACTGAACTCAATCCCAATGGACCCAAACCACTTATCGTTCACTCCCACTGTACACAATCCCAATGGAACCAAACCCCTTCCCATTCACTCCCACTGTACACAATCCCAATGGAACCAAACACCTTCCCATTCACTCCCACTGTACACAATCCCAATGGACCCAAACCCCTTCCCGTTCACTCTCACTATACACAATCCCAATGGACCCAAACCCCTTCCCATTCACTCCCACTGTACACAATCCCAATGGACCGATACCCCTTCCCATTCACTCCCACTCTACACAATCCCAATGGACCCAAAACCCTTCCCGTTAACTACCACTGTACATAATCCAAATGGAACAAAATCCCTTCCCGTTCCCTGTCACTGTACACAAACCCAATCCCAGACCCTTCGCGTTCACTCCTACTGCACACAATCCCAAACACAAACCCCTTCCAGTTCACTCCCACTGTACTCAATCCCAATGGACCCAAACCCCTTACCGTTCACTCCCACTATACACAATCGGAATGGACCAAAAGCCCTTCCCGTTGACTCCCATTGTACACAATCCCAATGGACCCAAACCCCTTCCCGTTCACTCCCATTGTACACAATCCCAATGGACCCAAACCCCTTCCCGTTCACTCCCACTGTACACAATCCCAATGGACCCAAACCGCTTCCCTTTCACTCCCACTTTACACAATCTCAATTGACCCAAACCCCTTCCCATTCACTCCCACTGTACACAATCCCAATGGACACAAATCCCTTCCCATTCACTCCCACTGTACACAATCCCAATGGACCCAAACCCCTCCCTGTTCACTCCCACTGTAGACTCAAGATGGACCCTAACCCCTTCCCATTCACTCCCACTGTACACAATCGTAACAGCCCCAAACCCGTTCCCATTCACACCCACTGTACACAATCCCAAAGGACCCAAAACCCTTCCTGTTCACTCCCACTGTAAACAATCCCAATGGACGCAAACCCTTTCCCGTTCACTCCCACTTTACCCAATCCCAATGTAACTAAACACCTTCCCATTCACTCCCACTGTACAAAATCCCAATGGACCCAAACCCCTTCCCGTTCACTCCCACTGTACACAATCCCAATGGACCCAAACCCCTTCTCGTTCGCTCCCACTGTACACAATCCCAATGGACCCAAACCCCTTCCTGTTCACTCCCACGGTACACAAATCCAAAGGACCCAAACCCCTTCCCATTCACTCCCAATGTACACAATCTCAATGGACCCAAACCTCTTCCCTTTAACTCCCAGTGTCCACAATCCCATTCCCAAAACCCTTCACATTCACTACCGTTATCCACAATCCCAAAGGACCCTCTACTGTTCCCGTTCACTCCCACAGTACACAATCCCAGTGGAACCAAACCCCTTCCTGTTCACTCCCACTGTACACAATCCAAATGGAACCAAACCCCTTCCCATTCACTCCCACTGTACACAATCCCAATGGACCCAAACCCCTTCCCGTTCACTCCCACTGTACACAATCCCAATGGACCCAAACCCCTTCCGGTTCACTCCCACTGTACACAATCCCAATGGACCCAAACCCCTTCCCGTTCACTTACACTGTACACAATCCCAATGGACCCAAACCCCTTCCCATTCACTGCCACTGTACACAATCCCAATGGACCCAAAACCCTTCCCATTCACTCCCACTGTACACAATCCCAATGGACCCAAACCCCTTCCCGTTAACTACCACTGTGCATAATCCAAATGGAACAAAATCCCTTCCCGTTCCCTGTCACTGTACACAAACCCAATCCCAGACCCTTCGTGTTCACTCCTACTGCACACAATCCCAAACACAAACCCCTTCCAGTTCACTCCCACTGAACTCAATCCCAATGGACCCAAACCACTTATCGTTCACTCCCACTGTACACAATCCCAATGGAACCAAACCCCTTCCCATTCACTCCCACTGTACACAATCCCAATGGAACCAAACACCTTCCCATTCACTCCCACTGTACACAATCCCAATGGACCCAAACCCCTTCCCGTTCACTCTCACTATACACAATCCCAATGGACCCAAACCCCTTCCCATTCACTCCCACTGTACACAATCCCAATGGACCGATACCCCTTCCCATTCACTCCTACTCTACACAATCCCAATGGACCCAAAACCCTTCCCGTTAACTACCACTGTACATAATCCAAATGGAACAAAATCCCTTCCCGTTCCCTGTCACTGTACACAAACCCAATCCCAGACCCTTCGCGTTCACTCCTACTGCACACAATCCCAAACACAAACCCCTTCCAGTTCACTCCCACTGTACTCAATCCCAATGGACCCAAACCCCTTATCGTTCACTCCCACTATACACAATCGGAATGGACCAAAAGCCCTTCCCGTTGACTCCCATTGTACACAATCCCAATGGACCCAAACCCCTTCCCGTTCACTCCCATTGTACACAATCCCAATGGACCCAAACCGCTTCCCTTTCACTCCCACTTTACACAATCTCAATTGACCCAAACCCCTTCCCATTCACTCCCACTGTACACAATCCCAATGGACACAAATCCCTTCCCATTCACTCCCACTCTACACAATCCCAATGGACCCAAACCCCCTCCCTGTTCACTCCCACTGTAGACTCAAGATGGACCCTAACCCCTTCCCATTCACTCCCACTGTACACAATCGTAACAGCCCCAAACCCGTTCCCATTCACACCCACTGTACACAATCCCAAAGGACCCAAAACCCTTCCTGTTCACTCCCACTGTAAACAATCCCAATGGACGCAAACCCTTTCCCGTTCACTCCCACTTTACCCAATCCCAATGTAACTAAACACCTTCCCATTCACTCCCACTGTACACAATCCCAATGGACCCAAACCCCTTCCCGTTCACTCCCACTGTACACAATCCCAATGGACCCAAACCCCTTCCTGTTCACTCCCACTGTACACAATCCCAATGGACCCAAACCCCTTCCTGTTCACTCCCACGGTACACAAATCCAAAGGACCCAAACCCCTTCCCATTCACTCCCAATGTACACAATCTCAATGGACCCAAACCTCTTCCCTTTAACTCCCAGTGTCCACAATCCCATTCCCAAAACCCTTCACATTCACTACCGTTATCCACAATCCCAATGGACCCTCTACTGTTCCCGTTCACTCCCACAGTACACAATCCCAGTGGAACCAAACCCCTTCCTGTTCACTCCCACTGTACACAATCCCAATGGAGTCAAACCCCTTCCCATTCACTCCCACTGTACACAATCCCAATGGACCCAAACCCCTTCCCGTTCACTCCCACTGTACACAATCCCAATGGACCCAAACCCCTTCCAGTTCACTCCCACTGTACACAATCCCAATAGACCCAAACCCCTTCCCGTTCACTCCCACTGTACACAATCCCAATGGACCCAAACCCCTTCCCGTTCGCTCCCACTGTACACAATCCCAATGGACCCAAACCTCTTCCCTTTAACTCCCAGTGTCCACAATCCCATTCCCAAAACCCTTCACATTCCCTACCGCTATCCACAATCCCAATGGACCCACTACTGTTCCCGTTCACTCCTACAGTACACAATCCCAGTGGAACCAAACCCCTTCCTGTTCACTCCCACTGTACACAATCCCAATGGACCCAAACCCCTTCCCGTTCGCTCCCACTGTACACAATCCCAATGGACCCAAACTCCCTCCCATTCACTCCCACTGTACACAATCCCAATGGACCCAAACCCCTTCCCGTTCACTCCCACTGTACACAATCCCAATGGACCCAAACTCCTTCCCGTTCACTCCCACTGTACACAATCCCAATGGACCCAAACCCTTTCCCGTTCACTCCCACTGTACACAATCCCAATGGTCCGAAACCCATTCCCATTCACTCACACTGTACACACTTCCAATGGACCCAAACCCCTTCCCGTTCACTCCCACTGTACACAATCCCAATGGACCCAAACCCCTTCCCATTCACTCCTACTGTACACAATCCCAATGGACCCAAACCCCTTCCCATTCACTCCGACTGTACACAATCACAATGGACCCAAACCCCTTCCCTTTCACTCCCACTGTACACAATCTCAGTGGAGACAATTGGCAAGACATCCGCTCCCATTATACAAAAACACAAAGCATGCAAACACCATCCCATCTTCCCCACTGTACACAACTTGAAAATGGATGTACAATCTACATAACCCCGTGCTGTACCTGTTCTGGGTGTGTTTGATGGGGACAGTGTAGAGGGAGCTTTACTCTGTATCTAACCCCGTGCTGTACCTGTCCTGGGAATGTTTGATGGGGTCAGTGTAGAGGGAGATTTACTCTGTATCCAACCCCGTGCTGTACCTGTCCTGGGAGGGTTTGATGGGGACGGTCCAGAGGGAGATTTACTCTGTATCTAATCCCGTGCTGTACCTGTCCTGGAAGTGTTTGATGGGGACAGTGTAGAGGGAGCTTTACTCTGTATCTAACCCCGTGTGTACCTGTCCTGGGAGTGTTTGATGGGGACGGTGTAGAGGGAGGTTTACTCTGTATCTAACCCCGTGCTGTACCTGTCCTGGGAGTGTTTGATGGGGATGGTGTAGAGGGAGATTTACTCTGTATCTAACCCCGTGCTGTACCTGTCCAGGGAGTGTTTGATGCTGACACTGTAGAGGGAGCTTTACTCTGTATCTAACCCCGTGCTGTTCCTGTCCTGGGAGTGTTTGATGGGGACGGTGTAGAGGGAGCTTTACTCTATATCCCACCCCGTGCTGTACCTGTCCTGGGAGTGTTTGATGGGGACGGTGTAGAGGGAGCTTTACTCTGTATCTAACCCCGTGCTGTACCTGTCCTGGGAGTGTTTGATGGGGACAGTGTAGAGGAGCTTTACTCTGTATCTAACCCCGTGCTGTACCTGTCCTGGGAGTGTTTGATGGGGACAGTGTAGAGGGAGATTTACTCTGTATCTATCCCCGTGCTGTACCTGTCCTGGGAGTGTTTGATGGGGACAGTGTAGAGAGAGATTTACTCTGTATCTAACCCTGTGCTGTACCTGTCCTGGGAGTGTTTGATGGGGACGGTGTAGAGGGAGATTTACTCTGTATCTAACCCCGTGCTGTACCTGTCCTGGGAGTGTTTGATGGGGACGGTGTAGAGGGAGCTTTACTCTGTATCTAACCCCGTGCTGTACCTGTCCTGGGAGTGTTTGATGGGGACAGTGTAGAGGGAGCTTTACTCTGTATCTAACCCCGTGCTGTACCTGTCCTGGAAGTGTTTTTTGGGGACAGTGTAGAGGGAGATTTACTCTGTATCTAACCCCGTGCTGTACCTGTCCTGGGAGTGTTTGATGGGGACAGTGTAGAGGGAGCTTTACTCTGTATCTAACCCCGTGCTGTACCTGTCCTGGGAGTGTTTGATGGGGACAGTGTAGAGGGAGATTTACTCTGTATCTAACCCCGTATCGAACTGCGGGGGCTGTTTTACCGGCATGAGTAGGCTGAGAGATGATTTTCGAGAGCTGTTCAATATCCCAAGTGGACTGTGCAGCGCGGATGGGCTAAGTTGTTCCCTCTTGTTCAAGGATCAAAAACGAATGAGAGCACAAGTTGGCATTGACTTGCAGCGGAAGCGAGTGTGATGTGAGGGTGTGCTGATTCACTCAGCGAGTGGTTGAACCTAGCCATTCAAGAGGGCAATGGATGATCTTGAGAGCCGAAACAATGTACAGGGGTGAGGGGCAAAGGCAGGGAAGTATTAACGGGTCATTCTGCTCGCTTGGACAGTTGGTGGGGACACGATGGGCCTACTCTGTTAAAATTCTGAGACTCTGCGATCCTATGACAGTGCCGCCTGTGATTGACCCCCATCAGGAATGGACCTTCCAAGCGATCGATGGGAATCTGAAATGACTGCTTACCCGAATCAGAAGGGTGACCCTCGTCAAGTGGCTGACAGGCTTGTGCAGGAGTGCTGTAAAAGAAACCACAGCGGAGGTCAGATCACAGAGTTACCTGCTCTCATTTACTCTGTGTTCGCTTCTCCCAGTTCAACCCACCCCTGCAGCTCCCAACACTTCCCTAACTCAGCGAGAGTGCCCTGTGGGCAACTCAAGCCTGAAACACCGCCCAACACTTCCCACTTAATGAGGAAGGGCCGCGCTGTCCACGGGCAGTGCTGAGGGAGATCCGCACTGTCGGAGGGTCAGTGCTGAGGGAGATCCGCACTGTCGGAGGGTCAGTGCTGAGGGAGAGGCGCACTGTCGGAGGGTCAGTGCTGTGGGAGAGCCTCACTGTCGGAGGGTCAGTGCTGAGGGAGCGCCGCACTGTTGGAGGGTCAGTGCTGAGGGAGAGCCGCAGTGTCAGAGGGTCAGTGCTGAGGGAGCCCCGCACTTTCGGAGGGTCAGTGCTGAGGGAGAGCCGCACTGTCTGAGTGTCAGTGCTGAGGGAGAGCCGCACTGTCAGAGGGTCAGTACTGAGGGAGAGCCGGACTGTCGGAGGGCCAATACTGAGGTAGCGCCGGACTGTCGGAGGGTCAGTACTGAGGGAGAGCCAGACTGTCGGAGGGCCAGTACTGAGGTAGCGCCGCAGTGTCAGAGTGTCAGTGCTGAGGGAGCCCCGCACTGTTGGAGGGTCAGTACTGAGGGAGAGTCGCACTGTCGGAGGATCAGTACTGAGGGAGAGCCACACTGTCGGAGGGTCAGTGCTGAGGGAGAGCCGCACTGTCGGAGGGTCAGTACTGAGGGAGAGCCGCACTGTCAGAGGGTCAGTACTGAAGGAGAGCCGCACTGTCGGAGGGTCAGTACTGAGGGAGAGCTGCACTGTTGGAGGGTCAGTACTGAGGGAGAGCCGCACTGTCGGAGGGTCAGTACTGAGGAGTGCCACACTGTTGGAGGGTCAGTGCTGAGGGAGTGCCACACTGTCAGAGGGTCAGTACTGAGGGACGCTGCACTGTCGGAGGGCGAGTGCTGAGGGAGCGTCGCGCTGTCGGAGGGTCTGTACTGAGGGAGAGCCGCACTGTCGGAGGGTGAGTACTGAGGGAACGTTGCACTGTCAGAGGGTCAGTGCTGAGGGAGGGAGGCACTGTCGGAGTGTCAGTGATGAGGAGCCACGTCCATGTGTCCTTCTGTCCGTCTCTTGCGCCTCTGGGTAGAACAGTAGCTCGGGGACAGAGGGCCTGGCAACAGCCCCCACCACGCCCCCACCCTCTGAGGCACTGTTGGCTCCAGACAGCCCCACAATCATCGGGTACCGCCTGCCCCCATAGTGTCCGGCCGAGCGGGTCTCCAGCCCCTGACTGCGGGGCAAACTCTGTCCTTGGGGGAGCAGCCAACGCCCAGTGGGTGACCCCCAGTGGAGGAGCAGGAAGGGCCCTGAGTGGCGGAGAGGGTGAAGTGCCCGGTGTTGGGTAGACTGGTGTTGGTTGGGTTAGGGAGTGGGTGGCGTGGGTGGATTGACCTTCATGCCGCTGTTTGGTCAGGGTGATAATTGGGTGTTCAGACCCAGCTCGCTGGGCCTCAATCCAAAAATGCCAAGCATCGTTCCTCCCCTCCCTTTGAGGAGTTAACATCAACGCGCCATCTGCACAGTCCCACCCAAGAGGGATAGGCAAGGACAGAAAACAATGGGCAAACCCAACAGGTCTGGCAGCATCAGCGGACAGAGAAACAGAATGACCAGTCCATATGGCCCTTTGAATGGCTGTTCTCTCACTCTCTCTCTCTCTCCCTCCCTCTCTGTCTATTGGTGTCAAACTCTCTCTATCCATATCAGCCACTGAGTACAATCCCAATGAACCCAAACCCCTTCCCGTGCACTCCCACTGTACACAATCCCAATGGACCCAAACCCCTTCCCGTTCACTCCCACTGTAAACAAACCCAATGGACCCAAACCCCTTCCCGTTCACACCCACTGTACACAATCCCAATGGACCCAAACCCCTTCCCGTTCACTCCCACTGAACACAATCCCAATGGATCCAAACCCCTTCCTGTTCACTCCAACTGTACACAATCCCAATGGACCCAAACCCCTTCCCGTTCACACCCACCGTACACAATCCCAATGGACCCAAACCCCTTCCCGTTCACTCCCACCGTACACAATCCCAATGGACCCAAAACCCTTCCCATTCACTCACACTGTACACAATCCCAATGGACCCAAACCCCTTCCCGTTCACTCCCACCGTACACAATCCCAATGGACCCAAACCCCTTCCCGTTCAATCCCACTGTACACAATCCCAATGGACCCAAACCCCTTCCCGCTCACTCCCACTGTACACAATCCCAATGGACCCAAACCCCTTCCCGTTCACTCCCACCGTACACAATCCCAATGGACCCAAACCCCTTCCCGTTCACTCCCACTGTACACAATCCCAATGGACCCAAACCCCTTCCCCTTCACTCCCACTGTACACAATCCCAATGGACCAAAACCCCTTCCCGTTCACTCCAACTGTACACAATCCCAATGGACACAAACCCCTTCCCGTTCACTCCCACTGTACACAATCCCAACGGACCCAAATACCTTCCCATTCACTCCCACTGTACACAATCCCAATGGACACAAACCCCTTCCCGTTCACTCCAACTGTACACAATCCCAATGGACCCAAACCCCTTCCCATTCACTCCCACTGTACACAATCCCAATGGACCCAAACCCCTTCCCATTCACTCCCACTGTACACAATCCCAGTGGACCCAAAACGCTTCCTGTTCACTCCCACTGTACACAATCCCAATGGACCCAAACCCCTTCCCGTTCACTTTCACTTTACAGAATCCCTATGGAGCCAAACCCCTTCCCATTCACTCCCACTGTACACAATCCCAATGGACCCAAACACCTTCCCGTTCACTCCCACTGTACACAATCCCAATGGACCCAAACCCCTTCCTGTTCACTCCCACTGTACACAATCCCAATGGACCCAAACCCCTTCCCGTTCACTCCCACTGTACACAATACTCATGGACCCAAACCCCTTCCCGTTCACTCCCACTGTACACAATCCCAATGGTCCCAAACACCTTCCCGTTCACTCGCACTGTGCACAATCCCAATGGAGCCAAACCCCTTCCCATTCACTCCCACTGTACACAATCCCAACGGAACCAAACACCTTCCCGTTCACTCCCACTGTACACAATCCCAATGGACCCAAACCCCTTCCCGTTCACTCCCACCGTACACAATCCCAATGGAACCAAACCCCTTCCCGTTCACTCCCACTGTACAAAATCCCAATGGTCCCAAACCCCTTCCCATTCACTCCCACTGTACACAATCCCAATGGACACAAATCCCTTCCTGTTCACTCCCACTGTACACAATCCCAATGGACCAAAAACCCTTCTCGTTCACTCCCACTGTACACAATCACAATGGAACCAAACCCCTTCCTGCTCACTCCCACTGTACACAATCCCAATGTTCCCAAACCACTTCCCGTTCACTCCCACTGTACACAATCCCAATGGACCTAAAACCCTTCCCATTCACTCCCACTTTACACAATCCAAATGGACTCAAAACCCTTCCCGTTCACTCCCACTGTACACAATCCCAATGGTCCCAAACGCCTTCTCATTCACTCCCACTGTACACAATCCCAATGGACACAAATCCCTTCCTGTTCACTCCCACTGTACACAATCCCCATGGACCAAAAACCCTTCTCGTTCATTCCCACTGTACACAATCCCAATGGACCCAAAACGCTTCCCGTTGACTACCACTGTACACAATCCCAATGGAACCAAACCCCTTCCCGTTCACTCCCACTGTACACAATCCCAATGGACCCAAACCCCTTCCTGTTCACTCCCACTGTACAAAATCCCAATGGACCCAAACCGCTTCCCGTTCACTCCCACTGTACACAATCCCAATGGACCCAAACCCCTTCCCTTTCACGCCCACTGTACACAATCCCAATGGACCCAAACCCCTTCCCGTTCACTCCCACTGTACACAATCCCAATGCACTCAAACCCCTTCCTGTTCACTCCTACTGTAAACAATCCCAATGGACCCAAACCCCTTCCCGTTCACTCCCACTGTACACAATCCCAATGGACCCAAACCCCTTCCCGTTCACACCCACTGTACACAATCCTAATGGACCCAAACCCCTTCTGATTCACTCCCACTGTACAAAATCCCAATGGACCCAAACCCCTTCCCATTCACTCCCACCGTACACAATCCCAATGGACCCAATCTCCTTCCCGTTCACTCCCACTGTACATAATCCCAATGGAACCAAACCCCATCCCGTTCACTCCCACTGTACACAATCCCAATGGATCCAAACCCCTTCCCGTTCACTCCCACTGTACACAATCCCAATGGACCCAAAACCCTTCCTGTTCACTCCCACTGTACACAATCCCGATGGACCCAAACCCCTTCCCATTCACTCCCACTATACACAATCCCAATGGACCCAAATCCCTTCTCCTTCACTCCCACTGTACACAATCCCAATGGTCCCAAAACCCTTCCCGTTCACACCCACTGTACACAATCCCAATGGACCCAAACCCCTTCCCGTTCACACCCACTGTACACAATCCCAATGGACCCGAACCCCTTCTCGTTCACTCCCACTGTACACAATCCAAATGGACTCAAAACCCTTCCCGTTCACACCCATTGTACACAATCCCAAGGGACCCAAACCCATTCCCTTTCACTCCCACCGTACACAATCCCAATGGACCCAAACCCCTTCCCGTTCACTCCCACTGTACACAATCCCAATGGACCCAAACCCCTTCCCGTTCACTCCCACTGTACACCATCACAATGGACCCAAACCCCTTCCCGTTCACTCCCAGTGTACACAATCCCAATGGACCCAAACCCCTTCCCGTTCACTCCCACTGTACACAATCCCAATGGACCCAAACCCCTTCCCGTTCACTCCCACTGTACACAATCCCAATGGACCCAAACCCCTTCCTGTTCACACCCACTATACACAATCCCAATGGACCCAAACCCCTTCCCGTTCACTCCCACTGTACACAATCCCAATGGACCCAAACCCCTTCCTCTTCACTCCCACTGTACACAATCCCAATGGACCCAAACCTTTTCCGGTTCACTCCTACCGTAGACAATCGCAATGGACCCAAACCCCTTCCCGTTCACTCCCACTGTAAACAATCGCAAAGGACCCAAAGCCCTTCCCATTCACTCCCACTGTACACCATCCAAATGGACCCAAACCCCTTCCCATTCACTCCCACTGTACAACATCCCAATGGACACAAACCCCTTCCCGTTCACTCCCACTGTACACAATCCCAATGGACCCACACCGCTTCCTGTTCACTCCCACTGTACACAATCCCAATGAACCCAAACCCCTTCCCGTTCACTCCCACTGTACACAATCCCAATGGAACCAAAGCCCTTCCCGTTCACTCCCACCGTACACAATCCCAATGGAGCCAAACCCCTTCCCATTCACTCCCACTGTACACAATCCCAATGGACCAAAACCCCTTCCCGTTCACTCCAACTGTACACAATCCCAATGGACCCAAACCCCTTCCCATTCACTCCCACTGTACACAATCCCAATGGACCCAAACACCTTCCCGTTCACTCCCAATGTACACAATCCCAATGGACCCAAACCCCTTCCCGTTCACTCCCACTGTACACAATCCCAATGGACCCAAACCCCTTCCTGTTCACTCCCACTGTACACAATCCCAATGGACCCAAAACGCTTCCCATTTACTCCCACTGTACACAATCCCAATGGACCCAAACCCCTTCCCATTCACTCCCACTGTACACAATCCCAATGCAAACAAATCCCTTCCCGTTCACTCCCACTGTACACAATCCCAATGGACCCAAACCCCTTCCCATTCACTCCCACTATACACAATCCCAATGGACCCAAACCCCTTCTCCTTCACTCCCACTGTACACAATCCCAATGGTCCCAAACCCCTTCCCGTTCACTCCCACTGTACACAATCCCAATGGACCCAAACCCCTTCTCGTTCACTCCCACTGTACACAATCCCAATGGACCCAAACCCCTTCCCGTTCAATCCCACTGTACACAATCCCAATGGACCCAAACCCCTTCCCGCTCACTCCCACTGTACACAATCCCAATGGACCCAAACCCCTTCCCCTTCACTCCCACTGTACACAATCCCAATGGACCAAAACCCCTTCCCGTTCACTCCAACTGTACACAATCCCAATGGACACAAACCCCTTCCCGTTCACTCCCACTGTACACAATCCCAACGGACCCAAATACCTTCCCATTCACTCCCACTGTACACAATCCCAATGGACACAAACCCCTTCCCGTTCACTCCAACTGTACACAATCCCAATGGACCCAAACCCCTTCCCATTCACTCCCACTGTACACAATCCCAATGGACCCAAACCCCTTCCCATTCACTCCCACTGTACACAATCCCAGTGGACCCAAAACGCTTCCTGTTCACTCCCACTGTACACAATCCCAATGGACCCAAACCCCTTCCCGTTCACTTTCACTTTACAGAATCCCTATGGAGCCAAACCCCTTCCCATTCACTCCCACTGTACACAATCCCAATGGACCCAAACACCTTCCCGTTCACTCCCACTGTACACAATCCCAATGGACCCAAACCCCTTCCTGTTCACTCCCACTGTACACAATCCCAATGGACCCAAACCCCTTCCCGTTCACTCCCACTGTACACAATACTCATGGACCCAAACCCCTTCCCGTTCACTCCCACTGTACACAATCCCAATGGTCCCAAACACCTTCCCGTTCACTCGCACTGTGCACAATCCCAATGGAGCCAAACCCCTTCCCATTCACTCCCACTGTACACAATCCCAACGGAACCAAACACCTTCCCGTTCACTCCCACTGTACACAATCCCAATGGACCCAAACCCCTTCCCGTTCACTCCCACCGTACACAATCCCAATGGAACCAAACCCCTTCCCGTTCACTCCCACTGTACAAAATCCCAATGGTCCCAAACGCCTTCCCATTCACTCCCACTGTACACAATCCCAATGGACACAAATCCCTTCCTGTTCACTCCCACTGTACACAATCCCAATGGACCAAAAACCCTTCTCGTTCACTCCCACTGTACACAATCACAATGGAACCAAACCCCTTCCTGCTCACTCCCACTGTACACAATCCCAATGTTCCCAAACCACTTCCCGTTCACTCCCACTGTACACAATCCCAATGGACCTAAAACCCTTCCCATTCACTCCCACTTTACACAATCCAAATGGACTCAAAACCCTTCCCGTTCACTCCCACTGTACACAATCCCAATGGTCCCAAACGCCTTCTCATTCACTCCCACTGTACACAATCCCAATGGACACAAATCCCTTCCTGTTCACTCCCACTGTACACAATCCCCATGGACCAAAAACCCTTCTCGTTCATTCCCACTGTACACAATCCCAATGGACCCAAAACGCTTCCCGTTGACTACCACTGTACACAATCCCAATGGAACCAAACCCCTTCCCGTTCACTCCCACTGTACACAATCCCAATGGACCCAAACCCCTTCCTGTTCACTCCCACTGTACAAAATCCCAATGGACCCAAACCGCTTCCCGTTCACTCCCACTGTACACAATCCCAATGGACCCAAACCCCTTCCCTTTCACGCCCACTGTACACAATCCCAATGGACCCAAACCCCTTCCCGTTCACTCCCACTGTACACAATCCCAATGCACTCAAACCCCTTCCTGTTCACTCCTACTGTAAACAATCCCAATGGACCCAAACCCCTTCCCGTTCACTCCCACTGTACACAATCCCAATGGACCCAAACCCCTTCCCGTTCACACCCACTGTACACAATCCTAATGGACCCAAACCCCTTCTGATTCACTCCCACTGTACAAAATCCCAATGGACCCAAACCCCTTCCCATTCACTCCCACCGTACACAATCCCAATGGACCCAATCTCCTTCCCGTTCACTCCCACTGTACATAATCCCAATGGAACCAAACCCCATCCCGTTCACTCCCACTGTACACAATCCCAATGGATCCAAACCCCTTCCCGTTCACTCCCACTGTACACAATCCCAATGGACCCAAAACCCTTCCTGTTCACTCCCACTGTACACAATCCCGATGGACCCAAACCCCTTCCCATTCACTCCCACTATACACAATCCCAATGGACCCAAATCCCTTCTCCTTCACTCCCACTGTACACAATCCCAATGGTCCCAAAACCCTTCCCGTTCACACCCACTGTACACAATCCCAATGGACCCAAACCCCTTCCCGTTCACACCCACTGTACACAATCCCAATGGACCCGAACCCCTTCTCGTTCACTCCCACTGTACACAATCCAAATGGACTCAAAACCCTTCCCGTTCACACCCATTGTACACAATCCCAAGGGACCCAAACCCATTCCCTTTCACTCCCACCGTACACAATCCCAATGGACCCAAACCCCTTCCCGTTCACTCCCACTGTACACAATCCCAATGGACCCAAACCCCTTCCCGTTCACTCCCACTGTACACCATCACAATGGACCCAAACCCCTTCCCGTTCACTCCCAGTGTACACAATCCCAATGGACCCAAACCCCTTCCCGTTCACTCCCACTGTACACAATCCCAATGGACCCAAACCCCTTCCCGTTCACTCCCACTGTACACAATCCCAATGGACCCAAACCCCTTCCTGTTCACACCCACTATACACAATCCCAATGGACCCAAACCCCTTCCCGTTCACTCCCACTGTACACAATCCCAATGGACCCAAACCCCTTCCTCTTCACTCCCACTGTACACAATCCCAATGGACCCAAACCTTTTCCGGTTCACTCCTACCGTAGACAATCGCAATGGACCCAAACCCCTTCCCGTTCACTCCCACTGTAAACAATCGCAAAGGACCCAAAGCCCTTCCCATTCACTCCCACTGTACACCATCCCAATGGACCCAAACCCCTTCCCATTCACTCCCACTGTACAACATCCCAATGGACACAAACCCCTTCCCGTTCACTCCCACTGTACACAATCCCAATGGACCCACACCGCTTCCTGTTCACTCCCACTGTACACAATCCCAATGAACCCAAACCCCTTCCCGTTCACTCCCACTGTACACAATCCCAATGGAACCAAAGCCCTTCCCGTTCACTCCCACCGTACACAATCCCAATGGAGCCAAACCCCTTCCCATTCACTCCCACTGTACACAATCCCAATGGACCAAAACCCCTTCCCGTTCACTCCAACTGTACACAATCCCAATGGACCCAAACCCCTTCCCATTCACTCCCACTGTACACAATCCCAATGGACCAAAACCCCTTCCCGTTCACTCCAACTGTACACAATCCCAATGGACACAAACCCCTTCCCATTCACTCCCACTGTACACAATCCCAACGGACACAAATACCTTCCCATTCACTCCCACTGTACACAATCCCAATGGACCCAAACCCCTTCCCGTTCACTCCAACTGTACACAATCCCAATGGACCCAAACCCCTTCCCATTCACTCCCACTGTACACAATCCCAATGGACCCAAACACCTTCCCGTTCACTCCCAATGTACACAATCCCAATGGACCCAAACCCCTTCCCGTTCACTCCCACTGTACACAATCCCAATGGACCCAAACCCCTTCCCGTTCACACCCACTGTAGACAATCCCAACGGAACCAAACACCTTCTCGTTCACTCCCACTGTACACAATCCCTATGGACCAAAACCCCTTCCCTTTCACTCCCACAGTACACAATCTCAATGGACCCAAACCCCTTCCTGTTCACTCCCACTGTACACAATCCCAATGGACCCAAAACGCTTCCCATTTACTCCCACTGTACACAATCCCAATGGACCCAAACCCCTTCCCATTCACTCCCACTGTACACAATCCCAATGCAAACAAATCCCTTCCCGTTCACTCCCACTGTACACAATCCCAATGGACCCAAACCCCTTCCCATTCACTCCCACTATACACAATCCCAATGGACCCAAACCCCTTCTCCTTCACTCCCACTGTACACAATCCCAATGGTCCCAAACCCCTTCCCGTTCACTCCCACTGTACACAATCCCAATGGACCCAAACCCCTTCTCGTTCACTCCCACTGTACACAATCCCAATGGAACCAAAATCCTTCCTGCTCACTCCCACTGTACACAATCCCAATGGACCCAAACCCCTTCCCGTTCACTCCCACTGTACACAATCCCAATGGACCTAAAACCCTTCCTGCTCACTCCCACTGTACACAATCCAAATGGACTCAAAACCCTTCCCGTTCACACCCACTGTACACAATCCCAAGGGACCCAAACCCCTTCCCGTTCACTCCCACGGTACACAATCCCTATGGACTCAAAGCCCTTCCTGTTCACTCCCACCGTACAACATCCCAATGGACCCAAACCCCTTCCCGTTCACTCCCACTGTACACAATCCCAATGGACCCAATCTCCTTCCCGTTCACTCCCACTGTACACAATCCCAATGGACCCAAACCCCTTCCTGTTCACTCCAACTGTACACAATCCCAATGGACCCAAACCCCTTCCCGTTCACTCCCACTGTACACAATCCCAATGGACCCAAACCCCTTCCCATTCACTCACACTGTACACAATCCCTATGGACCCAAACCCCTTCCCGTTCACTCCCACTGTGCACATTCCCAATGGACCCAAACCCCTTCCCGTTCACTCCCACCGTACACAATCCCAATGGACCCAAACCCCTTCCCATTCACTCCCACTGTACACAATTCCAATGGACCCAAACCCCTTCCCGTTCACTCCCACAGTACACACTCCCAATGGACACAAACCCCTTCCCGTTCACTCCCACTGTACACAATCCCAATGGACCCAAACCCCTTCCCGTTCACTCCCACTGTACACAATCCCAATGGACCCAAACCCCTTCCCGTTCACTCCCACTGTACACAATCCCAATGGACCCAAACCCCTTCCCATTCACTCACACTGTACACAATCCCTATGGACCCAAACCCCTTCCCATTCACTCCCACTGTGCACATTCCCAATGGACCCAAACCCCTTCCCGTTCACTCCCACCGTACACAATCCCAATGGACCCAAACCCCTTCCCATTCACTCCCACTGTACACAATCCCAATGGACCCAAACCCCTTCCCGTTCACTCCCACAGTACACACTCCCAATGGACCCAAACCCCTTCCCGTTCACTCCCACTGTACACAATCCCAATGGACCCAAACCCCTTCCCGTTCACTCCCACTGTACACAATCCCAATGGACCCAAACCCTTCCCGTTCACTCCCACCGTACACAATCCCAATGGACCCAAACCCCTTCCCAATCACTCCCACTGTATACAGTCCCAATGGACCCAAACCCCTTCCCTTTCACTCTCACCGTACACAATCCCAATAGACCCAAACCCCTTCCCGTTCACTCCCACCATACACAATCCCAATGGACCCAAACCCCTTCCCGTTCACTCCCAGTGTACACAATCCCAATGGACCCAAACCCCCTTCCCGTTCACTCCCACTGTACACAATCCCAATGGACCCAAACCCCTTCCCATTCACTCCCACTGTACACACTCCCAATGGACCCAAACCCCTTCCCGTTCACTCCCACTGTGCACAATCCCAATGGACCCAAACCCCTTCCCAATCACTCCCACTGTACACAATCCCAATGGACCCAAACCCCTTCCCGCTCACTCCCACTGTACACAATCCCAATGGACCCAAACCCCTTCCCATTCACTCCCACTGTACACAATCCCAATGGACCCAAACCCCTTCCCAATCACTCCCACTGTATACAGTCCCAATGGACCCAAACCCCTTCCCGTTCACTCCCAGCGTACACAATCCCAATAGACCCAAACCCCTTCCCGTTCACTCCCACCGTACACAATCCCAATGGACAAAAACCCCTTCCCGTTCACTCCCAGTGTACACAATCCCAATGGACCCAAACCCCTTCCCGTTCACTCCACTGTACACAATCCCAATGGACCCAAACCCCTTCCCGTTCACTCCCACTGTACACAATCCCAATGAACCCAAACCCCTTCCCGTTCACTCCCACTGTACACAATCCCAATGGACCCAAACCCCTTCCCATTCACTCCCACTGTACACACTCCCAATGGACCCAAACCCCTTCCCGTTCACTCCCACTGTACACCATCCCACTGGACCCAAACCCCTCCCCGTTCACTCCCACTGTACACACTCCCAATGGACCCAAACCCCTTCCCGTTCACTCCCACAGTACACAATCCCAATGGACCCAAACCCCTTCCCGTTCACTCCCACTGTACACACTCCCAATGGACACAAACCCCTTCCCGTTCACTCCCACTGTACACACTCCCAATGGACCCAAACCCCTCTGCTAATGTTTACTCTCTGCTCCTCCAAAGCTTATTCTCAGTCCAGAGTTATCTAACCTATCTCATATCTCAGGCACTCCCTCTGCCCCCACCACCCCCTCTCCCCCCAGCCGACACTCCCAATCCTTACATACCTTCCAGTGTGATTGTTGTCGGGCTTTCCTTCAACTCCTTGGTCTGTTTCATCCACATTTTCTGAGGATAGATAAAATGAGAGTCAGAATATCAGGAATAGTCTGGGATCCACCTTTTGATATTGTCAGAGGAAGAGGTAGATTTAATACAGAGAGAGGCTGATTCATCAACATAACAATAAGGAGATAACGTCATCTTGGGCTCTGTGGGAGAGTACAGACACAGAGTGAGGCAGGGATGCAGACAGGGAGCTGACAGGGAGAGAGATAGAGGGATGGAGAGAGGGAGGTAGAGAGAGAGGCAGAGGGAGATAGAGAATCAGAGAGAGAGAGTCAGGGAGAGAGAGGCAGAGGGAGATAGAGAATCAGAGAGAGAGGGTCAGAGAGGGAGGCAGAGAGAGATAGAGAGACAGGGAGACAGCCAGACAGAGAGAGAAAAACAGAGAGACAGAGAGAGAGCTAGACAGGGAGAGAGAGATAGAGAAACAGAGAGAGAGCTAGACAGACAGAGAGAGAGAGAGAAAGGCAGAGAGAGAGACAGAGAGAGAGGGACAGATAGATCGATAGACAGAGGGAGAGGGAGAGAGCGCGGCATAGAGAGAGAGCAGTTTGACTGACAGAGAGACAGACAGAGGGAGAGAAACAGAAAGGGAGGCAGAGAGAGAGAGAGACAGGGTGACAAAGATAGAGACAGAGAGAGACAGACAGAGAGAGAGAGAGACAGGGAAAGAGAGAGAAAAATACAGTGCGAGAGGCTGGTGTAGCCAGTGGTCACACTGGGACAGAGACAGAGAAAGAGAGAGAGAGAGAGACAGAGAGAGAGAGAGACAGAGAGAGAGAGAGAGACAGGGAGAGAGAGAGGCAGAGAGACAGAGAGAGAGACAGAGAGAGAGAGGCAGAGAGCGAGAGAGAGACAGGGAGAGAGAGAGAGGCAGAGAGAGAGAGAGAGACAGAGAGAGAGAGAGAGAGAGACAGGGAGAGAGAGAGACAGAGAGAGAGAGAGAGAGAGAGAGAGGCAGAGAGAGAGAGACAGGGGAGAGAGAGAGAGGCAGAGAGACAGAGAGAGAGAGAGACAGAGAGCGAGTAAGAGAGAGAGAGGCAGAGAGAGAGAGAGAGACAGGGAGAGAGAGAGAGGCAGAGAGAGAGAGAGAGACAGAGAGAGAGAGAGAGAGAGACAGGGAGAGAGAGAGGCAGAGAGACAGAGAGAGAGAGAGACAGAGAGAGAGAGAGAGAGAGAGAGAGAGGCAGAGAGAGAGAGAGAGACAGGGAGAGAGAGAGAGGCAGAGAGACAGAGAGAGAGAGAGACAGAGAGAGAGAGAGAGAGAGACAGAGAGAGAGAGAGAGAGAGAGACAGGGAGAGAGAGGCAGAGAGACAGAGAGAGAGACAGAGAGAGAGAGGCAGAGAGAGAGAGGCCAGAGAGAGAGAGAGAGACAGGGAGAGAGAGAGAGGCAGAGAGAGAGAGAGACAGAGAGAGAGAGAGAGAGACAGATACAGAGAGAGAGAGAGAGGCAGAGAGAGAGAGAGAGAGACAGAGAGAGAGAGAGAGACAAGGAGAGAGAGAGAGGCAGAGAGACAGAGAGAGAGAGAGACAGAGAGAGAGAGAGAGAGACAGAGAGAGAGAGAGAGACAGAGAGAGAGAGAGAGACAAGGAGAGAGAGAGAGGCAGAGAGACAGAAAGAGAGACAGAGAGAGAGAGGCAGAGAGAGAGAGAGAGACAAGGAGAGAGAGAGAGGCAGAGAGACAGAAAGAGAGACAGAGAGAGAGAGGCAGAGAGAGTGAGAGAGGCAGAGAGAGAGACAGACAAAGAGAAAGACAGAGAGAGAGACAGAGAGAAAGCGAGAGAGAGACAGAGAAAGAGAAGCAAAGGGAAAAAACACAGAGAGAGAGATAGAAAGAGAGCGAGAAAAGAGACAGACAGTGCGAGAGACAGATAGAGAAAGAGGATACAGAAAGAAAGAGAGAGGGAGGGAGTGAGACAGAGATACGTGGAGACAGAGACAGAGATGGAGAGAGAGACAGAGAGACAGGCAGAGAGGTGGAGGCAGGTAGAGAGAGAGAATACGGAGACAGACTGTGAGGGTATCTGAGTGTACCTCAGCAATTTGTTTAAACTGATCCTTGCTCTGAATGCATTTCTCAGCTGTCTCCACGGCGACGGAGTAGTTACTAAGGAAGGCACGATAAACCCCAAACTGCTTCACCTAAAATTAAAGCATTGGATGAATTAACACACAGGGCACAGTGCGAATATCAGTCACACGACGCTGACACCTCACACACCGTCCACTCAGATACTGTCACATCTAACAGTTGTGTCCCCTAACAGCGTCACCTCTAACAGTGTCTCCTCTAAACTTTTCACCTCCAACAGTATCACCTCTAACAGTGTCTCCTCTAACAGTGTCTCCTCTAAACTTTTCACCTCCAACAGTATCACCTCTAACAGTGTCTCCTCTAACAGTGTCTCCTCAAACAGTGTCTCCTCTAACAGTGTCTCCTCCAACAGTATCACCTCTAACAGTGTCTCCTCTAATAGTGTCATCTCTAACAGTGTCACTTCTAACAGTGTCTCCTCTAACAGTATCACCTCTAACAGTATCTCCTCTAACAGTGTCTCCTCTAACAGTGTCTCCTTTAACAGTGTCACCTCTAACAGTGTCTCCTCTAACAGTGTCTCCTCTAACAGTGTCTCCTCTAACAGTGACACCTCTAACAGTGTCACCTCTATCACTGTCACCTCTAACAGTGTCACCTCTATCACTGTCACCTCTAACAGTGTCACCTGTTACAGTGTCACCTCTATCACTGTCACCTCTAACAGTGTCACCTCTAACAGTGTCTCCTCTAACAGTGTCACCTCTAACAGTATCACCTCTAACAGTGTCTCCTCTAACAGTGTCTCCTCTAACAGTGTCACCTCTAACAGTGTCTCCTCTAACAGTATCACCACTAACAGTGTCACCTCTAACAGTATCACCTCTAACAGTATCTCCTCTAACAGTGTCTCCTCTAACAGTGTCTCCTTTAACAGTGTCACATCTAACAGTGTCTCCTCTAACAGTGTCTCCTCTAACAGTGACACCTCTAACAGTGTCACCTCTATCACTGTCACCTCTAACAGTGTCACCTCTATCACTGTCACCTTTAACAGTGTCACCTGTAACAGTGTCACCTCTATCACTGTCACCTCTAACAGTGTCACCTCTAACAGTGTCTCCTCTAACAGTGTCACCTCTAACAGTATCACCTCTAACAGTGTCTCCTCTAACAGTGTCTCCTCTAACAGTGTCACCTCTAACAGGGTCTCCTCTAACAGTATCACCACTAACAGTGTCACCTCTAACAGTATCACCTCTAACAGTGTCACCTCTAACAGTATCACCTCTAACAGCGTCTCCTCTAACAGTGTCACCTCTAACAGCGTCTCCTCTAACAGTATCACCTCTAACAGTGTCACCTCTAACAGTGACACTTCTAACAGTGTCACCTCTAACAGTGTCACCTCTAACAGTGTCTCCTCTAACAGTGTCTCCTCTAACATTGTCACCTCTAACAGTGTCTCCTCTAACAGTGTCACCCCTAACAGTGTCTCCCCTAACAGTGTCTCCCCTAACAGTGTCACTTCAAACAGTGTTACCTCTAACAGTGTCTCCTCTAACAGTGTTACCTCTAACAGTGTCTCCTCTAACAGTGTCTCCTCTAACAGTGTTACCTCTAACAGTGTCACCTCTAACAGTCTCTCCTCTAACAGTGTTACCTCTAACAGTGTCTCCTCTAACATTGTCACCTCTAACAGTGTCTCCGCTAACAGTGTCTCCTCTAACAGTGTCACCTCTAACAGTGTATCCCCTAACAGTGACACCTCTAACAGGGTCTCCTCTATCACTGTCACCTCTAACAGTGACACCTCTAACAGTGTCTCCTCTAACAGTGCCTCCTCTAACAGTGTCACCTCTAACAGTGTCACCTCTAACAGTGACACCTCTAACAGTGTCTCCTCTAACAGTGTCTCCTCTAACAGTGTCACCTCTAACAGTGTCTCCTCTAACAGTGTCTCCTCTAACAGTGTCACCTCTATCACTGTCACCTCTAACAGTGTCACCTCTAACAGTGTCACCTCTAACAGTGTCTGCTCTAACAGTGTCACCTCTAACAGTGTCTCCTCTAACAGTGTCACCTCTAACAGTGTCACCTCTAACAGTTTCACCTCTAACAGTGTCACCTCTAACAGTGTCACCTCTAACAGTGTCTCCTCTAACAGTGTCTCCTCTAACATTGTCACCTCTAACAGTGACACCTCTAACAGTGTCTCCTCTAACAGTGTCTCCTCTAACAGTGTCTCCTCTAACCGTGTCACCTCTAACAGTGTCTCCGCTAACAGTGTCTCCTCTAACAGTGTCTCCTCTAACAGTGACACCTCTAACAGTGTCTCCTCTAACAGTGTCTCCTCTAACATTGTCTCCTCTAACATTGTCACCTCTAACAGTGACACCTCTAACAGTGTCTCCTCTAACAGTGTCTCCTCTAACATTGTCACCTCTAACAGTGTCTCCTCTAACAGTGTCTCCTCTAACAGTGTCTCCTCTAACCGTGTCACCTCTAACAGTGTCTCCGATAACAGTGTCACCTCTAACAGTGTCTCCGCTAACAATGTCACCTCTAACAGTGTCTCCTCTAACAGTGTCTCCGCTAACAGTGTCTCCTCTAACAGTGTCTCCTCTAACGTTTTCACCTCTCACAGTTTCTCCTCTAACAGTGTCTCCTCTAACAGTGTCTCCTTTAAAAGTGTCACATCTAACAGTGATACCTCTAACATTCTCACCTCTAACAGTGTCACCTCTAAAAGTGTCTCCTCTAGCAGTGTCTCCTCTAACAGTGTCACCTCTAACAGTGTCACCTGTAACGGTGTCTACTCTAATACTGTCACCTCTAACAGTGTCTCCTCTTATAGTGTCACCGCTAACATTGTCTCCTCTAACAGTGTCACCTCTTACAGTGTCTCCTCTAACAGTGTCTCCTCTAACAGTTTCACCTCTAACAGTGTCTCCTCTAACAGTGTCTCCTCTAAAAGTGTCTCCTCTAACAGTGTCACCTCTAACAGTGTCACCTCTAACAGTGTCACCTCTAACAGTGTCTCCTCTAACAGTGTCTCCTCTAACAGTGTCACCTCTATCACTGTCACCACTAACAGTGTCACCTCTAACAGTGTCTCCTCTAACATTGTCACCTCTAACAGTGTCACCTCTAACAGTGTCACCTCTAACAGTGTCACCTCTAACAGTGTCTCCTCTAACAGTGACACATTAACAGTGTCACCTCTAACAGTGTCTCCTCTAACAGTGTCTCCGTTAACAGTGTCACCTCTAACAGTGACACCTCTAACAGTGTCTCCTCTAACAGTGTCTCCTCTAACAGTGTCATCTCTAACAGTGTCACCTCTAACAGTGTCTCCTCTAACAGTGTCACCTCTAACAGTGTCACCTCTAACAGTGTCTCCTCTAACGGTGTCTCCTCTAACAGTGTCTCCTCTAACGGTGTCTCCTCTAACAGTGTCACCTCGAACAGTGACACCTCTAACAGTGTTACCTTTAACAGTGTCTCCTCTAAAAGTGACACCTCTAACAGTGTTACCTCTAACAGTGTCTCCTCTAACAGTGTCACTTCTAACACTGTCTCCTCTAACAGTGTCACCTCTAACAGTGTCACCTCTAACAGTGTCACCTCTAACAGTGTCACCTTTAACAGTGTCACTTCTAACAGTGTCACCTCTAACAGTGTCTCCTCTAACAGTGACACCTCTAACAGTGCCACCTTTAACAGTGTCACCTCTAACAGTGTCTCCTCTAGCAGTGTCAACTCAAAAAGTATCTCCGCTAACAGTGTCTCCTCTATCACTGTCACCTCTAACAGTGTCACCTCTAACAGTGTCTCCTCTAACAGTGTCTCCTCTAACAGTGTCTCCTCTAACAGTGTCTCCTCTAAAAGTGTCTCCTCTAACAGTGTCTCCTCTAACAGTGTCTCCGCTAACAGTGTCTCCTCTAACAGTGTGTCCTCTAACAATGTCTCCTCTAACAGTGTCACCTCTAACAGTGTCTCCTCTAAAAGTGTCTCCTCTAACAGTGTCTCCTCTAACAGTGTCTCCTCTAACAGTGTCTCCTCTAAAAGTGTCTCCTCTAACAGTGTCTCCTCTAACAGTGTCTCCGCTAACAGTGTCTCCTCTAACAGTGTGTCCTCTAACAATGTCTCCTCTAACAGTGTCTCCTCTAACAGTGTCTCCTCTAACAGTGTCTCCTCTAACAGTGTCTCCTCTAAAAGTGTCTCCTCTAACAGTGTCTCTTCTAAAACTGTCTCCTCTAACAGTGTCTCCTCTAACAGTGTCTCCTCTAAAAGTGTCTCCTCTAACAGTGTCTCCTCTAAAAGTGTCTCCTCTAACAGTGTCTCCTCTAACAGTGTCTCCTCTAACAGTGTCTTCTCTAACAGTGTCACCTCTAACAGTGTCACCTCTAACAGTGTCTCCTCTAACGTTTTCACCTCTCACAGATTCTCCTCTAACAGTGTCACCTCTAACTGTGTCACCTCTAACAGTGACACCTCTAACAGTGTCACCGCTAACAGTGTCTCCTCTAACAGTGTCTCCTTTAAAAGTGTCACATCTAACAGTGATACCTCTAACATTCTCACCTCTAACAGTGTCTCCTCTAACAGTCTCACCTCTAACATTGTCACCTCTAACAGTGTCTCCTCTAATAGTGTCACCTCTAACAGTGTCACCTCTAACATTGTCACCTCTAACAGTGTCTCCTCTAACAGTGTCACCTCTAACAGTGTCACCTCTAACAGTGTCACCTCTAACAGTGTCTCCTCTAACAGTGTCTACTCTAACAGTGTCTCCTCTAACACTGTCTCCTCTAACAGTGTCTCTTCTAAAAGTGTCTATTCTAACAATGTCACCTCTAACAGTGTCACCTCTAACGGTGTCTACTCTAATACTATCACCTCTAACAGTGTCACCTCTAACAGTGTCTCCTCTAACAGTGTCACCTCTAACAGTATCACCTCTAACAGTGTCTCCTCTAACAGTGTCTCCTCTAACAGTGTCACCTCTAACAGTGTCTCCTCTACCAGTATCACCACTAACAGTGTCACCTCTAACAGTATCACCTCTAACAGTGTCACCTCTAACAGTATCACCTCTAACAGCGTCTCCTCTAACAGTGTCACCTCTAACAGTGTCACCTCTAACAGCGTCTCCTCTAACAGTATCACCTCTAACAGTGTCACCTCTAACAGTGACACTTCTAACAGTGTCACATCTAACAGTGTCACCTCTAACAGTGTCTCCTCTAACAGTGTCTCCTCTAACATTGTCACCTCTAACAGTGTCTCCTCTAACAGTGTCAACCCTAACAGTGTCTCCCCTAACAGTGTCTCCCCTAACAGTGTCACTTCAAACAGTGTTACCTCTAACAGTGTCTCCTCTAACAGTGTTACCTCTAACAGTGTCTCCTCTAACAGTGTCTCCTCTAACAGTGTTACCTCTAACAGTGTCACCTCTAACAGTGTCTCCTCTAACAGTGTTTCCTCTAACAGTGTCTCCTCTAACATTGTCACCTCTAACAGTGCCTCCGCTAACAGTGTCTCCTCTAACAGTGTCACCTCTAACAGTGTCTCCCCTAACAGTGTCTCCTCTAACAGTGTCTCCTCTATCACTGTCACCTCTAACAGTGTCACCTCTAACAGTGTCTCCTCTAACAGTGTCTCCTCTAACAGTGTCACCTCTCACAGTGACACCTCTAACAGTGACACCTCTAACAGTGTCTCCTCTAACAGTGTCTCCTCTAACAGTGTCACCTCTAAAAGTGTCTCCTCTAACAGTGTCTCCTCTAAGAGTGTCACCTCTATCACTGTCACCTCTAACAGTGTCACCTCTAACAGTGTCTCCTCTAACAGTGTCTCCTCTAACATTGTCACTTCTAACAGTGACACCTCTAACAGTGTCTCCTCTAACAGTGTCTCCTCTAACATTTTCACCTCTAACAGTGACACCTCTAACAGTGTCTCCTCTAACAGTGTCTCCTCTAACAGTGTCTCCTCTAACCGTGTCACCTCTAACAGTGTCTCCGCTAACAGTGTCTCCTCTAACAGTGTCTCCTCTAACAGTGACACCTCTAACAGTGTCTCCTCTAACAGTGTCTCCTCTAACAGTGTCTCCTCTAACATTGTCACCTCTAACAGTGACACCTCTAACAGTGTCTCCTCTAACAGTGTCTCCTCTAACATTGTCACCTCTAACAGTGTCTCCTCTAACAGTGTCTCCTCTAACAGTGTCTCCTCTTACCGTGTCTCCTCTAACAGTGTCTCCGCTAACAGTGTCTCCTCTAACAGTGTCTCCTCTAACGTTTTCACCTCTCACAGTTTCTCCTCTAACAGTGTCTCCTCTAACAGTGTCTCCTTTAAAAGTGTCACATCAAACAGTGATACCTCTAACATTCTCACCTCTAACAGTGTCACCTCTAAAAGTGTCTCCTCTAGCAGTGTCTCCTCTAACAGTGTCACCTCTAACAGTGTCACCTGTAACGGTGTCTACTCTAATACTGTCACCTCTAACAGTGTCTCCTCTTATAGTGTCACCGCTAACATTGTCTCCTCTAACAGTGTCACGTCTTACAGTGTCTCCTCTAACAGTGTCTCCTCTAACAGTTTCACCTCTAACAGTGTCTCCTCTAACAGTGTCTCCTCTAAAAGTGTCTCCTCTAACAGTGTCACCTCTAACAGTGTCACCTCTAACAGTGTCTCCTCTAACAGTGTCTCCTCTAACAGTGTCACCTCTATCACTGTCACCTCTGACAGTGTCACCTCTAACAGTGTCTCCTCTAACATTGTCACCTCTAACAGTGTCACCTGTAACAGTGTCACCTGTAACAGTGTCTCCTCTAACAGTGCCACCTTTAACAGTGTCACCTCTAACAGTGTCTCCTCTAGCAGTGTCAACTCAAAAAGTATCTCCGCTAACAGTGTCTCCTCTATCACTGTCACCTCTAACAGTGTCACCTCTAACAGTGTCTCCTCTAACAGTGTCTCCTCTAACAGTGTCTCCTCTAACAGTGTCTCCTCTAAAAGTGTCTCCTCTAACAGTGTCTCCTCTAACAGTGTCTCCGCTAACAGTGTCTCCTCTAACAGTGTGTCCTCTAACAATGTCTCCTCTAACAGTGTCACCTCTAACAGTGTCTCCTCTAAAAGTGTCTCCTCTAACAGTGTCACCTCTGACAGTGTCTCCTCTTACAGTGTCTCCTCTAACAGTGTCTCCTCTAAAAGTGTCTCCTCTAACAGTGTCTCCTCTAAAAGTGTCTCCTCTAACAGTGTCTCCTCTAACAGTGTCTCCTCTAAAAGTGTCTCCTCTAACAGTGTCTCCTCTAAAAGTGTCTCCTCTAACAGTGTCTCCTCTAACAGTGTCTCCTCTAACAGTGTCTTCTCTAACAGTGTCACCTCTAACAGTGTCACCTCTAACAGTGTCTCCTCTAACGTTTTCACCTCTCACAGATTCTCCTCTAACAGTGTCACCTCTAACTGTGTCACCTCTAACAGTGACACCTCTAACAGTGTCACCGCTAACAGTGTCTCCTCTAACAGTGTCTCCTTTAAAAGTGTCACATCTAACAGTGATACCTCTAACATTCTCACCTCTAACAGTGTCTCCTCTAACAGTCTCACCTCTAACATTGTCACCTCTAACAGTGTCTCCTCTAATAGTGTCACCTCTAACAGTGTCACCTCTAACAGTGTCTCCTCTAACAGTGTCACCTCTAACAGTGTCACCTCTAACAGTGTCACCTCTAACAGTGTCTACTCTAACAGTGTCACCTCTATCACTGTCACCTCTGACAGTGTCACCTCTAACAGTGTCTCCTCTAACATTGTCACCTCTAACAGTGTCACCTCTAACAGTGTCACCTGTAACAGTGTCTCCTCTAACAGTGCCACCTTTAACAGTGTCACCTCTAACAGTGTCTCCTCTAGCAGTGTCAACTCAAAAAGTATCTCCGCTAACAGTGTCTCCTCTATCACTGTCACCTCTAACAGTGTCACCTCTAACAGTGTCTCCTCTAACAGTGTCTCCTCTAACAGTGTCTCCTCTAACAGTGTCTCCTCTAAAAGTGTCTCCTCTAACAGTGTCTCCTCTAACAGTGTCTCCGCTAACAGTGTCTCCTCTAACAGTGTGTCCTCTAACAATGTCTCCTCTAACAGTGTCACCTCTAACAGTGTCTCCTCTAAAATTGTCTCCTCTAACAGTGTCACCTCTGACAGTGTCTCCTCTTACAGTGTCTCCTCTAACAGTGTCTCCTCTAAAAGTGTCTCCTCTAACAGTGTCTCCTCTAAAAGTGTCTCCTCTAACAGTGTCTCCTCTAACAGTGTCTCCTCTAAAAGTGTCTCCTCTAACAGTGTCTCCTCTAAAAGTGTCTCCTCTAACAGTGTCTCCTCTAACAGTGTCTCCTCTAACAGTGTCTTCTCTAACAGTGTCACCTCTAACAGTGTCACCTCTAACAGTGTCTCCTCTAACGTTTTCACCTCTCACAGATTCTCCTCTAACAGTGTCACCTCTAACTGTGTCACCTCTAACAGTGACACCTCTAACAGTGTCACCGCTAACAGTGTCTCCTCTAACAGTGTCTCCTTTAAAAGTGTCACATCTAACAGTGATACCTCTAACATTCTCACCTCTAACAGTGTCTCCTCTAACAGTCTCACCTCTAACATTGTCACCTCTAACAGTGTCTCCTCTAATAGTGTCACCTCTAACAGTGTCACCTCTAACATTGTCACCTCTAACAGTGTCTCCTCTAACAGTGTCACCTCTAACAGTGTCACCTCTAACAGTGTCACCTCTAACAGTGTCTCCTCTAACAGTGTCTACTCTAACAGTGTCTCCTCTAACACTGTCTCCTCTAACAGTGTCTCTTCTAAAAGTGTCTACTCTAACAATGTCACCTCTAACAGTGTCACCTCTAACGGTGTCTACTCTAATACTATCACCTCTAACAGTGTCACCTCTAACAGTGTCTCCTCTAACAGTGTCACCTCTAACAGTATCACCTCTAACAGTGTCTCCTCTAACAGTGTCTCCTCTAACAGTGTCACCTCTAACAGTGTCTCCTCTACCAGTATCACCACTAACAGTGTCACCTCTAACAGTATCACCTCTAACAGTGTCACCTCTAACAGTATCACCTCTAACAGCGTCTCCTCTAACAGTGTCACCTCTAACAGTGTCACCTCTAACAGCGTCTCCTCTAACAGTATCACCTCTAACAGTGTCACCTCTAACAGTGACACTTCTAACAGTGTCACCTCTAACAGTGTCACCTCTAACAGTGTCTCCTCTAACAGTGTCTCCTCTAACATTGTCACCTCTAACAGTGTCTCCTCTAACAGTGTCACCCCTAACAGTGTCTCCCCTAACAGTGTCTCCCCTAACAGTGTCACTTCAAACAGTGTTACCTCTAACAGTGTCTCCTCTAACAGTGTTACCTCTAACAGTGTCTCCTCTAACAGTGTCTCCTCTAACAGTGTTACCTCTAACAGTGTCACCTCTAACAGTGTCTCCTCTAACAGTGTTACCTCTAACAGTGTCTCCTCTAACATTGTCACCTCTAACAGTGCCTCCGCTAACAGTGTCTCCTCTAACAGTGTCACCTCTAACAGTGTCTCCCCTAACAGTGACACCTCTAACAGTGTCTCCTCTATCACTGTCACCTCTAACAGTGTCACCTCTAACAGTGTCTCCTCTAACAGTGTCTCCTCTAACAGTGTCACCTCTCACAGTGTCACCTCTAACAGTGACACCTCTAACAGTGTCTCCTCTAACAGTGTCTCCTCTAACAGTGTCACCTCTAACAGTGTCTCCTCTAACAGTGTCTCCTCTAAGAGTGTCACCTCTATCACTGTCACCTCTAACAGTGTCACCTCTAACAGTGTCACCTCTAACAGTGTCTCCTCTAACAGTGTCACCTCTAACAGTGTCTCCTCTAACAGTGTCACCTCTAACAGTGTCACCTCTAACATTTTCACCTCTAACAGTGTCACCTCTAACCGTGTCTCCTCTAACAGTGTCTCCTCTAACATTGTCACTTCTAACAGTGACACCTCTAACAGTCTCTCCTCTAACAGTGTCTCCTCTAACATTTTCACCTCTAACAGTGACACCTCTAACAGTGTCTCCTCTAACAGTGTCTCCTCTAACAGTGTCTCCTCTAACCGTGTCACCTCTAACAGTGTCTCCGCTAACAGTGTCTCCTCTAACAGTGTCTCCTCTAACAGTGACACCTCTAACAGTGTCTCCTCTAACAGTGTCTCCTCTAACAGTGTCTCCTCTAACATTGTCACCTCTAAGAGTGACACCTCTTACAGTGTCTCCTCTAACAGTGTCTCCTCTAACATTGTCACCTCTAACAGTGTCTCCTCTAACAGTGTCTCCTCTAACAGTGTCTCCTCTAACCGTGTCACCTCTAACAGTGTCTCCGCTAACAGTGTCACCTCTAACAGTGTCTCCGCTAACAATGTCACCTCTAACAGTGTCTCCTCTAACAGTGTCTCCGCTAACAGTGTCTCCTCTAACAGTGTCTCCTCTAACGTTTTCACCTCTCACAGTTTCTCCTCTAACAGTGTCTCCTCTAACAGTGTCTCCTTTAAAAGTGTCACATCAAACAGTGATACCTCTAACATTCTCACCTCTAACAGTGTCACCTCTAAAAGTGTCTCCTCTAGCAGTGTCTCCTCTAACAGTGTCACCTCTAACAGTGTCACCTGTAACGGTGTCTACTCTAATACTGTCACCTCTAACAGTGTCTCCTCTTATAGTGTCACCGCTAACATTGTCTCCTCTAACAGTGTCACGTCTTACAGTGTCTCCTCTAACAGTGTCTCCTCTAACAGTTTCACCTCTAACAGTGTCTCCTCTAACAGTGTCTCCTCTAAAAGTGTCTCCTCTAACAGTGTCACCTCTAACAGTGTCACCTCTAACAGTGTCTCCTCTAACAGTGTCTCCTCTAACAGTGTCACCTCTATCACTGTCACCTCTGACAGTGTCACCTCTAACAGTGTCTCCTCTAACATTGTCACCTCTAACAGTGTCTCCTCTAACAGTGTCACCTCTAACAGTGTCACCTCTAACAGTGTCACCTCTAACAGTGTCTACTCTAACAGTGTCACCTCTATCACTGTCACCTCTGACAGTGTCACCTCTAACAGTGTCTCCTCTAACATTGTCACCTCTAACAGTGTCACCTCTAACAGTGTCACCTGTAACAGTGTCTCCTCTAACAGTGCCACCTTTAACAGTGTCACCTCTAACAGTGTCTCCTCTAGCAGTGTCAACTCAAAAAGTATCTCCGCTAACAGTGTCTCCTCTATCACTGTCACCTCTAACAGTGTCACCTCTAACAGTGTCTCCTCTAACAGTGTCTCCTCTAACAGTGTCTCCTCTAACAGTGTCTCCTCTAAAAGTGTCTCCTCTAACAGTGTCTCCTCTAACAGTGTCTCCGCTAACAGTGTCTCCTCTAACAGTGTGTCCTCTAACAATGTCTCCTCTAACAGTGTCACCTCTAACAGTGTCTCCTCTAAAATTGTCTCCTCTAACAGTGTCACCTCTGACAGTGTCTCCTCTTACAGTGTCTCCTCTAACAGTGTCTCCTCTAAAAGTGTCTCCTCTAACAGTGTCTCCTCTAAAAGTGTCTCCTCTAACAGTGTCTCCTCTAACAGTGTCTCCTCTAAAAGTGTCTCCTCTAACAGTGTCTCCTCTAAAAGTGTCTCCTCTAACAGTGTCTCCTCTAACAGTGTCTCCTCTAACAGTGTCTTCTCTAACAGTGTCACCTCTAACAGTGTCACCTCTAACAGTGTCTCCTCTAACGTTTTCACCTCTCACAGATTCTCCTCTAACAGTGTCACCTCTAACTGTGTCACCTCTAACAGTGACACCTCTAACAGTGTCACCGCTAACAGTGTCTCCTCTAACAGTGTCTCCTTTAAAAGTGTCACATCTAACAGTGATACCTCTAACATTCTCACCTCTAACAGTGTCTCCTCTAACAGTCTCACCTCTAACATTGTCACCTCTAACAGTGTCTCCTCTAATAGTGTCACCTCTAACAGTGTCACCTCTAACATTGTCACCTCTAACAGTGTCTCCTCTAACAGTGTCACCTCTAACAGTGTCACCTCTAACAGTGTCACCTCTAACAGTGTCTCCTCTAACAGTGTCTACTCTAACAGTGTCTCCTCTAACACTGTCTCCTCTAACAGTGTCTCTTCTAAAAGTGTCTACTCTAACAATGTCACCTCTAACAGTGTCACCTCTAACGGTGTCTACTCTAATACTATCACCTCTAACAGTGTCACCTCTAACAGTGTCTCCTCTAACAGTGTCACCTCTAACAGTATCACCTCTAACAGTGTCTCCTCTAACAGTGTCTCCTCTAACAGTGTCACCTCTAACAGTGTCTCCTCTACCAGTATCACCACTAACAGTGTCACCTCTAACAGTATCACCTCTAACAGTGTCACCTCTAACAGTATCACCTCTAACAGCGTCTCCTCTAACAGTGTCACCTCTAACAGTGTCACCTCTAACAGCGTCTCCTCTAACAGTATCACCTCTAACAGTGTCACCTCTAACAGTGACACTTCTAACAGTGTCACCTCTAACAGTGTCACCTCTAACAGTGTCTCCTCTAACAGTGTCTCCTCTAACATTGTCACCTCTAACAGTGTCTCCTCTAACAGTGTCACCCCTAACAGTGTCTCCCCTAACAGTGTCTCCCCTAACAGTGTCACTTCAAACAGTGTTACCTCTAACAGTGTCTCCTCTAACAGTGTTACCTCTAACAGTGTCTCCTCTAACAGTGTCTCCTCTAACAGTGTTACCTCTAACAGTGTCACCTCTAACAGTGTCTCCTCTAACAGTGTTACCTCTAACAGTGTCTCCTCTAACATTGTCACCTCTAACAGTGCCTCCGCTAACAGTGTCTCCTCTAACAGTGTCACCTCTAACAGTGTCTCCCCTAACAGTGACACCTCTAACAGTGTCTCCTCTATCACTGTCACCTCTAACAGTGTCACCTCTAACAGTGTCTCCTCTAACAGTGTCTCCTCTAACAGTGTCACCTCTCACAGTGTCACCTCTAACAGTGACACCTCTAACAGTGTCTCCTCTAACAGTGTCTCCTCTAACAGTGTCACCTCTAACAGTGTCTCCTCTAACAGTGTCTCCTCTAAGAGTGTCACCTCTATCACTGTCACCTCTAACAGTGTCACCTCTAACAGTGTCACCTCTAACAGTGTCTCCTCTAACAGTGTCACCTCTAACAGTGTCTCCTCTAACAGTGTCACCTCTAACAGTGTCACCTCTAACATTTTCACCTCTAACAGTGTCACCTCTAACCGTGTCTCCTCTAACAGTGTCTCCTCTAACATTGTCACTTCTAACAGTGACACCTCTAACAGTCTCTCCTCTAACAGTGTCTCCTCTAACATTTTCACCTCTAACAGTGACACCTCTAACAGTGTCTCCTCTAACAGTGTCTCCTCTAACAGTGTCTCCTCTAACCGTGTCACCTCTAACAGTGTCTCCGCTAACAGTGTCTCCTCTAACAGTGTCTCCTCTAACAGTGACACCTCTAACAGTGTCTCCTCTAACAGTGTCTCCTCTAACAGTGTCTCCTCTAACATTGTCACCTCTAAGAGTGACACCTCTTACAGTGTCTCCTCTAACAGTGTCTCCTCTAACATTGTCACCTCTAACAGTGTCTCCTCTAACAGTGTCTCCTCTAACAGTGTCTCCTCTAACCGTGTCACCTCTAACAGTGTCTCCGCTAACAGTGTCACCTCTAACAGTGTCTCCGCTAACAATGTCACCTCTAACAGTGTCTCCTCTAACAGTGTCTCCGCTAACAGTGTCTCCTCTAACAGTGTCTCCTCTAACGTTTTCACCTCTCACAGTTTCTCCTCTAACAGTGTCTCCTCTAACAGTGTCTCCTTTAAAAGTGTCACATCAAACAGTGATACCTCTAACATTCTCACCTCTAACAGTGTCACCTCTAAAAGTGTCTCCTCTAGCAGTGTCTCCTCTAACAGTGTCACCTCTAACAGTGTCACCTGTAACGGTGTCTACTCTAATACTGTCACCTCTAACAGTGTCTCCTCTTATAGTGTCACCGCTAACATTGTCTCCTCTAACAGTGTCACGTCTTACAGTGTCTCCTCTAACAGTGTCTCCTCTAACAGTTTCACCTCTAACAGTGTCTCCTCTAACAGTGTCTCCTCTAAAAGTGTCTCCTCTAACAGTGTCACCTCTAACAGTGTCACCTCTAACAGTGTCTCCTCTAACAGTGTCTCCTCTAACAGTGTCACCTCTATCACTGTCACCTCTGACAGTGTCACCTCTAACAGTGTCTCCTCTAACATTGTCACCTCTAACAGTGTCACCTCTAACAGTGTCACCTGTAACAGTGTCTCCTCTAACAGTGACACCTTAACAGCGTCTCCTCTAACAGTGTCTCCTCTAACAGTGTCATCTCTAACAGTGTCACCTCTAACAGTGTCTCCTCTAACAGTGTCACCTCTAACAGTGTCACCTCTAACAGTGTCTCCTCTAACGGTGTCTCCTCTAACAGTGTCTCCTCTAACAGTGTCTCCTCTAACAGTGTCACCTCGATTAGTGACACCTCTAACAGTGTTACCTTTAACAGTGTCTCCTCTAACAGTGACACCTCTAACAGTGTAACCTCTAACAGTGTCTCCTCTAACAGTGTCACTTCTAACACTGTCTCCTCTAACAGTGACACCTCTGACAGTGCCACCTTTAACAGTGTCACCTCTAACAGTGTCTCCTCTAGCAGTGTCAACTCTAAAAGCATCTCCGCTAACAGTGTCTCCTCTATCACTGTCACCTCTAACAGTGTCTCCTCTAACAGTGTCACCTCTAACAGTGTCTCCTGTAAAAGTGTCTCCTCTAACAGTGTCTCCTCTAACAGTGTCTCCGCTAACAGTGTCTCCTCTAACAGTGTGTCCTCTAACAATGTCTCCTCTAACAGTGTCACCTCTAACAGTGTCTCCTCTAAAAGTGTCTCCTCTAACAGTGTCACCTCTGACAGTGTCTCCTCTAACAGTGTCTCCTCTAACAGTGTCTCCTCTAAAAGTGTCTCCTCTAACAGTGTCTCCTCTAAAAGAGTCTCCTCTAACAGTGTCTCCTCTAACAGTGTCTCCTCTAAAAGTGTCTCCTCTAACAGTGTCTCCTCTAAAAGTGTCTCCTCTAACAGTGTCTCCTCTAACAGTGTCTCCTCTAACAGTGTCTCCTCTAACAGTGTCTTCTCTATCAGTGTCACCTCTAACAGTGTCACCTCTAACAGTGTCTCCTCTAACGTTTTCACCTCTCACAGTTTCTCCTCTAACAGTGTCACCTCTAACTGTGTCACCTCTAACAGTGTCTCCTCTAACAGTGTCTCCTTTAAAAGTGTCACATCTAACAGTGATACCTCTAACATTCTCACCTCTAACAGTGTCTCCTCTAACAGTCTCACCTCTAACATTGTCACCTCTAACAGTGTCACCTCTTACAGTGTCTCCTCTATCAGTGTCACCTCTAACAGTGTCACCTCTAACAGTGTCACCTCTAACAGTGTCTCCTCTAACAGTGTCTCCTTTAAAAGTGTCACATCTAACAGTGATACCTCTAACATTCTCACCTCTAACAGTGTCTCCTCTAACAGTCTCACCTCTAACATTGTCACCTCTAACAGTGTCTCCTCTAATAGTGTCACCTCTAACAGTGTCACCTCTAACATTGTCACCTCTAACAGTGTCTCCTCTAACAGTGTCACCTCTAACAGTGTCACCTCTAACAGTGTCTCCTCTAACAGTGTCTCTTCTAACAGTGTCTACTCTAACAGTGTCTCCTCTAACAGTGTCTCTTCTAACAGTGTCTACTCTAACAATGTCACCTCTAACAGTGTCACCTCTAACGGTGTCTACTCTAATACTGTCACCTCTAACAGTGTATCCTCTAACAGTATCACCTCTAACAGTTTCTCCTCTAACATTGTCTCCGCTAACAGTGTCTCCGCTAACAGTTTCACCTCTAACAATGTCACCTCTTACAGTGTCTCCTCTAACAGTGTCAACTCTTACAGTGTCTCCTCTAACAGTGTCACCTCTAACAGTGTCTCCTCTAACAGTTTCACCTCTTACAGTGTCTCCTCTAACAGTGTCTCCTCTAACAGCATCACCTCTAACAGTGTTTCCTCTATCAGTGTCTCCTCTAACAGTGTCACCTCTAACAGTGTCTCCTCTACCAGTGTCACTCTAAAAGTGTCCCCTCTAACAGTGTCTCCTCTAACATGTCTCCTCTAACAGTTTCACCTCTAACAGTGACACCTTAACAGTGTCACCTCTAACAGTGTCTCCTCTAACAGTGTCTCCGTTAACAGTGTCACATCTAACAGTGTCTCTTCTAACAGTGTCTACTCTAACAGTGTCACCTCTAACAGTGTCACCTCTAACGGTGTCTACTCTAATACTGTCACCTCTAACAGTGTCTCCTCTTATAGTGTCTCCTCTAACAGTGTCACCTCTAACAGTATCACCTCTAACAGTTTCACCTCTAACAATGTCACCTCTAACAGTGTCTCCTCTAACAGTGTCACCTCTTACAGTGTCTCCTCTAACAGTGTCACCTCTTACAGTGTCTCCTCTAACAGTGTCACCTCTAACAGTGTCTCCTCGAACAGTATCACCTCTAACAGTGTCACCTCTAACAGTGTCACCTCTAACAGTGTCTCCTCTAACAGTGTCTCCTCTAACAGTGTCACCTCTTACAGTGTCTCCTCTAACAGTGTCACCTCTTACAGTGTCTCCTCTAACAGTGTCACCTCTAACAGTATCACCTCTAACAGTATCACCTCTAACAGTTTCACCTCTAACAATGTCACCTCTAACAGTGTCACCTCTTACAGTGTCTCCTCTAACCGTGTCTCCTCTAACAGTGTCTCCTCTAACAGTGTCTCCTCTAACAGTGTCCCCTCTAAAAGTGTCTCCTCTAACAGTCTCACCTCTTAACAGTGTCTCCTCTAACAGCGTCACCTCTAACAGTGTCTCCTCTAACAGTGTCTCCTCTAACAGTGTCTCCTCTAGCAGTGTCAACTCTAACAGTGTCCCCTCTAACAGTGTCTCCTCTAACAGTGTCACCTCTAACAGTGTCACCTCTAACAGTGTCTCCTCTAACAGTGTCACCTCTAACAGTATCACCTCTAACAGTGTCTCATCTAACAGTGTCTCCTCTAACAGTGTCACCTCTAACAGTGTCTCCTCTAACAGTATCACCACGAACAGTGTCACCTCTAACAGTATCACCTCTAAAAGTATCTCCTCTAACAGTGTCTCCTCTAACAGTGTCTCCTTTAACAGTGTCACCTCTAACAGTGTCTCCTCTAACAGTGTCTCCTCTAACAGTGACACCTCTAACAGTGTCACCTCTATCACTGTCACCTCGAACAGTGTCACCTCTATCACTGTCACCTCTAACAGTGTCACCTGTAACAGTGTCACCTCTATCACTGTCACCTCTAACAGTGTCACCTCTAACAGTGTCTCCTCTAACAGTGTCACCTCTAACAGTATCACCTCTAACAGTGTCTCCTCTAACAGTGTTTCCTCTAACAGTGTCACCTCTAACAGTGTCTCCTCTAACAGTATCACCACTAACAGTGTCACCTCTAACAGTATCACCTCTAACAGTGTCACCTCTAACAGTATCACCTCTAACAGCGTCTCCTCTAACAGTGTCACCTCTAACAGCGTCTCCTCTAACAGTATCACCTCTAACAGTGTCACCTCTAACAGTGACACTTCTAACATTGTCACCTCTAACAGTGTCACCTCTAACAGTGTCTCCTCTAACAGTGTCTCCTCTAACATTGTCACCTCTAACAGTGTCTCCTCTAACAGTGTCACCCCTAACAGTGTCTCCCCTAACAGTGTCTCCCCTAACAGTGTCACTTCAAACAGTGTTACCTCTAACAGTGTCTCCTCTAACAGTGTTACCTCTAACAGTGTCTCCTCTAACAGTGTCTCCTCTAACAGTGTTACCTCTAACAGTGTCACCTCTAACAGTCTCTCCTCTAACAGTGTTACCTCTAACAGTGTCTCCTCCATCATTGTCACCTCTAACAGTGTCTCCGCTAACAGTGTCTCCTCTAACAGTGTCACCTCTAACAGTGTCTCCCCTAACAGTGACACCTCTAACAGGGTCTCCTCTATCACTGTCACCTCTTACAGTGACACCTCTAACAGTGTCTCCTCTAACAGTGCCTCCTCTAACAGTGTCACCTCTAACAGTGTCACCTCTAACAGTGACACCTCTAACAGTGTCTCCTCTAACAGTGTCTCCTCTAACAGTGTCACCTCTAACAGTGTCTCCTCTAACAGTGTCTCCTCTAACAGTGTCAGCTCTATCACTGTCACCTCTAACAGTGTCACCTCTAACAGTGTCACCTCTAACAGTGTCTCCTCTAACAGTGTCACCTCTAACAGTGTCTCCTCTAACAGTGTCACCTCTGACAGTGTCACCTCTAACAGTTTCACCTCTAACAGTGTCACCTCTAACAGTGTCACCTCTAACAGTGTCTCCTCTAACAGTGTCTCCTCTAACATTGTCACTTCTAACAGTGACACCTCTATCAGTGTCTCCTCTAACAGTGTCTCCTCTAACAGTGTCTCCTCTCACATTGTCACCTCTAACAGTGACACCTCTAACAGTGTCTCCTCTAACAGTGTCTCCTCTAACAGTGTCTCCTCTAACCGTGTCACCTCTAACAGTGTCTCCGCTAACAGTGTCTCCTCTAACAGTGTCTCCTCTAAAAGTGACACCTCTAACAGTGTCTCCTCTAACAGTGTCTCCTCTAACATTGTCTCCTCTAACATTGTCACCTCTAACAGTGACACCTCTAACAGTGTCTCCTCTAACAGTGTCTCCTCTAACATTGTCACCTCTAACAGTGTCTCCTCTAACAGTGTCTCCTCTAACAGTGTCTCCTCTAACCGTGTCACCTCTAACAGTGTCTCCGATAACAGTGTCACCTCTAACAGTGTCTCCGCTAACAATGTCACCTCTAACAGTGTCTCCTCTAACAGTGTCTCCGCTAACAGTGTCTCCTCTAACAGTGTCTCCTCTCACGTTTTCACCTCTCACAGTTTCTCCTCTAACAGTGTCTCCTCTAACAGTGTCTCCTTTAAAAGTGTCACATCTAACAGTGATACCTCTAACATTCTCACCTCTAACAGTGTCACCTCTAAAAGTGTCTCCTCTAGCAGTGTCTCCTCTAACAGTGTCACCTCTAACAGTGTCACCTGTAACGGTGTCTACTCTAATACTATCACCTCTAACAGTGTCTCCTCTTATAGTGTCACCGCTAACATTGTCTCCTCTAACAGTGTCACCTCTTACAGTGTCTCCTCTAACAGTGTCTCCTCTAACAGTTTCACCTCTAACAGTGTCTCCTCTAACAGTTTCTCCTCTAAAAGTGTCTCCTCTAACAGTGTCACCTCTAACAGTGTCACCTCTAACAGTGTCACCTCTAACAGTGTCTCCTCTAACAGTGTCTCCTCTAACAGTGTCACCTCTATCACTGTCACCACTAACAGTGTCACCTCTAACAGTGTCTCCTCTAACATTGTCACCTCTAACAGTGTCACCTCTAACAGTGTCACCTCTAACAGTGTCTCCTCTAACAGTGACACATTAACAGTGTCACCTCTAACAGTGTCTCCTCTAACAGTGTCTCCGTTAACAGTGTCACCTCTAACAGTGACACCTCTAACAGTGTCTCCTCTAACAGTGTCTCCTCTAACAGTGTCATCTCTAACAGTGTCACCTCTAACAGTGTCTCCTCTAACAGTGTCACCTCTAACAGTGTCACCTCTAACAGTGTCTCCTCTAACGGTGTCTCCTCTAACAGTGTCTCCTCTAACGGTGTCTCCTCTAACAGTGTCACCTCGAACAGTGACACCTCTAACAGTGTTACCTTTAACAGTGTCTCCTCTAACAGTGACACCTCTAACAGTGTTACCTCTAACAGTGTCTCCTCTAACAGTGTCACTTCTAACACTGTCTCCTCTAACAGTGTCACCTCTAACAGTGTCACCTCTAACAGTGTCACCTCTAACAGTGTCACCTTTAACAGTGTCACTTCTAACAGTGTCACCTCTAACAGTGTCTCCTCTAACAGTGACACCTCTAACAGTGCCACCTTTAACAGTGTCACCTCTAACAGTGTCTCCTCTAGCAGTGTCAACTCAAAAAGTATCTCCGCTAACAGTGTCTCCTCTATCACTGTCACCTCTAAGAGTGTCACCTCTAACAGTGTCTCCTCTAACAGTGTCTCCTCTAACAGTGTCTCCTCTAAAAGTGTCTCCTCTAACAGTGTCTCCTCTAACAGTGTCTCCGCTAACAGTGTCTCCTCTAACAGTGTGTCCTCTAACAATGTCTCCTCTAACAGTGTCACCTCTTACAGTGTCTCCTCTAAAAGTGTCTCCTCTAACAGTGTCACCTCTGACAGTGTCTCCTCTAACAGTGTCTCCTCTAACAGTGTCTCCTCTAAAAGTGTCTCCTCTAACAGTGTCTCCTCTAAAAGTGTCTCCTCTAACAGTGTCTCCTCTAACAGTGTCTCCTCTAAAAGTGTCTCCTCTAACAGTGTCTCCTCTAAAAGTGTCTCCTCTAACAGTGTCTCCTCTAACAATGTCTCCTCTAACAGTGTCTTCTCTAACAGTGTCACCTCTAACAGTGTCTCCTCTAACGTTTTCACCTCTCACAGATTCTCCTCTAACAGTGTCACCTCTAACTGTGTCACCTCTAACAGTGACACCTCTAACAGTGTCACCGCTAACAGTGTCTCCTCTAACAGTGTCTCTTTTAAAAGTGTCACATCTAACAGTGATACCTCTAACATTCTCACCTCTAACAGTGTCTCCTCTAACAGTCTCACCTCTAACATTGTCACCTCTAACAGTGTCTCCTCTAATAGTGTCACCTCTAACAGTGTCACCTCTAACATTGTCACCTCTAACAGTGTCTCCTCTAACAGTGTCACCTCTAACAGTGTCACCTCTAACAGTGTCACCTCTAACAGTGTCTCCTCTAACAGTGTCTACTCTAACAGTGTCTCCTCTAACACTGTCTCCTCTAACAGTGTCTCTTCTAAAAGTGTCTACTCTAACAATGTCACCTCTAACAGTGTCACCTCTAACGGTGTCTACTCTAATACTATCACCTCTAACAGTGTCACCTCTAACAGTGTCTCCTCTAACAGTGTCACCTCTAACAGTATCACCTCTAACAGTGTCTCCTCTAACAGTGTCTCCTCTAACAGTGTCACCTCTAACAGTGTCTCCTCTACCAGTATCACCACTAACAGTGTCACCTCTAACAGTATCACCTCTAACAGTGTCACCTCTAACAGTATCACCTCTAACAGCGTCTCCTCTAACAGTGTCACCTCTAACAGTGTCACCTCTAACAGCGTCTCCTCTAACAGTATCACCTCTAACAGTGTCACCTCTAACAGTGACACCTCTAACAGTGTCACCTCTAACAGTGTCTCCTCTAACAGTGTCTCCTCTAACATTGTCACCTCTAACAGTGTCTCCTCTAACAGTGTCACCCCTAACAGTGTCTCCCCTAACAGTGTCTCCCCTAACAGTGTCACTTCAAACAGTGTTACCTCTAACAGTGTCTCCTCAAACAGTGTTACCTCTAACAGTGTCTCCTCTAACAGTGTCTCCTCTAACAGTGTTACCTCTAACAGTGTCACCTCTAACAGTGTCTCCTCTAACAGTGTTACCTCTAACAGTGTCTCCTCTAACATTGTCACCTCTAACAGTGCCTCCGCTAACAGTGTCTCCTCTAACAGTGTCACCTCTAACAGTGTCTCCCCTAACAGTGACACCTCTAACAGTGTCTCCTCTATCACTGTCACCTCTAACAGTGTCACCTCTAACAGTGTCTCCTCTAACAGTGTCTCCTCTAACAGTGTCACCTCTCACAGTGTCACCTCTAACAGTGACACCTCTAACAGTGTCTCCTCTAACAGTGTCTCCTCTAACAGTGTCACCTCTAACAGTGTCTCCTCTAACAGTGTCTCCTCTAAGAGTGTCACCTCTATCACTGTCACCTCTAACAGTGTCACCTCTAACAGTGTCACCTCTAACAGTGTCTCCTCTAACAGTGTCACCTCTAACAGTGTCTCCTCTAACAGTGTCACCTCTAACAGTGTCACCTCTAACAGTTTCACCTCTAACAGTGTCACCTCTAACAGTGTCTCCTCTAACAGTGTCTCCTCTAACATTGTCACTTCTAACAGTGACACCTCTAACAGTGTCTCCTCTAACAGTGTCTCCTCTAACATTTTCACCTCTAACAGTGACACCTCTAACAGTGTCTCCTCTAACAGTGTATCCTCTAACAGTGTCTCCTCTAACCGTGTCACCTCTAACAGTGTCTCCGCTAACAGTGTCTCCTCTAACAGTGTCTCCTCTAACAGTGACACCTCTAACAGTGTCTCCTCTAACAGTGTCTCCTCTAACAGTGTCTCCTCTAACATTGTCACCTCTAACAGTGACACCTCTAACAGTGTCTCCTCTAACAGTGTCTCCTCTAACATTGTCACCTCTAACAGTGTCTCCTCTAACAGTGTCTCCTCTAACAGTGTCTCCTCTAACCGTGTCACCTCTAACAGTGTCTCCGCTAACAGTGTCACCTCTAACAGTGTCTCCGCTAACAATGTCACCTCTAACAGTGTCTCCTCTAACAGTGTCTCCGCTAACAGTGTCTCCTCTCACAGTGTCTCCTCTAACGTTTTCACCTCTCACAGTTTCTCCTCTAACAGTGTCTCCTCTAACAGTGTCTCCTTTAAAATTGTCACATCAAACAGTGATACCTCTAACATTCTCACCTCTAACAGTGTCACCTCTAAAAGTGTCTCCTCTAGCAGTGTCTCCTCTAACAGTGTCACCTCTAACAGTGTCACCTGTAACGGTGTCTACACTAATACTGTCACCTCTAACAGTGTCTCCTCTTATAGTGTCACCGCTAACATTGTCTCCTCTAACAGTGTCACGTCTTACAGTGTCTCCTCTAACAGTGTCTCCTCTAACAGTTTCACCTCTAACAGTGTCTCCTCTAACAGTGTCTCCTCTAAAAGTGTCTCCTCTAACAGTGTCACCTCTAACAGTGTCACCTCTAACAGTGTCTCCTCTAACAGTGTCTCCTCTAACAGTGTCACCTCTATCACTGTCACCTCTGACAGTGTCACCTCTAACAGTGTCACCTCTAACAGTGTCTCCGCTAACAATGTCACCTCTAACAGTGTCTCCTCTAACAGTGTCTCCGCTAACAGTGTCTCCTCTCACAGTGTCTCCTCTAACGTTTTCACCTCTCACAGTTTCTCCTCTAACAGTGTCTCCTCTAACAGTGTCTCCTTTAAAATTGTCACATCAAACAGTGATACCTCTAACATTCTCACCTCTAACAGTGTCACCTCTAAAAGTGTCTCCTCTAGCAGTGTCTCCTCTAACAGTGTCACCTCTAACAGTGTCACCTGTAACGGTGTCTACTCTAATACTGTCACCTCTAACAGTGTCTACTCTTATAGTGTCACCGCTAACATTGTCTCCTCTAACAGTGTCACGTCTTACAGTGTCTCCTCTAACAGTGTCTCCTCTAACAGTTTCACCTCTAACAGTGTCTCCTCTAACAGTGTCTCCTCTAACAGTGTCACCTCTAACAGTGTCACCTCTAACAGTGTCTCCTCTAACAGTGTCTCCTCTAACAGTGTCACCTCTATCACTGTCACCTCTGACAGTGTCTCTTCTAAAAGTGTCTACTCTAACAATGTCACCTCTAACAGTGTCACCTCTAACGGTGTCTACTCTAATACTATCACCTCTAACAGTGTCACCTCTAACAGTGTCTCCTCTAACAGTGTCACCTCTAACAGTATCACCTCTAACAGTGTCTCCTCTAACAGTGTCTCCTCTAACAGTGTCACCTCTAACAGTGTCTCCTCTACCAGTATCACCACTAACAGTGTCACCTCTAACAGTATCACCTCTAACAGTGTCACCTCTAACAGTATCACCTCTAACAGCGTCTCCTCTAACAGTGTCACCTCTAACAGTGTCACCTCTAACAGCGTCTCCTCTAACAGTATCACCTCTAACAGTGTCACCTCTAACAGTGACACCTCTAACAGTGTCACCTCTAACAGTGTCTCCTCTAACAGTGTCTCCTCTAACATTGTCACCTCTAACAGTGTCTCCTCTAACAGTGTCACCCCTAACAGTGTCTCCCCTAACAGTGTCTCCCCTAACAGTGTCACTTCAAACAGTGTTACCTCTAACAGTGTCTCCTCAAACAGTGTTACCTCTAACAGTGTCTCCTCTAACAGTGTCTCCTCTAACAGTGTTACCTCTAACAGTGTCACCTCTAACAGTGTCTCCTCTAACAGTGTTACCTCTAACAGTGTCTCCTCTAACATTGTCACCTCTAACAGTGCCTCCGCTAACAGTGTCTCCTCTAACAGTGTCACCTCTAACAGTGTCTCCCCTAACAGTGACACCTCTAACAGTGTCTCCTCTATCACTGTCACCTCTAACAGTGTCACCTCTAACAGTGTCTCCTCTAACAGTGTCTCCTCTAACAGTGTCACCTCTCACAGTGTCACCTCTAACAGTGACACCTCTAACAGTGTCTCCTCTAACAGTGTCTCCTCTAACAGTGTCACCTCTAACAGTGTCTCCTCTAACAGTGTCTCCTCTAAGAGTGTCACCTCTATCACTGTCACCTCTAACAGTGTCACCTCTAACAGTGTCACCTCTAACAGTGTCTCCTCTAACAGTGTCACCTCTAACAGTGTCTCCTCTAACAGTGTCACCTCTAACAGTGTCACCTCTAACAGTTTCACCTCTAACAGTGTCACCTCTAACAGTGTCTCCTCTAACAGTGTCTCCTCTAACATTGTCACTTCTAACAGTGACACCTCTAACAGTGTCTCCTCTAACAGTGTCTCCTCTAACATTTTCACCTCTAACAGTGACACCTCTAACAGTGTCTCCTCTAACAGTGTCTCCTCTAACAGTGTCTCCTCTAACCGTGTCACCTCTAACAGTGTCTCCGCTAACAGTGTCTCCTCTAACAGTGTCTCCTCTAACAGTGACACCTCTAACAGTGTCTCCTCTAACAGTGTCTCCTCTAACAGTGTCTCCTCTAACATTGTCACCTCTAACAGTGACACCTCTAACAGTGTCTCCTCTAACAGTGTCTCCTCTAACATTGTCACCTCTAACAGTGTCTCCTCTAACAGTGTCTCCTCTAACAGTGTCTCCTCTAACCGTGTCACCTCTAACAGTGTCTCCGCTAACAGTGTCACCTCTAACAGTGTCTCCGCTAACAATGTCACCTCTAACAGTGTCTCCTCTAACAGTGTCTCCGCTAACAGTGTCTCCTCTCACAGTGTCTCCTCTAACGTTTTCACCTCTCACAGTTTCTCCTCTAACAGTGTCTCCTCTAACAGTGTCTCCTTTAAAATTGTCACATCAAACAGTGATACCTCTAACATTCTCACCTCTAACAGTGTCACCTCTAAAAGTGTCTCCTCTAGCAGTGTCTCCTCTAACAGTGTCACCTCTAACAGTGTCACCTGTAACGGTGTCTACTCTAATACTGTCACCTCTAACAGTGTCTCCTCTTATAGTGTCACCGCTAACATTGTCTCCTCTAACAGTGTCACGTCTTACAGTGTCTCCTCTAACAGTGTCTCCTCTAACAGTTTCACCTCTAACAGTGTCTCCTCTAACAGTGTCTCCTCTAAAAGTGTCTCCTCTAACAGTGTCACCTCTAACAGTGTCACCTCTAACAGTGTCTCCTCTAACAGTGTCTCCTCTAACAGTGTCACCTCTATCACTGTCACCTCTGACAGTGTCACCTCTAACAGTGTCACCTCTAACAGTGTCTCCGCTAACAATGTCACCTCTAACAGTGTCTCCTCTAACAGTGTCTCCGCTAACAGTGTCTCCTCTCACAGTGTCTCCTCTAACGTTTTCACCTCTCACAGTTTCTCCTCTAACAGTGTCTCCTCTAACAGTGTCTCCTTTAAAATTGTCACATCAAACAGTGATACCTCTAACATTCTCACCTCTAACAGTGTCACCTCTAAAAGTGTCTCCTCTAGCAGTGTCTCCTCTAACAGTGTCACCTCTAACAGTGTCACCTGTAACGGTGTCTACTCTAATACTGTCACCTCTAACAGTGTCTACTCTTATAGTGTCACCGCTAACATTGTCTCCTCTAACAGTGTCACGTCTTACAGTGTCTCCTCTAACAGTGTCTCCTCTAACAGTTTCACCTCTAACAGTGTCTCCTCTAACAGTGTCTCCTCTAACAGTGTCACCTCTAACAGTGTCACCTCTAACAGTGTCTCCTCTAACAGTGTCTCCTCTAACAGTGACACCTCTATCACTGTCACCTCTGACAGTGTCACCTCTAACAGTGTCTCCTCTAACATTGTCACCTCTAACAGTGTCACCTCTAACAGTGTCACCTGTAACAGTGTCTCCTCTAACAGTGACACCTTAACAGTGTCTCCTCTAACAGTGTCTCCTCTAACAGTGTCATCTCTAACAGTGTCACCTCTAACAGTGTCTCCTCTAACAGTGTCACCTCTAACAGTGTCACCTCTAACAGTGTCTCCTCTAACGGTGTCTCCTCTAACAGTGTCTCCTCTAACAGTGTCTCCTCTAACAGTGTCACCTCGAATAGTGACACCTCTAACAGTGTTACCTTTAACAGTGTCTCCTCTAACAGTGACACCTCTAACAGTGTTACCTCTAACAGTGTCTCCTCTAACAGTGTCACTTCTAACACTGTCTCCTCTAACAGTGACACCTCTAACAGTGCCACCTTTAACAGTGTCACCTCTAACAGTGTCACCTCTAGCAGTGTCAACTCTAAAAGCATCTCCGCTAACAGTGTCTCCTCTATCACTGTCACCTCTAACAGTGTCTCCTCTAACAGTGTCACCTCTAACAGTGTCTCCTGTAAAAGTGTCTCCTCTAACAGTGTCTCCTCTAACAGTGTCACCTCTAACAGTGTCTCCTCTAAAAGTGTCTCCTCTAACAGTGTCACCTCTGACAGTGTCTCCTCTAACAGTGTCTCCTCTAACAGTGTCTCCTCTAAAAGTGTCTCCTCTAACAGTGTCTCCTCTAAAAGAGTCTCCTCTAACAGTGTCTCCTCTAACAGTGTCTCCTCTAAAAGTGTCTCCTCTAACAGTGTCTCCTCTAAAAGTGTCTCCTCTAACAGTGTCTCCTCTAACAGTGTCTCCTCTAACAGTGTCTCCTCTAACAGTGTCTTCTCTATCAGTGTCACCTCTAACAGTGTCACCTCTAACAGTGTCTCCTCTAACGTTTTCACCTCTCACAGTTTCTCCTCTAACAGTGTCACCTCTAACTGTGTCACCTCTAACAGTGACACCTCTAACAGTGTCACCTCTTACAGTGTCTCCTCTATCAGTGTCACCTCTAACAGTGTCACCTCTAACAGTGTCACCTCTAACAGTGTCTCCTCTAACAGTGTCTCCTTTAAAAGTGTCACATCTAACAGTGATACCTCTAACATTCTCACCTCTAACAGTGTCTCCTCTAACAGTCTCACCTCTAACATTGTCACCTCTAACAGTGTCTCCTCTAATAGTGTCACCTCTAACAGTGTCACCTCTAACATTGTCACCTCTAACAGTGTCTCCTCTAACAGTGTCACCTCTAACAGTGTCACCTCTAACAGTGTCTCCTCTAACAGTGTCTCTTCTAACAGTGTCTACTCTAACAGTGTCTCCTCTAACAGTGTCTCTTCTAACAGTGTCTACTCTAACAATGTCACCTCTAACAGTGTCACCTCTAACGGTGTCTACTCTAATACTGTCACCTCTAACAGTGTCTCCTCTAACAGTATCACCTCTAACAGTTTCTCCTCTAACCTTGTCTCCGCTAACAGTGTCTCCGCTAACAGTTTCACCTCTAACAATGTCACCTCTTACAGTGTCTCCTCTAACAGTGTCAACTCTTACAGTGTCTCCTCTAACAGTGTCACCTCTAACAGTGTCTCCTCTAACAGTTTCACCTCTTACAGTGTCTCCTCTAACAGTGTCTCCTCTAACAGCATCACCTCTAACAGTGTTTCCTCTATCAGTGTCTCCTCTAACAGTGTCACCTCTAACAGTGTCTCCTCTACCAGTGTCACTCTAAAAGTGTCCCCTCTAACAGTGTCTCCTCTAACAGTGTCTCCTCTAACAGTTTCACCTCTAACAGTGACACCTTAACAGTGTCACCTCTAACAGTGTCTCCTCTAACAGTGTCTCCGTTAACAGTGTCACCTCTAACAGTGTCTCTTCTAACAGTGTCTACTCTAACAGTGTCACCTCTAACAGTGTCACCTCTAACGGTGTCTACTCTAATACTGTCACCTCTAACAGTGTCTCCTCTTATAGTGTCTCCTCTAACAGTGTCACCTCTAACAATATCACCTCTAACAGTTTCACCTCTAACAATGTCACCTCTAACAGTGTCTCCTCTAACAGTGTCACCTCTTACAGTGTCTCCTCTAACAGTATCACCTCTTACAGTGTCTCCTCTAACAGTGTCACCTCTAACAGTGTCTCCTCGAACAGTATCACCTCTAACAGTGTCACCTCTAACAGTGTCACCTCTAACAGTGTCTCCTCTAACAGTGTCTCCTCTAACAGTGTCACCTCTTACAGTGTCTCCTCTAACAGTGTCACCTCTTACAGTGTCTCCTCTAACAGTGTCACCTCTAACAGTATCACCTCTAACAGTATCACCTCTAACAGTTTCACCTCTAACAATGTCACCTCTAACAGTGTCACCTCTTACAGTGTCTCCTCTAACCGTGTCTCCTCTAACAGTGTCTCCTCTAACAGTGTCTCCTCTAACAGTGTCCCCTCTAAAAGTGTCTCCTCTAACAGTCTCACCTCTAACAGTGTCTCCTCTAACAGTGTCACCTCTAACAGTGTCTCCTCTTACAGTGTCTCCTCTAACAGTGTCTCATCTAGCAGTGTCAACTCTAACAGTGTCCCCTCTAACAGTGTCTCCTCTAACAGTGTCACCTCTAACAGTGTCTCCTCTAACAGTATCCTCCCTAACAGTCTCACCTCTAACAGTGTCTCCTCTAACAGTGTCTCCTCTAACAGTGTCTCCTCTAACAGTATCACCCCTAACAGTGTCTCCTCTAACAGTGTCTCCTCTAACAGTGTCTCCTCTAATACTGTCACCTCTTAGAGTGTCTCCTCTAAGAGTGTCTCCTCTAACAGTGTCTCCTCTAACAGTGTCTCCTCTAACAGTGTCTCCTCTAAAAGTGTCTCCTCTAACAGTGTCTCCTCTAAAAGTGTCTCCTCTAACAGTGTCTCCTCTAACAGTGTCTCCTCTAACAGTGTCTCCTCTAACAGTGTCTTCTCTATCAGTGTCACCTCTAACAGTGTCACCTCTAACAGTGTCTCCTCTAACGTTTTCACCTCTCACAGTTTCTCCTCTAACAGTGTCACCTCTAACTGTGTCACCTCTAACATTCTCACCTCTAACAGTGTCTCCTCTAACAGTCTCACCTCTAACATTGTCACCTCTAACAGTGTCTCCTCTAATAGTGTCACCTCTAACAGTGTCACCTCTAACATTGTCACCTCTAACAGTGTCTCCTCTAACAGTGTCACCTCTAACAGTGTCACCTCTAACAGTGTCTCCTCTAACAGTGTCTCTTCTAACAGTGTCTACTCTAACAGTGTCTCCTCTAACAGTGTCTCTTCTAACAGTGTCTACTCTAACAATGTCACCTCTAACAGTGTCACCTCTAACGGTGTCTACTCTAATACTGTCACCTCTAACAGTGTCTCCTCTAACAGTATCACCTCTAACAGTTTCTCCTCTAACCTTGTCTCCGCTAACAGTGTCTCCGCTAACAGTTTCACCTCTAACAATGTCACCTCTTACAGTGTCTCCTCTAACAGTGTCAACTCTTACAGTGTCTCCTCTAACAGTGTCACCTCTAACAGTGTCTCCTCTAACAGTTTCACCTCTTACAGTGTCTCCTCTAACAGTGTCTCCTCTAACAGCATCACCTCTAACAGTGTTTCCTCTATCAGTGTCTCCTCTAACAGTGTCACCTCTAACAGTGTCTCCTCTACCAGTGTCACTCTAAAAGTGTCCCCTCTAACAGTGTCTCCTCTAACAGTGTCTCCTCTAACAGTTTCACCTCTAACAGTGACACCTTAACAGTGTCACCTCTAACAGTGTCTCCTCTAACAGTGTCTCCGTTAACAGTGTCACCTCTAACAGTGTCTCTTCTAACAGTGTCTACTCTAACAGTGTCACCTCTAACAGTGTCACCTCTAACGGTGTCTACTCTAATACTGTCACCTCTAACAGTGTCTCCTCTTATAGTGTCTCCTCTAACAGTGTCACCTCTAACAATATCACCTCTAACAGTTTCACCTCTAACAATGTCACCTCTAACAGTGTCTCCTCTAACAGTGTCACCTCTTACAGTGTCTCCTCTAACAGTGTCACCTCTTACAGTGTCTCCTCTAACAGTGTCACCTCTAACAGTTTCTCCTCGAACAGTATCACCTCTAAAAGTGTCACCTCTAACAGTGTCACCTCTAACAGTGTCTCCTCTAACAGTGTCTCCTCTAACAGTGTCACCTCTTACAGTGTCTCCTCTAACAGTGTCACCTCTTACAGTGTCTCCCCTAACAGTGTCACCTCTAACAGTATCACCTCTAACAGTATCACCTCTAACAGTTTCACCTCTAACAATGTCACCTCTAACAGTGTCACCTCTTACAGTGTCTCCTCTAACCGTGTCTCCTCTAACAGTGTCTCCTCTAACAGTGTCTCCTCTAACAGTGTCCCCTCTAAAAGTGTCTCCTCTAACAGTCTCACCTCTAACAGTGTCTCCTCTAACAGTGTCACCTCTAACAGTGTCTCCTCTAACAGTGTCTCCTCTAACAGTGTCTCATCTAGCAGTGTCAACTCTAACAGTGTCCCCTCTAACAGTGTCTCCTCTAACAGTGTCACCTCTAACAGTGTCTCCTCTAACAGTATCCTCCCTAACAGTCTCACCTCTAACAGTGTCTCCTCTAACAGTGTCTCCTTTAACAGTGTCTCCTCTAACAGTATCTCCCCTAACAGTGTCTCCTCTAACAGTGTCTCCTCTAACAGTGTCTCCTCTAATACTGTCACCTCTAAGAGTGTCTCCTCTAAGAGTGTCTCCTCTAACAGTGTCTCCTCCAACATTGTCTCCTCTAACAGTGTCTCCTCTAATACTGTCACCTCTAAGAGTGTCTCCTCTAACAGTGTCTCCTCTAACAGTGTCTCCTCTAACATTTTCACCTCTAACAGTGTCTCCTCTAACAGTATCACCTCTAACAGTGACACCTCTAACAGTGTCTCCTTTAAAAGTGTCACATCTAACATTGATACCCCTAACATTCTCACCTCTAACAGTGTCTCCTCTAACAGTCTCACCTCTAACATTGTCACCTCTAACAGTGACTCCTCTAATAGTGTCACCTCTAACAGTGTCACCTCTAACATTGTCACCTCTAACAGTGTCTCCTCTAACAGTGTCACCTCTAACAGTGTCACCTCTTACAGTGTCTCCTCTAACAGTGTCTCTTCTAACAGTGTCTACTCTAACAGTGTCTCCTCTAACAGTGTCTCCTCTAACAGTGTCTCTTCTAACAGTGTCTACTCTAACAGTGTCACCTCTAACAGTGTCACCTCTAACGGTGTCTACTCCAATACTGTCACCTCTAACACTGTCTCCTCTAACAGTATCACCTCTAACAGTTTCTCCTCTAACAGTGTCTCCGCTAACAGTGTCTCCGCTAACAGTTTCACCTCTAACAATGTCACCTCTTACAGTGTCTCCTCTAACAGTGTCACCTCTTACAGTGTCTCCTCTAACAGTGTCACCTCTAACAGTGTCTCCTCTAACAGTTTCACCTCTAACAATGTCACCTCTAACAGTGTCTCCTCTAACAGTGTCACCTCTTACAGTGTCTCCTCTAACAGTGTCTCCTCTAACAGCATCACCTCTAAAAGTGTCTCCTCTAGCAGTGTCTCCTCTAACAGTGTCACCTCTAACAGTGTCACCTGTAACGGTGTCTACTCTAATACTGTCACCTCTAACAGTGTCTCCTCTTATAGTGTCACCGCTAACATTGTCTCCTCTAACAGTTTCACCTCTAACAGTGTCTCCTCTAACAGTGTCTCCTCTAACAGTGTCTCCTCTAACAGTGTCACCTCTATAACTGTCACCTCTAACAGTGTCACCTCTAACAGTGTCTCCTCTAACATTGTCACCTCTAACAGTGTCACCTCTAACAGTGTCACCTGTAACAGTGTCTCCTCTAACAGTGACAAATTAACAGTGTCTCCTCCTACAGTGTCTCCTCTAACAGTGTCATCTCTAACAGTGTCACCTCTAACAGTGTCTCCTCTAACAGTGTCTCCTCTAACAGTGTCACCTCTAACAGTGTCACCTCTAACAGTGTCTCCTCTAACGGTGTCTCCTCTAACAGTGTCTCCTCTAACAGTGTCTCCTCTAACAGTGTCACCTCGAATAGTGACACCTCTAACAGTTTTACCTTTAACAGTGTCTCCTCTAACAGTGACACCTCTAACAGTGTTACATCTAACAGTGTCTCCTCTAACAGTGTCACTTCTAACACTGTCTCCTCTAACAGTGACACCTCTAACAGTGCCACCTTTAACAGTGTCACCTCTAACAGTGTCTCCTCTAGCAGTGTCAACTCTAAAAGCATCTCCGCTAACAGTGTCTCCTCTATCACTGTCACCTCTAACAGTGTCTCCTCTAACAGTGTCACCTCTAACAGTGTCTCCTGTAAAAGTGTCTCCTCTAACAGTGTCTCCTCTAACAGTGTCTCCGCTAACAGAGTCTCCTCTAACAGTGTGTCCTCTAACAATGTCTCCTCTAACAGTGTCACCTCTAACAGTGTCTCCTCTAAAAGTGTCTCCTCTAACAGTGTCACCTCTGACAGTGTCTCCTCTAACAGTGTCTCCTCTAACAGTGTCTCCTCTAAAAGTGTCTCCTCTAACAGTGTCTCCTCTAAAAGTGTCTCCTCTAACAGTGTCTCCTCTAACAGTGTCTCCTCTAAAAGTGTCTCCTCTAACAGTGTCTCCTCTAACAGTGTCTTCTCTAACAGTGTCTCCTCTAACAGTGTCTCCTCTAACAGTGTCTTCTCTATCAGTGTCACCTCTAACAGTGTCACCTCTAACAGTGTCTCCTCTAACGTTTTCACCTCTCACAGTTTCTCCTCTAACAGTGTCACCTCTAACTGTGTCACCTCTAACAGTGACACCTCTAACAGTGTCACCTCTTACAGTGTCTCCTCTATCAGTGTCACCTCTAACAGTGTCACCTCTAACAGTGTCACCTCTAACAGTGTCTCCTCTAACAGTGTCTCCTTTAAAAGTGTCACATCTAACAGTGATACCTCTAACATTCTCACCTCTAACAGTGTCTCCTCTAACAGTCTCACCTCTAACATTGTCACCTCTAACAGTGTCTCCTCTAATAGTGTCACCTCTAACAGTGTCACCTCTAGCATTGTCACCTCTAACAGTGTCTCCTCTAACAGTGTCACCTCTAACAGTGTCACCTCTAACAGTGTCTCCTCTAACAGTGTCACCTCTAACAGTGTCTCCTCTAACAGTGTCTCCTCTAACAGTGTCTCTTCTAACAGTGTCTACTCTAACAATGTCACCTCTAACAGTGTCACCTCTAACGGTGTCTACTCTAATACTGTCACCTCTAACAGTGTCTCCTCTAACAGTATCACCTCTAACAGTTTCTCCTCTAACATTGTCTCCGCTAACAGTGTCTCCGCTAACAGTTTCACCTCTAACAATGTCACCTCTTACAGTGTCTCCTCTAACAGTGTCAAATCTTACAGTGTCTCCTCTAACAGTGTCACCTCTAACAGTGTCTCCCCTAACAGTTTCACCTCTTACAGTGTCTCCTCTAACAGTGTCTCCTCTAACAGCATCACCTCTAACAGTGTTTCCTCTATCAGTGTCTCCTCTAACAGTGTCACCTCTAACAGTGTCTCCTCTACCAGTGTCACTCTAAAAGTGTCCCCTCTAACAGTGTCTCCTCTAACAGTGTCTCCTCTAACAGTTTCACCTCTAACAGTGACACCTTAACAGTGTCACCTCTAACAGTGTCTCCTCTAACAGTGTCTCCGTTAACAGTGTCACCTCTAACAGTGTCTCTTCTAACAGTGTCTACTCTAACAGTGTCACCTCTAACAGTGTCACCTCTAACGGTGTCTACTCTAATACTGTCACCTCTAACAGTGTCTCCTCTTATAGTGTCTCCTCTAACAGTGTCACCTCTAACAGTATCACCTCTAACAGTTTCACCTCTAACAATGTCACCTCTAACAGTGTCTCCTCTAACAGTGTCACCTCTTACAGTGTCTCCTCTAACAGTGTCACCTCTAACAGTGTCTCCTCGAACAGTATCACCTCTAACAGTGTCACCTCTAACAGTGTCACCTCTAACAGTGTCTCCTCTAACAGTGTCTCCTCTAACACTGTCACCTCTTACAGTGTCTCCTCTAACAGTGTCACCTCTTACAGTGTCTCCTCTAACAGTGTCACCTCTAACAGTATCACCTCTAACAGTATCACCTCTAACAGTTTCACCTCTAACAATGTCACCTCTAACAGTGTCACCTCTTACAGTGTCTCCTCTAACCGTGTCTCCTCTAACAGTGTCTCCTCTAACAGTGTCTCCTCTAACAGTGTCCCCTCTAAAAGTGTCTCCTCTAACAGTCTCACCTCTAACAGTGTCTCCTCTAACAGTGTCTCCTCTAACAGTGTCTCCTCTAACAGTGTCTCCTCTAGCAGTGTCAACTCTAACAGTGTCCCCTCTAACAGTGTCTCCTCTAACAGTGTCACCTCTAACAGTGTCTCCTCTAACAGTATCCTCCCTAACAGTCTCACCTCTAACAGTGTCTCCTCTAACAGTGTCTCCTCTAACAGTGTCTCCTCTAACAGTATCTCCCCTAACAGTGTCTCCTCTAACAGTGTCTCCTCTAACAGTGTCTCCTCTAATACTGTCACCTCTAAGAGTGTCTCCTCTAAGAGTGTCTCCTCTAACAGTGTCTCCTCCAACAGTGTCTCCTCTAACAGTGTCTCCTCTAATACTGTCACCTCTAAGAGTGTCTCCTCTAACAGTGTCTCCTCTAACAGTGTCTCCTCTAACATTTTCACCTCTAACAGTGTCTCCTCTAACAGTATCACCTCTAACAGTGACACCTCTAACAGTGTCTCCTTTAAAAGTGTCACATCTAACATTGATACCCCTAACATTCTCACCTCTAACAGTGTCTCCTCTAACAGTCTCACCTCTAACATTGTCACCTCTAACAGTGACTCCTCTAATAGTGTCACCTCTAACAGTGTCACCTCTAACATTGTCACCTCTAACAGTGTCTCCTCTAACAGTGTCACCTCTAACAGTGTCACCTCTTACAGTGTCTCCTCTAACAGTGTCTCTTCTAACAGTGTCTACTCTGACAGTGTCTCCTCTAACAGTGTCTCCTCTAACAGTGTCTCTTCTAACAGTGTCTACTCTAACAGTGTCACCTCTAACAGTGTCACCTCTAACGGTGTCTACTCTAATACTGTCACCTCTAACACTGTCTCCTCTAACAGTATCACCTCTAACAGTTTCTCCTCTAACAGTGTCTCCGCTAACAGTGTCACCGCTAACAGTTTCACCTCTAACAATGTCACCTCTTACAGTGTCTCCTCTAACAGTGTCACCTCTTACAGTGTCTCCTCTAACAGTGTCACATCTAACAGTGTCTCCTCTAACAGTTTCACCTCTAACAATGTCACCTCTAACAGTGTCTCCTCTAACAGTGTCACCTCTTACAGTGTCTCCTCTAACAGTGTCTCCTCTAACAGCATCACCTCTAACAGTGTTTCCTCTATCATTGTCTCCTCTAACAGTGTCTCCTCTAACAGTGTCTCCTCTAACAGTTTCACCTCTAACAGTGACACCTTAACAGTGTCACCTCTAAAAGTGTCTCCTCTAACAGTGTCTCCGTTAACAGTGTCACCTCTAACAGTGTCTCTTCTAACAGTGTCTACTCTAACAGTGTCACCTCTAACAGTGTCACCTCTAACGGTGTCTACTCTAATACTGTCACCTCTAACAGTGTCTCCTCTTATAGTGTCTCCTCTCACAGTGTCACCTCTAACAGTATCACCTCTAACAGTTTCACCTCTAACAATGTCACCTCTAACAGTGTCTCCTCTAACAGTGTCGCCTCTTACAGTGTCTCCTCTAACAGTGTCACCTCTTACAGTGTATCCTCTAACAGTGTCACCTCTTACAGTGTCTCCTCGAACAGTATCACCTCTAACAGTGTCACCTCTAACAGTGTCACCTCTAACAGTGTCTCCTCTAACAGTGTCTCCTCTAACAGTGTCTCCTCTTACAGTGTCTCCTCTAACAGTGTCACCTCTTACAGTTTCTCCTCTAACAGTGTCACCTCTTACAGTGTCTCCTCTAACAGTGTCACCTCTAACAGTATCACCTCTAACAGTATCACCTCTAACAGTTTCATCTCTAACAATGTCACCTCTAACAGTGTCTCCTCTAACAGTGTCACCTCTTACAGTGTCTCCTCTAACCGTGTCTCCTCTAACAGTGTCTCCTCTAACACTGTCTCCTCTAACAGTGTCCCCTCCAAAAGTGTCTCCTCTAACAGTCTCACCTCTAACAGTGTCTCCTCTAACAGTGTCACCTCTAACAGTGTCTCCTCTAACAGTGTCTCCTCTAACAGTGTCTCCTCTAGCAGTATCAACTCTAACAGTGTCCCCTCTAATAGTGTCTCCTCTAACAGTGTCACTTCTAACAGTGTCTCCTCTAACAGTATCCTCCCTAACAGTTTCACCTCTAACAGTGTCTCCTCTAACAGTGTCTCCTCTAACAGTGTCTCCTCTAACAGTATCTCCCCTAACAGTGTCTCCTCTAACAGTGTCTCCTCTAACAGTGTCTCCTCTGATACTGTCACCTGTAAGAGTGTCTCCTCTAAGAGTGTCTCCTCTAACAGTGTCTCCTCTAACAGTGTCTCCTCTAATACTGTCACCTCTAAGAGTGTCTCCTCTAACAGTGTCTCCTCTATCAGTGTCTCCTCTAACAGTTTCACCTCTAACAATGTCTCCTCTAACAGTATCACCTCTAACAGTGACACCTTAACTGTATCACCTCTAACAGTGTCACCTCTAACAGTGTCACCTCTAACAGTGTCACCTCTAACAGTGACACCTCTAACAGTGTCTCCTTTAACAGTGTCTCCTCTAACAGTGTCACCTCTAACAGTGTCTCCTCTAACAGTGTCTCCTCTAACAGTGTCTCCTCTAACAGTGTCACCTCTAACAGTGTCTCCTCTAACAGTGTCTCCTCTAACAGTGTCTCCTCTTACAGTGTCTCCTCTAACAGTGTCACCTCTAACAGTGTCTCCTCTAACAGTGTCTCCTCTAACAGTGTTACCTCTAACAGTGTCTCCCCTAATAGTGTCACCTCTGACAGTGTCACCTCTAACAGTGTCTCCTCTAACAGTGTCACCTCTAACAGTATCTCCTCTAACAGTGACACCTCTAACAGTGTCACCTCTAACAGTGTCACCTCTAACAGTGTCTCCTCTAACAGTGTCTCCTCTTACAGTGTCTCCTCTTACAGTATCACCTCTAACAGTGTCTCCTCTAACAGTGTCACCTCTAACAGTGTCACCTCTAACAGTGTCACCTCTAACAGTGTCTCCTCTAACAATGTCACCTCTAACAGTGTCTCCGCTAACAGTGTCTCCTGTAACAGTCTCTCCGCTAACCGTGTCTCCTCTAACAGTGTCTCCTCTAACAGTCTCACCTCTAACAGTGTCACCTCAAACAGTGCCTCCTCTATCAGTGTCACCTCTAACAGTGTCACCTCTAACCGTGTCACCTCTAACAGTGTCTCCTCTAACAGTGTCTCCTTTAAAAGTGTCACATCTAACAGTGATACCTCTAACATTCTCAACTCTAACAGTGTCTCCTCTAACAGTCTCACCTCTAACATTGTCACCTCTAACAGTGTCACCTCTAATAGTGTCACCTCTAACAGTGTCACCTCTAACATTGTCACCTCTAACAGTGTCTCCTCTAACAGTGTCACCTCTAACAGTATCACCTCTAACAGTTTCTCCTCTAACATTGTCTCCGCTAACAGTGTCTCCGCTAACAGTTTCACCTCTAACAATGTCACCTCTTACAGTGTCTCCTCTAACAGTGTCAACTCTTACAGTGTCTCCTCTAACAGTGTCACCTCTAACAGTGTCTCCTCTAACAGTTTCACCTCTTACAGTGTCTCCTCTAACAGTGTCTCCTCTAACAGCATCACCTCTAACAGTGTTTCCTCTATCAGTGTCTCCTCTAACAGTGTCACCACTAACAGTGTCTCCTCTACCAGTGTCACTCTAAAAGTGTCACCTCTAACAGTGTCTCCTCTAACAGTGTCTCCTCTAACAGTTTCACCTCTAACAGTGACACCTTAACAGTGTCACCTCTATCAGTGTCACCTCTAACAGTGTCTCCGTTAACATTGTCACCTCTAACAGTGTCTCTTCTAACAGTGTCTACTCTAACAGTGTCACCTCTAACAGTGTCACCTCTAACGGTGTCTACTCTAATACTGTCACCTCTAACAGTGTCTCCTCTTATAGTGTCTCCTCTAACAGTGTCACCTCTAACAGTATCACCTCTAACAGTTTCACCTCTAACAATGTCACCTCTAACAGTGTCTCCTCTAACAGTGTCACCTCTTACAGTGTCTCCTCTAACAGTGTCACCTCTTACAGTGTCTCCTCTAACAGTGTCACCTCTAACAGTGTCTCCTCGAACAGTATCATCTCTAACAGTGTCACCTCTAACAGTGTCACCTCTAACAGTGTCTCCTCTAACAGTGTCTCCTCTAACAGTGTCACCTCTTACAGTGTCTCCTCTAACAGTGTCACCTCTTACAGTGTTTCCTCTAACAGTGTCACCTCTAACAGTATCACCTCTAACAGTATCACCTCTAACAGTTTCACCTCTAACAATGTCACCTCTAACAGTGTCTCCTCTAACAGTGTCACCTCTTACAGTGTCTCCTCTAACCGTGTCTCCTCTAACAGTGTCTCCTCTAACAGTGTCTCCTCTAACAGTGTCCCCTCTAAAAGTGTCTCCTCTAACAGTCTCACCTCTAACAGTGTCTCCTCTAACAGTGTCACCTCTAACAGTGTCTCCTCTAACAGTGTCTCCTCTAACAGTGTCTCCTCTAGCAGTGTCAACTCTAACAGTGTCACCTCTAACAGTGTCTCCTCTAACTGTGTCACCTCTAACAGTGTCTCCTCTAACAGTATCCTCCCTAACAGTCTCACCTCTAACAGTGTCTCCTCTAACAGTGTCTCCTCTAACAGTGTCTCCTCTAACAGTATCTCCCCTAACAGTGTCTCCTCTAACAGTGTCTCCTCTAACAGTGTCTCCTCTAATACTGTCACCTCTAAGAGTGTCTCCTCTAAGAGTGTCTCCTCTAACAGTGTCTCCTCTAACAGTGTCTCCTCTAACAGTGTCTCCTCTAATACTGTCACCTCTAAGAGTGTCTCCTCTAACAGTGTCTCCTCTTACAGTGTCTCCTCTAACATTTTCACCTCTAACAGTGTCTCCTCTAACAGTATCACCTCTAACAGTGACACCTCTAACAGTGTCTCCTTTAAAAGTGTCACATCTAACATTGATACCCCTAACATTCTCACCTCTAACAGTGTCTCCTCTAACAGTCTCACCTCTAACATTGTCACCTCTAACAGTGACTCCTCTAATAGTGTCACCTCTAACAGTGTCACCTCTAACATTGTCACCTCTAACAGTGTCTCCTCTAACAGTGTCACCTCTAACAGTGTCACCTCTAACAGTGTCTCCTCTAACAGTGTCTCTTCTAACAGTGTCTACTCTAACAGTGTCTCCTCTAACAGTGTCTCCTCTAACAGTGTCTCTTCTAACAGTGTCTACTCTAACAGTGTCACCTCTAACAGTGTCACCTCTAACGGTGTCTACTCTAATACTGTCACCTCTAACAGTGTCTCCTCTAACAGTATCACCTCTAACAGTTTCTCCTCTAACAGTGTCTCCGCTAACAGTGTCTCCGCTAACAGTTTCACCTCTAACAATGTCACCTCTTACAGTGTCTCCTCTAACAGTGTCACCTCTTACAGTGTCTCCTCTAACAGTGTCACCTCTAACAGTGTCTCCTCTAACAGTTTCACCTCTAACAATGTCACCTCTAACAGTGTCTCCTCTAACAGTGTCACCTCTTACAGTGTCTCCTCTAACAGTGTCTCCTCTAACAGCATCATCTCTAACAGTGTTTCCTCTATCAGTGTCTCCTCTAACAGTGTCTACTCTAACAGTGTCTCCTCTAACAGTTTCACCTCTAACAGTGACACCTTAACAGTGTCACCTCTAACAGTGTCTCCTCTAACAGTGTCTCCGTTAACAGTGTCTCCTCTTACAGTGTCTCCTCTTACAGTATCACCTCTAACAGTGTCTCCTCTAACAGTGTCACCTCTAACAGTGTCACCTCTAACAGTGTCACCTCTAACAGTGTCTCCTCTTACAGTGTCTCCTCTTACAGTATCACCTCTAACAGTGTCTCCTCTAACAGTGTCACCTCTAACAGTGTCACCTCTAACAGTGTCTCCTCTAACAGTGTCTCCTCTAACAGTATCTCCCCTAACAGTGTCTCCTCTAACAGTGTCTCCTCTAACAGTGTCTCCTCTAATACTGTCACCTCTAAGAGTGTCTCCTCTAAGAGTGTCTCCTCTAACAGTGTCTCCTCTAACAGTGTCTCCTCTAACAGTGTCTCCTCTAATACTGTCACCTCTAAGAGTGTCTCCTCTAACAGTGTCTCCTCTTACAGTGTCTCCTCTAACATTTTCACCTCTAACAGTGTCTCCTCTAACAGTATCACCTCTAACAGTGACACCTCTAACAGTGTCTCCTTTAAAAGTGTCACATCTAACATTGATACCCCTAACATTCTCACCTCTAACAGTGTCTCCTCTAACAGTCTCACCTCTAACATTGTCACCTCTAACAGTGACTCCTCTAATAGTGTCACCTCTAACAGTGTCACCTCTAACATTGTCACCTCTAACAGTGTCTCCTCTAACAGTGTCACCTCTAACAGTGTCACCTCTAACAGTGTCTCCTCTAACAGTGTCTCTTCTAACAGTGTCTACTCTAACAGTGTCTCCTCTAACAGTGTCTCCTCTAACAGTGTCTCTTCTAACAGTGTCTACTCTAACAGTGTCACCTCTAACAGTGTCACCTCTAACGGTGTCTACTCTAATACTGTCACCTCTAACAGTGTCTCCTCTAACAGTATCACCTCTAACAGTTTCTCCTCTAACAGTGTCTCCGCTAACAGTGTCTCCGCTAACAGTTTCACCTCTAACAATGTCACCTCTTACAGTGTCTCCTCTAACAGTGTCACCTCTTACAGTGTCTCCTCTAACAGTGTCACCTCTAACAGTGTCTCCTCTAACAGTTTCACCTCTAACAATGTCACCTCTAACAGTGTCTCCTCTAACAGTGTCACCTCTTACAGTGTCTCCTCTAACAGTGTCTCCTCTAACAGCATCATCTCTAACAGTGTTTCCTCTATCAGTGTCTCCTCTAACAGTGTCTACTCTAACAGTGTCTCCTCTAACAGTTTCACCTCTAACAGTGACACCTTAACAGTGTCACCTCTAACAGTGTCTCCTCTAACAGTGTCTCCGTTAACAGTGTCACCTCTAACAGTGTCTCTTCTAACAGTGTCTACTCTAACAGTTTCACCTCTAACAGTGTCACCTCTAACGGTGTCTACTCTAATACTGTCACCTCTAACAGTGTCTCCTCTTATAGTGTCTCCTCTAACAGTGTCACCTCTAACAGTATCACCTCTAACAGTTTCACCTCTAACAATGTCACCTCTAACAGTGTCTCCTCTAACAGTGTCGCCTCTTACAGTGTCTCCTCTAACAGTGTCACCTCTTACAGTGTCTCCTCTAACAGTGTCACCTCTTACGGTGTCTCCTCGAACAGTATCACCTCTAACAGTGTCACCTCTAACAGTGTCACCTCTAACAGTGTCTCCTCTAAGAGTGTCTCCTCTAACAGTGTCACCTCTTACAGTGTCTCCTCTAACAGTGTCACCTCTTAGAGTTTCTCCTCTAACAGTGTCACCTCTTACAGTGTCTCCTCTAACAGTGTCACCTCTAACAGTATCACCTCTAACAGTATCACCTCTAACAGTTTCACCTCTAACAATGTCCCCTCTAACAGTGTCTCCTCTAACAGTGTCACGTCTTACAGTGTCTCCTCTAACCGTGTCTCCTCTAACAGTGTCTCCTCTAACAGTGTCTCCTCTAACAGTGTCCCCTCCAAAAGTGTCTCCTCTAACAGTCTCACCTCTAACAGTGTCTCCTCTAACAGTGTCACCTCTAACAGTGTCTCCTCTAACAGTGTCTCCTCTAACAGTGTCTCCTCTAGCAGTGTCAACTCTAACAGTGTCCCCTCTAACAGTGTCTCCTCTAACAGTGTCACTTCTAACAGTGTCTCCTCTAACAGTATCCTCCCTAACAGTCTCACCTCTAACAGAGTCTCCTCTAACAGTTCTCCTCTAACAGTGTCTCCTCTAACAGTATCTCCCCTAACAGTGTCTCCTCTAACAGTGTCTCCTCTAACAGTGTCTCCTCTTATACTGTCACCTGTAAGAGTGTCTCCTCTGAGTGTCTCCTCTAACAGTGTCTCCTCTAACAGTGTCTCCTCTAACAGTGTCTCCTCTAATACTGTCACCTCTAAGAGTGTCTCCTCTAACAGTGTCTCCTCTATCAGTGTCTCCTCTAACAGTTTCACCTCTAACAGTGTCTCCTCTAACAGTATCACCTCTAACAGTGACACCTTAACTGTATCACCTCTAACAGTGTCACCTCTAACAGTGTCACCTCTAACAGTGTCACCTCTAACAGTGACACATCTAACAGTGTCTCCTTTAACAGTGTCTCCTCTAACAGTGTCACCTCTAACAGTGTCTCCTATAACAGTTTCTCCTCTAACAGTGTCTCCTCTAACAGTGTCTCCTCTAACAGTGTCACCTCTAACAGTGTCTCCTCTAACAGTGTCTCCTGTAACAGTCTCTCCGCTAACCGTGTCTCCTCTAACAGTGTCTCCTCTAACAGTCTCACCTCTAACAGTGTCACCTCAAACAGTGTCTCCTCTATCAGTGTCACCTCTAACAGTGTCACCTCTAACCGTGTCACCTCTAACAGTGTCTCCTCTAACAGTGTCTCCTTTAAAAGTGTCACATCTAACAGTGATACCTCTAACATTCTCAACTCTAACAGTGTCTCCTCTAACAGTCTCACCTCTAACATTGTCACCTCTAACAGTGTCACCTCTAATAGTGTCACCTCTAACAGTGTCACCTCTAACATTGTCACCTCTAACAGTGTCTCCTCAAACAGTGTCACCTCTAACAGTGTCACCTCTAACAGTGTCTCCTCTAACAGTGTCTCTTCTAACAGTGTCTACTCTAACAGTGTCACCTCTAACAGTGTCACCTCTAACGGTGTCTACTCTAATACTGTCACCTCTAACAGTGTCTCCTCTTGTAGTATCACCGCTAACAGTGTCACCTCTAACAGTGTCACCTCTAAAAGTGTCTCCTCTAACAGTATCACCTCTAACAGTATCTCCTCTAACAGTGTCTCCTCTAACAGTGTCTCCTCTAACAGTGTTACCTCTAACAGTGTCTCCCCTAATAGTGTCACCTCTAACAGTGTCACCTCTAACAGTGTCTCCTCTAACAGTGTCACCTCTAACAGTATCTCCTCTAACAGTGTCACCTCTAACAGTGTCTCCTCTAACAGTGTCTCCTCTAACAGTGTCTCCTCTTACAGTGTCTCCTCTTACAGTATCACCTCTAACAGTGTCTCCTCTAACAGTGTCACCTCTAACAGTGTCACCTCTAACAGTGTCACCTCTAACAGTGTCTCCTCTAACAATGTCACCTCTAACAGTGTCTCCGCTAACAGTGTCTCCTGTAACAGTCTCTCCGCTAACCGTGTCTCCTCTAACAGTGTCTCCTCTAACAGTCTCACCTCTAACAGTGTCACCTCAAACAGTGTCTCCTCTATCAGTGTCACCTCTAACAGTGTCACCTCTAACCGTGTCACCTCTAACAGTGTCTCCTCTAACAGTGTCTCCTTTAAAAGTGTCACATCTAACAGTGATACCTCTAACATTCTCAACTCTAACAGTGTCTCCTCTAACAGTCTCACCTCTAACATTGTCACCTCTAACAGTGTCACCTCTAATAGTGTCACCTCTAACAGTGTCACCTCTAACATTGTCACCTCTAACAGTGTCTCCTCTAACAGTGTCACCTCTAACAGTGTCACCTCTAACAGTGTCTCCTCTAACAGTGTCTCTTCTAACAGTGTCTACTCTAACAGTGTCACCTCTAACAGTGTCACCTCTAACGGTGTCTACTCTAATACTGTCACCTCTAACAGTGTCTCCTCTTATAGTATCACCGCTAACAGTGTCACCTCTAACAGTGTCACCTCTAAAAGTGTCTCCTCTAACAGTATCACCTCTAACAGTATCTCCTCTAACAGTGTCTCCGCTAACAGTGTCTCCGCTAACAGTTTCACCTCTAACAATGTCACCTCTAACAGTGTCTCCTCTAACAGTGTCACCTCTTACAGTGTCTCCTCTAACAGTGTCACCTCTTACAGTGTCTCCTCTAACAGTGTCACCTCTAACAGTATCACCTCTAACAGTATCAACTCTAACAGTTTCACCTCTAACAATGTCACCTCTAACAGTGTCTCCTCTAACAGTGTCACCTCTTACAGTGTCTCCTCTAACAGTGTCTCCTCTAACAGCATCACCTCTAACAGTGTTTCCTCTATCAGTGTCTCCTCTAACAGTGTCACCTCTTACAGTGTCTCCTCTAACCGCGTCTCCTCTAACATTGTCTCCTCTAACAGTGTCTCCTCTAACAGTGTCCCCTCCAAAAGTGTCTCCTCTAACAGTCTCACCTCTAACAGTGTCTCCTCTAACAGTGTCACCTCTAACAGTGTCTCCTCTAACAGTGTCTCCTCTAACAGTGTCTCCTCTAGCAGTGTCAACTCTAACAGTGTCCCCTCTAACAGTGTCTCCTCTAACAGTGTCACTTCTAACAGTGTCTCCTCTAACAGTATCCTCCCTAACAGTCTCACCTCTAACAGTGTCTCCTCTAACAGTGTCTCCTCTAACAGTGTCTCCTCTAACAGTATCTCCCCTAACAGTGTCTCCTCTAACAGTGTCTCCTCTAACAGTGTCTCCTCTAATACTGTCACCTGTAAGAGTGTCTCCTCTGAGTGTCTCCTCTAACACTGTCTCCTCTAACAGTGTCTCCTCTAACAGTATCTCCTCTAATACTGTCACCTCTAAGAGTGTCTCCTCTAACAGTGTCTCCTCTATCAGTGTCTCCTCTAACAGTTTCACCTCTAACAGTGTCTCCTCTAACAGTATCACCTCTAACAGTGACACCTTAACTGTATCACCTCTAACAGTGTCACCTCTAACAGTGTCACCTCTAACAGTGTCACCTCTAACTGTGACACCTCTAACAGTGTCTCCTTTAACAGTGTCTCCTCTAACAGTGTCACCTCTAACAGTGTCTCCTATAACAGTTTCTCCTCTAACAGTGTCTCCTCTAACAGTGTCTCCTCTAACAGTGTCACCTCTAACAGTGTCTCCTCTAACAGTGTCTCCTCTAACAGTGTTACCTCTAACAGTGTCTCCTCTAACAGTGTCTCCTCTTACAGTGTCTCCTCTAACAGTGTCACCTCTAACAGTGTCTCCTCTAACAGTGTCTCCTCTAACAGTGTCACCTCTAACAGTGTCTCCCCTAATAGTGTCACCTCTAACAGTGTCACCTCTAACAGTGTCTCCTCTAAAAGTGTCACCTCTAACAGTATCTCCTCTAACAGTGTCACCTCTAACAGTGTCTCCTCTAACAGTGTCTCCTCTAACAGTGTCTCCTCTTACAGTGTCTCCTCTTACAGTATCACCTCTAACAGTGTCTCCTCTAACAGTGTCACCTCTAACAGTGTCACCTCTAACAGTGTCACCTCTAACAGTGTCTCCTCTAACAATGTCACCTCTAACAGTGTCTCCGCTAACAGTGTCTCCTGTAACAGTCTCTCCGCTAACCGTGTCTCCTCTAACAGTGTCTCCTCTAACAGTCTCACCTCTAACAGTATCACCTCAAACAGTGTCTCCTCTATCAGTGTCACCTCTAACAGTGTCACCTCTAACCGTGTCACCTCTAACAGTGTCTCCTCTAACAGTGTCTCCTTTAAAAGTGTCACATCTAACAGTGATACCTCTAACATTCTCAACTCTAACAGTGTCTCCTCTAACAGTCTCACCTCTAACATTGTCACCTCTAACAGTGTCACCTCTAATAGTGTCACCTCTAACAGTGTCACCTCTAACATTGTCACCTCTAACAGTGTCTCCTCTAACAGTGTCACCTCTAACAGTGTCACCTCTAACAGTGTCTCCTCTAACAGTGTCTCTTCTAACAGTGTCTACTCTAACAGTGTCACCTCTAACAGTGTCACCTCTAACGGTGTCTACTCTAATACTGTCACCTCTAACAGTGTCTCCTCTTATAGTATCACCGCTAACAGTGTCACCTCTAACAGTGTCACCTCTAAAAGTGTCTCCTCTAACAGTATCACCTCTAACAGTATCTCCTCTAACAGTGTCTCCGCTAACAGTGTCTCCGCTAACAGTTTCACCTCTAACAATGTCACCTCTAACAGTGTCTCCTCTAACAGTGTCACCTCTTACAGTGTCTCCTCTAACAGTGTCACCTCTTACAGTGTCTCCTCTAACAGTGTCACCTCTAACAGTATCACCTCTAACAGTATCAACTCTAACAGTTTCACCTCTAACAATGTCACCTCTAACAGTGTCTCCTCTAACAGTGTCACCTCTTATAGTGTCTCCTCTAACAGTGTCTCCTCTAACAGCATCACCTCTAACAGTGTTTCCTCTATCAGTGTCTCCTCTAACATTGTCACCGCTAACAGTGTCTCCTCTACCAGTGTCACTCTAAAAGTGTCCCCTCTAACAGTGTCTCCTCTAACAGTGTCTCCTCTAACAGTTTCACCTCTAACAGTGACACCTTAACAGTGTCACCTCTAACAGTGTCTCCTCTAACAGTGTCTCCGTTAACAATGTCACCTCTAACAGTGTCTCTTCTAACAGTGTCTACTCTAACAGTGTCACCTCTAACAGTGTCACCTCTAACGGTGTCTACTCTAATACTGTCACCTCTAACAGTGTCTCCTCTTATAGTGTCTCCTCTAACAGTGTCACCTCTAACAGTATCACCTCTAACAGTTTCACCTCTAACAATGTCACCTCTAACAGTGTCTCCTCTAACAGTGTCACCTCTTACAGTGTCTCCTCTAACAGTGTCACCTCTTACAGTGTCTCCTCTAACAGTGTCACCTCTAACAGTGTCTCCTCTAACAGTATCACCTCTAACAGTGTCACCTCTAACAGTGTCTCCTCTAACAGTGTCTCCTCTAACAGTGTCACCTCTTACAGTGTCTCCTCTAACAGTGTCACCTCTTACAGTGTCTCCTCTAACAGTGTCACCTCTAACAGTATCACCTCTAACAGTATCACCTCTAACAGTTTCACCTCTAACAATGTCACCTCTAACAGTGTCTCCTCTAACAGTGTCACCTCTTACAGTGTCTCCTCTAACCGTGTCTCCTCTAACAATGTCTCCTCTAACAGTGTATCCTCTTACAGTGTCCCCTCTAACAGTGTCTCCTCTAACAGTCTCACCTCTAACAGTGTCTCCTCTAACAGTGTGACCTCTAACAGTGTCTCCTCTAACAGTGTCTCCTCTAACAGTGTCTCCTCTAGCAGTGTCAACTCTAACAGTGTCCCCTCTAACAGTGTCTCCTCTAACAGTGTCACCTCTAACAGTGTCTCCTCTAACAGTATCTCCCCTAACAGTCTCACCTCTAACAGTGTCTCCTCTAACAGTGTCTCCTCTAACAGTGTCTCCTCTAACAGTATCTCCCCTAACAGTGTCTCCTCTAACAGTGTCTCCTCTAACAGTGTCTCCTCTAATACTGTCACCTCTAAGAGTGTCTCCTCTAAGAGTGTCTCCTCTAACAGTGTCTCCTCTAACAGTGTCTCCTCTAATACTGTCACCTCTAAGAGTGTCTCCTCTAACAGTGTCTCCTCTAACAGTGTCTCCTCTAACAGTTTCACCTCTAACAGTGTCTCCTCTAACAGTATCACCTCTAACAGTGACACCTTAACTGTATCACCTCTAACAGTGTCACCTCTAACAGTGTCACCTCTAACAGTGTCACCTCTAACAGTGACACCTCTAACAGTGTCTCCTCTAACAGTGTCACCTCTAACAGTGTCTCCTATAACAGTGTCTCTTCTAACAGTGTCACCTCTAACAGTGTCTCCTCTAACAGTGTCTCCTCTTACAGTGTCTCCTCTAACAGTGTCTCCTCCAGCAGTGTCACCTCTAACAGTGTGTCCTCTAACAGTGTGTCCTCTAACAGTGTCACCTCTAACACTGTCTCGTCTAACAGTGTCACCTCTAATAGTGTCTCCTCTAACAGTGTCTCCTCTAACAGTGTTACCTCTAACAGTGTCTCCTCTAACAGTGTCTCCCCTAATAGTGTCACCTCTAACAGTGTCACCTCTAACAGTGTCTCCTCTAACAGTGTCACCTCTAACAGTATCTCCTCTAACAGTGACACCTCTAACAGTGTCACCTCTAACAGTGTCACCTCTAACAGTGTTTCTTCTAACAGTGTCTCCTCTAACAGTGTCTCCTCTAACAGTGTCACCTCCAACAGTATCACCTCTAACAGTGTCACCTCTAACAGTGTCTCCTGTAACAGTGTCTCCGCTAACCGTGTCTCCTCTAACAGTGTCTCCGCTAACAGTGTCACCTCTAACAGTATCACCTCTAACAGTGTCTCCTCTAACAGTGTCTCCGCTAAATGTGTCTCCTCTAACAGTGTCTCCGCTAACAGTGTCACCTCTAACAGTGTCTCCTCTAACGTTTTCACCTCTCACAGTTTCTCCTCTAACAGTTTCTCCTCTAACAGTGTCACCTTTAACATTATCACATCTAACAGTGACACCTCTAACATTCTCACCTCAAACAGTGTCACATCTAACAGCATCTCTCCTAACAGTGTCTCCGCTAACAGTATCACCTCTAACAGTGTCACCTCTAACAGTGTCACCTCTAACAGTGTCTCCTCTAACAGTGTTACCTCTAACAGTGTCTCCTCTAACAGTGTCTCCCCTAATAGTGTCACCTCTAACAGTGTCACCTCTAACAGTGTCTCCTCTTACAGTGTCTCCTCTAACAGTATCACATCTAACAGTGTCACCTCTAACAGTGTCTCCTCTAACAGTGTCACCTCTAACAGTGTCACCTCTAACAGTGTCACCTCTAACAATGTCACCTCTAACAGTGTCACCTCTAACAGTGTCTCCTCTAACAGTGTCTCCTCTACCAGTGTCACTCTAAAAGTGTCCCCTCTAACAGTGTCTCCTCTAACAGTGTCTCCTCTAACAGTTTCACCTCTAACAGTGACACCTTAACAGTGTCACCTCTAACAGTGTCTCCTCTAACAGTGTCTCCGTTAACAATGTCACCTCTAACAGTGTCTCTTCTAACAGTGTCTACTCTAACAGTGTCACCTCTAACAGTGTCACCTCTAACGGTGTCTACTCTAATACTGTCACCTCTAACAGTGTCTCCTCTTATAGTGTCTCCTCTAACAGTGTCACCTCTAACAGTATCACCTCTAACAGTTTCACCTCTAACAATGTCACCTCTAACAGTGTCTCCTCTAACAGTGTCACCTCTTACAGTGTCTCCTCTAACAGTGTCACCTCTTACAGTGTCTCCTCTAACAGTGTCACCTCTAACAGTGTCTCCTCTAACAGTATCACCTCTAACAGTGTCACCTCTAACAGTGTCTCCTCTAACAGTGTCTCCTCTAACAGTGTCACCTCTTACAGTGTCTCCTCTAACAGTGTCACCTCTTACAGTGTCTCCTCTAACAGTGTCACCTCTAACAGTATCACCTCTAACAGTATCACCTCTAACAGTTTCACCTCTAACAATGTCACCTCTAACAGTGTCTCCTCTAACAGTGTCACCTCTTACAGTGTCTCCTCTAACCGTGTCTCCTCTAACAATGTCTCCTCTAACAGTGTATCCTCTTACAGTGTCCCCTCTAACAGTGTCTCCTCTAACAGTCTCACCTCTAACAGTGTCTCCTCTAACAGTGTGACCTCTAACAGTGTCTCCTCTAACAGTGTCTCCTCTAACAGTGTCTCCTCTAGCAGTGTCAACTCTAACAGTGTCCCCTCTAACAGTGTCTCCTCTAACAGTGTCACCTCTAACAGTGTCTCCTCTAACAGTATCTCCCCTAACAGTCTCACCTCTAACAGTGTCTCCTCTAACAGTGTCTCCTCTAACAGTGTCTCCTCTAACAGTATCTCCCCTAACAGTGTCTCCTCTAACAGTGTCTCCTCTAACAGTGTCTCCTCTAATACTGTCACCTCTAAGAGTGTCTCCTCTAAGAGTGTCTCCTCTAACAGTGTCTCCTCTAACAGTGTCTCCTCTAATACTGTCACCTCTAAGAGTGTCTCCTCTAACAGTGTCTCCTCTAACAGTGTCTCCTCTAACAGTTTCACCTCTAACAGTGTCTCCTCTAACAGTATCACCTCTAACAGTGACACCTTAACTGTATCACCTCTAACAGTGTCACCTCTAACAGTGTCACCTCTAACAGTGTCACCTCTAACAGTGACACCTCTAACAGTGTCTCCTCTAACAGTGTCACCTCTAACAGTGTCTCCTATAACAGTGTCTCTTCTAACAGTGTCACCTCTAACAGTGTCTCCTCTAACAGTGTCTCCTCTTACAGTGTCTCCTCTAACAGTGTCTCCTCCAGCAGTGTCACCTCTAACAGTGTGTCCTCTAACAGTGTGTCCTCTAACAGTGTCACCTCTAACACTGTCTCGTCTAACAGTGTCACCTCTAATAGTGTCTCCTCTAACAGTGTCTCCTCTAACAGTGTTACCTCTAACAGTGTCTCCTCTAACAGTGTCTCCCCTAATAGTGTCACCTCTAACAGTGTCACCTCTAACAGTGTCTCCTCTAACAGTGTCACCTCTAACAGTATCTCCTCTAACAGTGACACCTCTAACAGTGTCACCTCTAACAGTGTCACCTCTAACAGTGTTTCTTCTAACAGTGTCTCCTCTAACAGTGTCTCCTCTAACAGTGTCACCTCCAACAGTATCACCTCTAACAGTGTCACCTCTAACAGTGTCTCCTGTAACAGTGTCTCCGCTAACCGTGTCTCCTCTAACAGTGTCTCCGCTAACAGTGTCACCTCTAACAGTATCACCTCTAACAGTGTCTCCTCTAACAGTGTCTCCGCTAAATGTGTCTCCTCTAACAGTGTCTCCGCTAACAGTGTCACCTCTAACAGTGTCTCCTCTAACGTTTTCACCTCTCACAGTTTCTCCTCTAACAGTTTCTCCTCTAACAGTGTCACCTTTAACATTATCACATCTAACAGTGACACCTCTAACATTCTCACCTCAAACAGTGTCACATCTAACAGCATCTCTCCTAACAGTGTCTCCGCTAACAGTATCACCTCTAACAGTGTCACCTCTAACAGTGTCACCTCTAACAGTGTCTCCTCTAACAGTGTTACCTCTAACAGTGTCTCCTCTAACAGTGTCTCCCCTAATAGTGTCACCTCTAACAGTGTCACCTCTAACAGTGTCTCCTCTTACAGTGTCTCCTCTAACAGTATCACATCTAACAGTGTCACCTCTAACAGTGTCTCCTCTAACAGTGTCACCTCTAACAGTGTCACCTCTAACAGTGTCACCTCTAACAATGTCACCTCTAACAGTGTCACCTCTAACAGTGTCTCCTCTAACAGTGTCTCCTCTAACAGTGTCACCTCTAACAGTGACACCTCTAACAGTCTCACCTCTAACAGTGTCTCCTCTAACAGTGTCACCTCTAACAGTGTCTCCTCTAACAGTGTCTCCTCTAACAGTGTCTCCTCTAACAGTGACACCTCTAACAGTCTCACCTCTAACAGTGTCTCCTCTAACAGTGTCACCTCTAACAGTGTCACCTCTAACAGTGTCTCCTCTAACATTTTCTCCTCTAACAGTGACACCTCTAACAGTCTCACCTCTAACAGTTTCTCCTCTAACAGTGTCTCCCCTAATAGTGTCACCTCTAACAGTGTCACCTCTAACAGTGTCTCCTCTAACAGTGTCACCTCTTACATTGTCACTTCTTACAGTGTCACCTCTAACAATGTCTCCTCTAACAGTGTCACCTCTAACAATGTCTCCTCTAACAGTGTCACCTCTAACAGTGTCTCCTCTAACAGTCTCACCTCTAACATTGTCACTTCTAACAGTGTCACCTCTAACAATGTCTCCTCTAACAGTGTCACCTCTAACAATGTCTCCTCTAACATTGTCACTTCTAACAATGTCTCCTCTAACAGTATCACCTCTAACAGTGTCTCCTCTAACAGTGACACCTCTATCACTGTCACCTCTAACAGTGTCACCTCTAATAGTGTCTCCTCTAACAGTGTCACCTCTAACAGTGTCACCTCTAACTGACCCTCCGACAGTGCTGCACACCCTCATTACTGACCCTCCGACAGTGCCACGTTCCCTCAGTACTGACCCTGCGACAGTGCGGCGCTCCATCACTACTGACCCTCCGACAGTGCGGCTCTCCCTCAGTACTGAACCTCCAATAGTGCAGCGCTCCCTCAGTGCTCTCACTCCGACAGTGCGGCGCTCCCTCAGTACTGACCCTCCGATAGTGCAGCGCTCCCTCAGTACTGACCCTCCGACAGTGCGGCACTCCTTCGGTACTGACCCTCCGACAGTGCGGCGCTCCCTCAGTGCTGACCCTCCGACAGTACGGCGCTCCCTCAGTACTGACCCTCCGACAGTGCGGCTCTCCCTCAGCACTGACCCTCCGACAGTGCGACTCTCCCTCAGCACTGACCCTCTGACAGTGCAGCGCTCCCTCAGCACTGACCCTCCGACAGTGCGGCACTCCTTCAGTACTGACCCTCCGACAGTGCGGCGGTCCCTCAGTACTGACCCTCCCACCGTGCGGCACTCCCTCAGCACTGACCCTCCGACAGTGTGGCACTCCCTCAGTACTGACCCTCCGACAGTGCGGCTCTCCCTCAGCACTGACCCTCCGACAGTGCGGCACTCCCTCAGTACTGACCCTGCGACAGTGCGGCTCTCCCTTAGCACTGACCCTCCGACCTGAAAGCCCCAGGTTTCAGATCTGGCCTAGTGATGGTGAGAATGCCCCTCTCCCTGCATGGTTGCCCCTTACCAGTTGCTGGAAGAGGTCAGCGATGGGTCTGGAATCGTCCGCGTCCTGGATACGCTCTTTCAGCCTGGAGTAGAAATCCTTGTGGATGTCGCAGAGCTCCGGGACCTTGAAGAATATGGTCTGGATCTCTTGGCTGGTTAACACTGGCTGGGAAGTATAGGCCGCAGCCTTCAGTGGTCGCAGGGGCTGTGGAGAGAGGGAACCAGAGGCGTGAAGTGGAGAATTCGGCCCCCTCTTCCTGTGCTAACCCCCTGCCAGGACAATTCAGTTTGCGCTCCACCCCCCCAAACCCCCACACCCATCCCTTGCAGAGTAGCGCGTTCCAGACCCTAACCCCTCGATTGACCCTCCCTCCCCCACACTCTCAGCGTATTCCAGATCCTAACCCCTCGATTGACCCTCCCTCCCCCACACTCTCAGTGCGTTCCAGACCCTAACCCCTCGATTGACCCTCCCTCCCCCACACTCTCAGGCAGCGCGTTCCAGACCCTAACCCCTCGATTGACCCTCCCTCCCCCACACTCTCAGGCAGCGCCTTCCAGATCCTAACCCCTCGATTGACCCTCCCTCCCCCACACTCTCAGGCAGCGCGTTCCAGACCCTAACCCCTCGATTGACCCTCCCTCCCCCACACTCTCAGGCAGCGCGTTCCAGACCCTAACCCCTCGATTGACCCTCCCTCCCCCACACTCTCAGGCAGCGCGTTCCAGACCCTAACCCCTCGATTGACCCTCCCTCCCCCACACTCTCAGGCAGCGCGTTCCAGACCCTAACCCCTCGATTGACCCTCCCTCCCCCACACTCTCAGCGTATTCCAGATCCTAACCCCTCGATTGACCCTCCCTCCCTCACACTCTCAGCGTATTCCAGATCCTAACCCCTCGATTGACCCTCCCTCCCCCACACTCTCAGGCAGCGCGTTCCAGATCCTAACCCCTCGATTGACCCTCCCTCCCCCACACTCTCAGCACGTTCCAGGCCCTAATCCCTCGATTGACCCTCCCTCCCCCACACTCGCAGGCAGCGCGTTCCAGATCCTAACCCCTCGATTGACCCTCCCTCGCCCTCACTCTCAGGCAGCGTGTTCCAGACCCTAACCCCTCGATTGACCCTCCCTCCCCTACACTCTCAGGCAGCGCGTTCCAGACCCTAACCCCTCGATTGACCCTCCCTCCCCCACAACTCTCAGGCAGCGCGCTCCAGACCCTAACCCCTCGATTGACCCTCCCTCCCTCACACTCAGACAGCGCGTTCCAGACCCTAACCCCTCGATTGACCCTCCCTCTCCCACACTCTCAGGCAGCGTGTTCCAGATCCTAACCCCTCGCTGCACGAAAAAGATTCTCCTACTGTCTCCGTCGCTTCCTTTACCCATCGCCTTCAATCTGTGTCCCTCTGCTTCTCGATATTTGCCCCAATGGGAACAGTTTCTCCCGATCCACTCTGTCCCAGACCCCCTCATGATTCTGAACACCTCTATCAAATCTCCACTCCACCTTCTCTTCTCCGAGGAGAACAGTTCCAACTTCTCCCATCGATCCACGTCACTGAAGTTCCTCGTCCCTGGAATCGTTCACCTGAATCCATAGAGTTTCCCTTTCACACTCACTTTTGCTGCATTCCTCTGTATCTAACCCCATGGTGTACCTGTCCTGGGAGTGTTTGATGGGGACAGTGTAGAGGGAGATTTACTCTGAATCTATCCCCGTGCTATACCTGTCCTGGGAGTGTTTGATGGGGACAGTGTAGAGGGAGATTTACTCTGTATCTAACCCCGTGCTGTACCTGTCCTGGGAGTGTTCGATGGGGACAGTGTAGATGGAGCTTTACTCTGTATCTAACCCTGTGCTGTCACTGTCCTGGGAGTGTTTGATGGGGACAGTGTAGAGGGAGCTTTACTCTGTATCTAACCCCGTGCTATACCTGTCCTGGGAGTGTTTGATGGGGACGGTGTAGAGGGAGCTTTACTCTGTATATAAACCCGTGCTGTACCTGTCCTGGGAGTGTTTGATGGGGATGGTGTAGAGGGAGATTTACTCTTTATCTAACCCCGTGCTGTACCTGTCCTGGGAGTGTTTGATGGGAACAGTGTAGAGGGAGATTTACTCTGTATCTAACCCCGTGCTGTACCTGTCCTGGGAGTGTTTGATGGGGACAGTGTAGAGGGAGATTTACTCTGTATCTAACCCCGTGCTGTACCTGTCCTGGGAGTGTTTGATGGGGACAGTGCAGAGGGAGATTTACTCTGTATCTAACCCCGTGCTGTACCTGTCCTGGGAGTGTTTGATGGGGACGGTGTAGAGAGAGATTTACTCTGTATCTAACCCCGTGCTGTACCTGTCCAGGGAATGTTTGATGGGGACAGTGTCGGGGGAGCTTTACTCTGTATCTAACCCCGTGCTGTACCTGTCCTGGGAGTGTTTGATGGGGACAGTGTAGAGGGAGCTTTACTCTGTATCTAACCCCGTGCTGTACCTGTCCTGGGAGTGTTTGATGGGGACAGTCTAGAGGGAGATTTACTCTGTATCTAACCCCGTGCTGTACCTAACCTGGGAGTGTTTGATGTGGACAGTGTAGAGGGAGCTTTACTCTGTATCTAACCCCGTGCTGTACCTGTCCTGGGAGTGTTTGATGGGGAAAGTGTAGAGGGAGATTTACTCTGTATCTAACCCCGTGCTGTACCTAACCTGGGAGTGTTTGACCGGGACAGTGTAGAGGGAGATTTACTCTGTATCTAACCCCGTGCTGTACCTGTCCTGGGAGTGTTTGATGGGGACAGTGTAGAGGGAGCTTTACTCTGTATCTAACCCCGTGCTGTACCTGTCGTGGGAGTGTTTGATGGGGACAGTCTAGAGGGAGATTTACTCTGCATTTAACCCTGTGCTGTACTTGTCCTGGGAGTGTTTGATGGGGACAGTGTAGCGGGAGATTTACTCTGTATCTAACCCCGTGCTGTACCTGTCCTGGGAGTGTTTGATGGGGACAGTGTAGAGGGAGATTTACTCTGCATCTAACCCTGTGCTGTACCTGTCCTGGGAGTGTTTGATGGGGACAGTGTAGAGGGAGCTTTACTCTGTATCTAACCCCGTGCTGTACCTGTCCTGTGAGTGTTTGATGGGGACGGTGTAGAGGGAGCTTTACTCTGTATCTAACCCCGTGCTGTACCTGTCCTTGTAGTGTTTGATGGGGACAGTGATGAGGGAGATTTCCACTGTTCTAACCCCATGCTGTAACTGTCCTGGGAGTGTTTGATGGGGAAAGTGTAGAGGGAGCTTTACTCTGTATCTAACCCCGTGCTGTACCTGTCCTGGGTCTGTTTGATGTGGACAGTGTAGAGGGAGCTTTACTCAGTACCTAACCCCGTGCTGTACCTGTCCTGTGAGTGTTTGATTGGGACATTGTAGAGGGAGCTTTACTCTGTATCTAACCCCGTGCTGTACCTATCCTGGGAGTGTCTGATGGGGACAGAGTCGAGGGAGCTTTACTCTGTATCTAACCCCGTGCTGTACCTGTCCTGGGAATGTTCGATGGGGACAGTGTAGATGGAGCTTTACTCTGTATCGAACCCTGTGCTGTCCCTGTCCAGGGAGTGTTTGATGGAGACAGTGTAGAGGGAGCTTTACTCTGTATCTAACCCCGTGCTATATCTGTCCTGGGAGTGTTTGATGGGGACAGTGTAGAGGGAGATTTACTCTGTATCAAACCCCGTGCTGCACCTGTCCTGGGAGTGTTTGATGGGGACAGTGTAGAGGGAGCTTTACTCTGTATCTAACCCTGTGCTGTACCTGTCCTGGGAGTGTTTGATGGGGACAGTGTAGAGGGAGCTTTACTCTGTATCGAACCCCGTGCTGTATCTGTCCTGGGAGTGTTTGATGGGGACAGTGTAGAGGGAGCTTTACTCTGTATCTAACCCGGTGCTGTACCTGTCCAGGGAGTGTTTGATGGGGACAGTGTAGAGGGAGATTTACTCTGTATCTAACCCCGTGCTGTACCTGTCCTGGGAGTGTTTGATGGGGACAGTGTAGAGGGAGATTTACTCTGTATCTATCCCCGTGCTGTATCTGTCCTGGGAGTGTTTGTTGGGGACAGTGTAGAGGAAGATTTACTCTGTATCTAACCCCGTGCTGTACCTGTCCTGGGAGTGTTTGATGGGGACAGTGTAGAGGGAGCTTTACTCTGTATCTAACCCCGTGCTGTACCTGTCCTGGGAGTGTTTGATGGGGACAGTGTAGAGGGAGATTTACTCTGTATCTAACCCCACGCTGTACCTGTCCTGGGAGTGTTTGATGGGGACAGTGTAGAGGGAGATTTACACTGTATCTAACCCCGTGGTGTACCTGTCCTGGGAGTGTTTGATGGGGACGGTGTAGAGGGAGCTTTACTCTGTATCTAACCCCGTGGTGTACCTGTCCTGGGAGTGTTTGATGGGGACGGTGTAGAGGGATCTTTACTCTTTATCTAACCCCGTGGTGTTCCTGTCCTGGGAGTGTTTGAAGGGGATGGTGTAGAGGGAGATTTACTCTGTATCTAACACCATTCTGTGCCTGTCCTGGGAGTGATTGATGGGGACAGTGTAGAGGGAGATTTACTCTGTATCTAACATCATACTGTACCTGTCCTGGGAGTGTTTGATTGGGACGGTGTGAAGGGAGATTTACTCTTTATCTAATTCTGTGCTGTACCTATCCAGGGAGTGTTTGATGAGGACGGTGTAGAGGGAGCTTTACTCTGTATCTAACCCCGTGCTGTACCTGTCCTGGGAGTGTTTGATGGGGACGGTGTAGAGGGAGCTTTACTCTGTATCTAACCTCGTGCTGTACCTGTCCTGGGAGTGTTTGTTGGGGACAGTGTAGAGTGAGATTTACTCTGTATCTAACCCCGTGCTGTACCTGTCCTGGGAGTGTTTGATGGGGACAGTGTAGAGGGAGTTTTACTCTGTACCTAACCCCGTGCTGTACCTGTCCTGGGAGTGTTTGATGGGGACGGTGTAGAGGGAGCTTTACTCTGTATATAAACCCGTGCTGTACCTGTCCTGGGAGTGTTTGATGGGGATGGTGTAGAGGGAGATTTACTCTTTATCTAACCCCGTGCTGTACCTGTCCTGGGAGTGTTTGATGGGAACAGTTTAGAGGGAGATTTACTCTGTATCTAACCCTCTGCTGAACCTGTCCTGTGAGTGTTTGATTGGGACATTATAGAGGGAGCTTTACTCTGTATCTAACCCCGTGCTGTACCTGTCCTGTGAGTGTTTGAAAGGGACAGTGTAGAGGGAGCTTTACTCTGTATCTAACCCCGTGCTGTACCTGTCCTGGGAGTGTTTGATGGGGACAGTGTAGAGGGAGCTTTACTCTGTATCTAACCCCGTGCTGTACCTGTCCTGGAAGTGTTTGATGGGGACAGTGTAGAGGGAGATTTACTCTGTATCTAACCCCGTGCTTTACCTGTCCTGGGAGTGTTTGATGGGGACAGTGTAGAGGGAGATTTACTCTGTATCTAACCCCGTGCTGTACCTGTCCTGGGAGTGTTTGATGGGGACAGTGTAGCGGGAGCTTTACTCTGTATCTAACCCCGTGCTGTACCTGTCCTGGGAGCGTTTGATGGGGACAGTGTAGAGGGAGCTTTACTCTGTATCTAACCCCGTGCTGTACCTGTCCTGGGAGTGTTTGATGGGGACAGTGTAGAGGGAGATTTACTCTGCATCTAACCCTGTGCTGTACCTTTCCTGTGAGTGTTTGATGGGGACGGTGTAGAGGGAGCTTTACTCTGTATCTAACCCCGTGCTGTACCTGACCTGTGAGTGTTTGATGGGGACGGTGTAGAGGGAGCTTTACTCTGTATCTAACCCCGTGCTGTACCTGTCCTTGTAGTGTTTGATGGGGACAGTGATGAGGGAGATTTCCACTGTTCTAACCCCATGCTGTAACTGTCCTGGGAGTGTTTGATGGGGAAAGTGTAGAGGGAGCTTTACTCTGTTTCTAACCCCGTGCTGTACCTGTCCTGGGAGTGTTTGATGGGGACAGTGTAGAGGGAGATTTACTCTGTATCTAACCCCGTGCTGTACCTGTGCTGGGAGTGTTTGATGGGGACGGTGTAGAGGGAGATTTACTCTGTATCTAACCCCGTGCTGTACCTGTGCTGGGAGTGTTTGATGGGGACAGTGTAGAGGGAGCTTTACTCTGTATCTAACCCCGTGCTGTACCTGTCCTGGGAGTGTTTGATGGGGACAGTGCAGAGGGAGATTTACTCTGTATCTAACCCCGTGCTGTACCTGTCCTGGGAGTGTTTGATGGGGACAGTGTAGAGGGAGATTTACTCTGTATCTATCCCCGTGCTGTATCTGTCCTGGGAGTGTTTGATGGGGACAGTGTAGAGGAAGATTTACTCTGTATCTAACCCCGTGCTGTACCTGTCCTGGGAGTGTTTGATGGGGACAGTGTAGAGGGAGCTTTACTCTGTATCTAACCCCGTGCTGTACCTGTCCTGGGAGTGTTTGATGGGGACAGTGTAGAGGGAGATTTACTCTGTATCTAACCCCACGCTGTACCTGTCCTGGGAGTGTTTGATGGGGACAGTGTAGAGGGAGATTTACACTGTATCTAACCCCGTGCTGTACCTGTCCTCGGAGTGTTTGATGGGGACGGTGTAGAGGGAGCTTTACTCTGTATCTAACCCCGTGTTGTACCTGTCCTGGGAGTGTTTGATGGGGACGGTGTAGAGGGAGCTTTACTCTGTATCTAACCCCGTGCTGTACCTGTCCTGGGAGTGTTTGATGGGGACAGTGTAGAGGGAGCTTTAGTGTGTATCTAACCCCGTGCTGTATCTGTCCTGGGAGTGTTTGATGGGGACAGTTTAGAGGGAGCTTTAATCATTATATAACCCGGTACTGTACATGTCCTGGGAGTGTTGGATGGGGACAATGTAGAGGGAGCTTTACTCTGTATCTAACCCCGTGGTGTACCTGTCCTGGGAGTGTTTGATGGGGACGGTGTAGAGGGATCTTTACTCTTTATCTAACCCCGTGGTGTTCCTGTCCTGGGAGTGTTTGAAGGGGATGGTGTAGAGGGAGATTTACTCTGTATCTAACACCATTCTGTGCCTGTCCTGGGAGTGATTGATGGGGACAGTGTAGAGGGAGATTTACTCTGTATCTAACATCATACTGTACCTGTCCTGGGAGTGTTTGATTGGGACGGTGTGAAGGGAGATTTACTCTTTATCTAATTCTGTGCTGTACCTATCCAGGGAGTGTTTGATGAGGACGGTGTAGAGGGAGCTTTACTCTGTATCTAACCCCGTGCTGTACCTGTCCTGGGTGTGTTTGATGGGGACAGTGTAGAGGGAGTTTTACTCTGTACCTAACCCCGTGCTGTACCTGTCCTGGGAGTGTTTGATGGGGACGGTGTAGAGGGAGCTTTACTCTGTATATAAACCCGTGCTGTACCTGTCCTGGGAGTGTTTGATGGGGATGGTGTAGAGGGAGATTTACTCTTTATCTAACCCCGTGCTGTACCTGTCCTGGGAGTGTTTGATGGGAACAGTTTAGAGGGAGATTTACTCTGTATCTAACCCTCTGCTGAACCTGTCCTGTGAGTGTTTGATTGGGACATTATAGAGGGAGCTTTACTCTGTATCTAACCCCGTGCTGTACCTGTCCTGTGAGTGTTTGAAAGGGACAGTGTAGAGGGAGCTTTACTCTGTATCTAACCCCGTGCTGTACCTGTCCTGGGAGTGTTTGATGGGGACAGTGTAGAGGGAGCTTTACTCTGTATCTAACCCCGTGCTGTACCTGTCCTGGAAGTGTTTGATGGGGACAGTGTAGAGGGAGATTTACTCTGTATCTAACCCCGTGCTTTACCTGTCCTGGGAGTGTTTGATGGGGACAGTGTAGAGGGAGATTTACTCTGTATCTAACCCCGTGCTGTACCTGTCCTGGGAGTGTTTGATGGGGACAGTGTAGAGGGAGCTTTACTCTGTATCTAACCCCGTGCTGTATCTGTCCTGGGAGTGTTTGATGGGGACAGTGTAGCGGGAGCTTTACTCTGTATCTAACCCCGTGCTGTACCTGTCCTGGGAGCGTTTGATGGGGACAGTGTAGAGGGAGCTTTACTCTGTATCTAACCCCGTGCTGTACCTGTCCTGGGAGTGTTTGATGGGGACAGTGTAGAGGGAGATTTACTCTGCATCTAACCCTGTGCTGTACCTGTCCTGTGAGTGTTTGATGGGGACGGTGTAGAGGGAGCTTTACTCTGTATCTAACCCCGTGCTGTACCTGACCTGTGAGTGTTTGATGGGGACGGTGTAGAGGGAGCTTTACTCTGTATCTAACCCCGTGCTGTACCTGTCCTTGTAGTGTTTGATAGGAACAGTGTAGAGGGAGCTTTACTCTGTATCTAACCTCATGCTGTACCTGTCCTGGGAGTGTTTGATGGGGACAGTGTAGAGGGAGCTTTACTCTGTTTCTAACCCCGTGCTGTACCTGTCCTGGGAGTGTTTGATGGGGACGGTGTAGAGGCAGCTTTACTCTGTATCTAACCTCATGCTGTACCTGTCCTGGGAGTGTTTGATGGGGACAGTGTAGAGGGAGCTTTACTCTGTTTCTAACCCCGTGCTGTACCTGTCCTGGGAGTGTTTGATGGGGACGGTGTACAGGGAGCTTTACTCTGTTTCTAACCCCGTGCTGTACCTGTCCTGGGAGTGTTTGATGGGGACAGTGTAGAGGGAGATTTACTCTGTATCTAACCCCGTGCTGTACCTGTGCTGGGAGTGTTTGATGGGGACGGTGTAGAGGGAGATTTACTCTGTATCTAACCCCGTGCTGTACCTGTGCTGGGAGTGTTTGATGGGGACAGTGTAGAGGGAGCTTTACTCTGTATCTAACCCCGTGCTGTACCTGTCCTGGGAGTGTTTGATGGGGACAGTGCAGAGGGAGATTTACTCTGTATCTAACCCCGTGCTGTACCTGTCCTGGGAGTGTTTGATGGGGACAGTGTAGAGGGAGATTTACTCTGTATCTATCCCCGTGCTGTATCTGTCCTGGGAGTGTTTGATGGGGACAGTGTAGAGGAAGATTTACTCTGTATCTAACCCCGTGCTGTACCTGTCCTGGGAGTGTTTGATGGGGACAGTGTAGAGGGAGCTTTACTCTGTATCTAACCCCGTGCTGTACCTGTCCTGGGAGTGTTTGATGGGGACAGTGTAGAGGGAGATTTACTCTGTATCTAACCCCACGCTGTACCTGTCCTGGGAGTGTTTGATGGGGACAGTGTAGAGGGAGATTTACACTGTATCTAACCCCGTGCTGTACCTGTCCTCGGAGTGTTTGATGGGGACGGTGTAGAGGGAGCTTTACTCTGTATCTAACCCCGTGTTGTACCTGTCCTGGGAGTGTTTGATGGGGACGGTGTAGAGGGAGCTTTACTCTGTATCTAACCCCGTGCTGTACCTGTCCTGGGAGTGTTTGATGGGGACAGTGTAGAGGGAGCTTTAGTGTGTATCTAACCCCGTGCTGTATCTGTCCTGGGAGTGTTTGATGGGGACAGTTTAGAGGGAGCTTTAATCATTATATAACCCGGTACTGTACATGTCCTGGGAGTGTTGGATGGGGACAATGTAGAGGGAGCTTTACTCTGTATCTAACCCCGTGGTGTACCTGTCCTGGGAGTGTTTGATGGGGACGGTTTAGAGGGATCTTTACTCTTTATCTAACCCCGTGGTGTTCCTGTCCTGGGAGTGTTTGAAGGGGATGGTGTAGAGGGAGATTTACTCTGTATCTAACACCATTCTGTGCCTGTCCTGGGAGTGATTGATGGGGACAGTGTAGAGGGAGATTTACTCTGTATCTAACATCATACTGTACCTGTCCTGGGAGTGTTTGATTGGGACGGTGTGAAGGGAGATTTACTCTTTATCTAATTCTGTGCTGTACCTATCCAGGGAGTGTTTGATGAGGACGGTGTAGAGGGAGCTTTACTCTGTATCTAACCCCGTGCTGTACCTGTCCTGGGTGTGTTTGATGGGGACAGTGTAGAGGGAGTTTTACTCTGTACCTAACCCCGTGCTGTACCTGTCCTGGGAGTGTTTGATGGGGACGGTGTAGAGGGAGCTTTACTCTGTATATAAACCCGTGCTGTACCTGTCCTGGGAGTGTTTGATGGGGATGGTGTAGAGGGAGATTTACTCTTTATCTAACCCCGTGCTGTACCTGTCCTGGGAGTGTTTGATGGGAACAGTTTAGAGGGAGATTTACTCTGTATCTAACCCTCTGCTGAACCTGTCCTGTGAGTGTTTGATTGGGACATTATAGAGGGAGCTTTACTCTGTATCTAACCCCGTGCTGTACCTGTCCTGTGAGTGTTTGAAAGGGACAGTGTAGAGGGAGCTTTACTCTGTATCTAACCCCGTGCTGTACCTGTCCTGGGAGTGTTTGATGGGGACAGTGTAGAGGGAGCTTTACTCTGTATCTAACCCCGTGCTGTACCTGTCCTGGAAGTGTTTGATGGGGACAGTGTAGAGGGAGATTTACTCTGTATCTAACCCCGTGCTTTACCTGTCCTGGGAGTGTTTGATGGGGACAGTGTAGAGGGAGATTTACTCTGTATCTAACCCCGTGCTGTACCTGTCCTGGGAGTGCTTGATGGGGACAGTGTAGAGGGAGCTTTACTCTGTATCTAACCCCGTGCTGTATCTGTCCTGGGAGTGTTTGATGGGGACAGTGTAGCGGGAGCTTTACTCTGTATCTAACCCCGTGCTGTACCTGTCCTGGGAGCGTTTGATGGGGACAGTGTAGAGGGAGCTTTACTCTGTATCTAACCCCGTGCTGTACCTGTCCTGGGAGTGTTTGATGGGGACAGTGTAGAGGGAGATTTACTCTGCATCTAACCCTGTGCTGTACCTGTCCTGTGAGTGTTTGATGGGGACGGTGTAGAGGGAGCTTTACTCTGTATCTAACCCCGTGCTGTACCTGACCTGTGAGTGTTTGATGGGGACGGTGTAGAGGGAGCTTTACTCTGTATCTAACCCCGTGCTGTACCTGTCCTTGTAGTGTTTGATGGGGACAGTGATGAGGGAGATTTCCACTGTTCTAACCCCATGCTGTAACTGTCCTGGGAGTGTTTGATGGGGAAAGTGTAGAGGGAGCTTTACTCTGTATCTAACCCCGTGCTGTACCTATCCTGGGAGTTTCTGATGGGGACAGAGTCGAGGGAGCTTTACTCTGTATCTAACCCCGTGCTGTACCTGTCCTGGGAGTGTTTGATGGGGACGGTGTAGAGGGCGATTTACTCTGTATCTAACCACATGCTGTACTTGTCCTGGGAGTGTTTGATAGGAACAGTGTAGAGGGAGCTTTACTCTGTATCTAACCTCATGCTGTACCTGTCCTGGGAGTGTTTGATGGGGACAGTGTAGAGGGAGCTTTACTCTGTTTCTAACCCCGTGCTGTACCTGTCCTGGGAGTGTTTGATGGGGACGGTGTAGAGGCAGCTTTACTCTGTATCTAACCTCATGCTGTACCTGTCCTGGGAGTGTTTGATGGGGACAGTGTAGAGGGAGCTTTACTCTGTTTCTAACCCCGTGCTGTACCTGTCCTGGGAGTGTTTGATGGGGACGGTGTACAGGGAGCTTTACTCTGTTTCTAACCCCGTGCTGTACCTGTCCTGGGAGTGTTTGATGGGGACAGTGTAGAGGGAGATTTACTCTGTATCTAACCCCGTGCTGTACCTGTGCTGGGAGTGTTTGATGGGGACGGTGTAGAGGGAGATTTACTCTGTATCTAACCCCGTGCTGTACCTGTGCTGGGAGTGTTTGATGGGGACAGTGTAGAGGGAGCTTTACTCTGTATCTAACCCCGTGCTGTACCTGTCCTGGGAGTGTTTGATGGGGACAGTGCAGAGGGAGATTTACTCTGTATCTAACCCCGTGCTGTACCTGTCCTGGGAGTGTTTGATGGGGACGGTGTAGAGAGAGATTTACTCTGTATCTAACCCCGTGCTGTACCTGTCCAGGGAATGTTTGATGGGGACAGTGTCGGGGGAGCTTTACTCTGTATCTAACCCCGTGCTGTACCTGTCCTGGGAGTGTTTGATGGGGACAGTGTAGAGGGAGCTTTACTCTGTATCTAACCCCGTGCTGTACCTGTCCTGGGAGTGTTTGTTGGGACAGTCTAGAGGGAGATTTACTCTGTATCTAACCCCGTGCTGTACCTAACCTGGGAGTGTTTGATGTGGACAGTGTAGAGGGAGCTTTACTCTGCATCTAACCCCGTGCTGTACCTGTCCTGGGAGTGTTTGATGGGGAAAGTGTAGAGGGAGATTTACTCTGTATCTAACCCCGTGCTGTACCTAACCTGGGAGTGTTTGACGGGGACAGTGTAGAGGGAGCTTTACTCTGTATCTAACCCCGTGCTGTACCTGTCCTGGGAGTGTTTGATGGGGACAGTGTAGAGGGAGCTTTACTCTGTATCTAACCCCGTGCTGTACCTGTCGTGGGAGTGTTTGATGGGGACAGTCTAGAGGGAGATTTACTCTGTATCTAACCCCGTGCTGTACCTAACCTGGGAGTGTTTGATGTGGACAGTGTAGAGGGAGATTTACTCTGTATCTAAACCCGTGCTGTACCTGTCCTGGGAATGTTTGATGGGGACAGTGTAGAGGGAGATTTACTCTGTATCTAACCAGTGCTGTACCTGTCCTGGGAGTGTTTGATGGGGACAGTGTAGAGGGAGCTTTACTCTGTATCTAACCCCGTGCTGTACCTGTCCTGGGATTGTTTGATGGTGACGGTGTAGAGGGAGATTTTCTCTGTATCTAACCCCGTGCTGTACCTAACCTGGGAGTGTTTGACGGGGACAGTGTAGAGGGAGATTTACTCTGTATCTAACCCCGTGCTCTACCTGTCCTGGGAGTGTTTGATGGGGACAGTGTAGAGGGAGCTTTACTCTGTATCTAACCCCGTGCTGTACCTAACCTGGGAGTGTTTGATGGGGACAGTGTAGAGGGAGATTTACTCTGTATCTAACCCCGTGCTGTACCTGTCCTGGGAGTGTTTGATGGGGACAGTGTAGAGGGAGCTTTACTCTGTATCTAACCCCGTGCTGTACCTGTCCTGGGAGTGTTTGATGGGGACAGTCTAGAGGGAGATTTACTCTGTATCTAACCCCGTGCTGTACCTAACCTGGGAGTGTTTGATGTGGACAGTGTAGAGGGAGATTTACTCTGTATCTAACCAGTGTTGTACCTGTCCTGGGAGTGTTTGATATGGACAGTGTAGAGGGAGATTTACTCTGTATCTAACCCCGTGCTGTACCTGTCCTGGGAGTGTTTGATGGGGAAAGTGTAGAGGGAGATTTACTCTGTACCTAACCCCGTGCTGTACCTGTCCTGGGAGTGTTTGATGGGGACGGTGTAGAGGGAGCTTTACTCTGTATCTAACCCCGTGCTGTACCTGACCTGTGAGTGTTTGATGGGGACGGTGTAGAGGGAGCTTTACTCTGTATCTAACCCCGTGCTGTACCTGTCCTTGTAGTGTTTGATGGGGACAGTGATGAGGGAGATTTCCACTGTTCTAACCCCATGCTGTAACTGTCCTGGGAGTGTTTGATGGGGAAAGTGTAGAGGGAGCTTTACTCTGTATCTAACCCCGTGCTGTACCTATCCTGGGAGTTTCTGATGGGGACAGAGTCGAGGGAGCTTTACTCTGTATCTAACCCCGTGCTGTACCTGTCCTGGGAGTGTTTGATGGGGACGGTGTAGAGGGCGATTTACTCTGTATCTAACCACATGCTGTACTTGTCCTGGGAGTGTTTGATAGGAACAGTGTAGAGGGAGCTTTACTCGGTATCTAACCTCATGCTGTACCTGTCCTGGGAGTGTTTGATGGGGACAGTGTAGAGGGAGCTTTACTCTGTTTCTAACCCCGTGCTGTACCTGTCCTGGGAGTGTTTGATGGGGACGGTGTAGAGGCAGCTTTACTCTGTATCTAACCTCATGCTGTACCTGTCCTGGGAGTGTTTGATGGGGACAGTGTAGAGGGAGCTTTACTCTGTTTCTAACCCCGTGCTGTACCTGTCCTGGGAGTGTTTGATGGGGACGGTGTACAGGGAGCTTTACTCTGTTTCTAACCCCGTGCTGTACCTGTCCTGGGAGTGTTTGATGGGGACAGTGTAGAGGGAGATTTACTCTGTATCTAACCCCGTGCTGTACCTGTGCTGGGAGTGTTTGATGGGGACGGTGTAGAGGGAGATTTACTCTGTATCTAACCCCGTGCTGTACCTGTGCTGGGAGTGTTTGATGGGGACAGTGTAGAGGGAGCTTTACTCTGTATCTAACCCCGTGCTGTACCTGTCCTGGGAGTGTTTGATGGGGACAGTGCAGAGGGAGATTTACTCTGTATCTAACCCCGTGCTGTACCTGTCCTGGGAGTGTTTGATGGGGACAGTGTAGAGGGAGCTTTACTCTGTATCTAACCCCGTGCTGTACCTGTCCTGGGAGTGTTTGATGGGGACAGTCTAGAGGGAGATTTACTCTGTATCTAACCCCATGCTGTACCTAACCTGGGAGTGTTTGATGTGGACAGTGTAGAGGGAGCTTTACTCTGCATCTAACCCCGTGCTGTACCTGTCCTGGGAGTGTTTGATGGGGAAAGTGTAGAGGGAGATTTACTCTGTATCTAACCCCGTGCTGTACCTAACCTGGGAGTGTTTGACGGGGACAGTGTAGAGGGAGCTTTACTCTGTATCTAACCCCGTGCTGTACCTGTCCTGGGAGCGTTTGATGGGGACAGTGTAGAGGGAGCTTTACTCTGTATCTAACCCCGTGCTGTACCTGTCGTGGGAGTGTTTGATGGGGACAGTCTAGAGGGAGATTTACTCTGTATCTAACCCCGTGCTGTACCTAACCTGGGAGTTTTTGATGTGGACAGTGTAGAGGGAGATTTACTCTGTATCTAACCCCGTGCTGTACCTGTCCTGGGAATGTTTGATGGGGACAGTGTAGAGGGAGATTTACTCTGTATCTAACCAGTGCTGTACCTGTCCTGGGAGTGTTTGATGGGGACAGTGTAGAGGGAGCTTTACTCTGTATCTAACCCCGTGCTGTACCTGTCCTGGGAGTGTTTGATGGTGACGGTGTAGAGGGAGATTTTCTCTGTATCTAACCCCGTGCTGTACCTAACCTGGGAGTGTTTGACGGGGACAGTGTAGAGGGAGATTTACTCTGTATCTAACCCCGTGCTCTACCTGTCCTGGGAGTGTTTGATGGGGACAGTGTAGAGGGAGCTTTACTCTGTATCTAACCCCGTGCTGTACCTAACCTGGGAGTGTTTGATGGGGACAGTGTAGAGGGAGATTTACTCTGTATCTAACCCCGTGCTGTACCTGTCCTGGGAGTGTTTGATGGGGACAGTGTAGAGGGAGCTTTACTCTGTATCTAACCCCGTGCTGTACCTGTCCTGGGAGTGTTTGATGGGGACAGTCTAGAGGGAGATTTACTCTGTATCTAACCCCGTGCTGTACCTAACCTGGGAGTGTTTGATGTGGACAGTGTAGAGGGAGATTTACTCTGTATCTAACCAGTGCTGTACCTGTCCTGGGAGTGTTTGATATGGACAGTGTAGAGGGAGATTTACTCTGTATCTAACCCCGTGCTGTACCTGTCCTGGGAGTGTTTGATGGGGAAGTGTAGAGGGAGTTTTACTCTGTACCTAACCCCGTGCTGTACCTGTCCTGGGAGTGTTTGATGGGGACGGTGTAGAGGGAGCTTTACTCTGTATATAAACCCGTGCTGTACCTGTCCTGGGAGTGTTTGATGGGGATGGTGTAGAGGGAGATTTACTCTTTATCTAACCCCGTGCTGTACCTGTCCTGGGAGTGTTTGATGGGAACAGTTTAGAGGGAGATTTACTCTGTATCTAACCCTCTGCTGAACCTGTCCTGTGAGTGTTTGATTGGGACATTGTAGAGGGAGCTTTACTCTGTATCTAACCCCGTGCTGTACCTGTCCTGTGAGTGTTTGAAAGGGACAGTGTAGAGGGAGCTTTACTCTGTATCTAACCCCGTGCTGTACCTGTCCTGGGAGTGTTTGATGGGGACAGTGTAGCGGGAGATTTACTCTGTATCTAACCCCGTGCTGTACCTGTCCTGGAAGTGTTTGATGGGGACAGTGTAGAGGGAGATTTACTCTGTATCTAACCCCGTGCTTTACCTGTCCTGGGAGTGTTTGATGGGGACAGTGTAGAGGGAGATTTACTCTGTATCTAACCCCGTGCTGTACCTGTCCTGGGAGTGTTTGATGGGGACAGTGTAGAGGGAGCTTTACTCTGTATCTAACCCCGTGCTGTATCTGTCCTGGGAGTTTTTGATGGGGACAGTGTAGCGGGAGCTTTACTCTGTATCTAACCCCGTGCTGTACCTGTCCTGGGAGCGTTTGATGGGGACAGTGTAGAGGGAGCTTTACTCTGTATCTAACCCCGTGCTGTACCTGTCCTGGGAGTGTTTGATGGGGACAGTGTAGAGGGAGATTTAATCTGCATCTAACCCTGTGCTGTACCTGTCCTGTGAGTGTTTGATGGGGACGGTGTAGAGGGAGCTTTACTCTGTATCTAACCCCGTGCTGTACCTGACCTGTGAGTGTTTGATGGGGACGGTGTAGAGGGAGCTTTACTCTGTATCTAACCCCGTGCTGTACCTGTCCTTGTAGTGTTTGATGGGGACAGTGATGAGGGAGATTTCCACTGTTCTAACCCCGTGCTGTAACTGTCCTGGGAGTGTTTGATGGGGAAAGTGTAGAGGGAGATTTACTCTGTATCTAACCCCGTGCTGTACCTGTCCTGGGAGTTTCTGATGGGGACAGAGTCGAGGGAGCTTTACTCTGTATCTAACCCCGTGCTGTACCTGTCCTGGGAGTGTTTGATGGGGACAGTGTAGAGGGCGATTTACTCTGTATCTAACCACATGCTGTACCTGTCCTGGGATTGTTTGATGGGGACAGTGTAGAGGGAGCTTTACTCTGTATCTAACCTCATGCTGTACCTGTCCTGGGAGTGTTTGATGGGGACAGTGTAGAGGGAGCTTTACTCTGTTTCTAACCCCGTGCTGTACCTGTCCTGGGAGTGTTTGATGGGGACGGTGTAGAGGCAGCTTTACTCTGTATCTAACCTCATGCTGTACCTGTCCTGGGAGTGTTTGATGGGGACAGTGTAGAGGGAGCTTTACTCTGTTTCTAACCCCGTGCTGTACCTGTCCTGGGAGTGTTTGATGGGGACGGTGTACAGGGAGCTTTACTCTGTTTCTAACCCCGTGCTGTACCTGTCCTGGGAGTGTTTGATGGGGACAGTGTAGAGGGAGATTTACTCTGTATCTAACCCCGTGCTGTACCTGTGCTGGGAGTGTTTGATGGGGACGGTGTAGAGGGAGATTTACTCTGTATCTAACCCCGTGCTGTACCTGTGCTGGGAGTGTTTGATGGGGACAGTGTAGAGGGAGCTTTACTCTGTATCTAACCCCGTGCTGTACCTGTCCTGGGAGTGTTTGATGGGGACAGTGCAGAGGGAGATTTACTCTGTATCTAACCCCGTGCTGTACCTGTCCTGGGAGTGTTTGATGGGGACGGTGTAGAGAGAGATTTACTCTGTATCTAACCCCGTGCTGTACCTGTCCAGGGAATGTTTGATGGGGACAGTGTCGGGGGAGCTTTACTCTGTATCTAACCCCGTGCTGTACCTGTCCTGGGAGTGTTTGATGGGGACAGTGTAGAGGGAGCTTTACTCTGTATCTAACCCCGTGCTGTACCTGTCCTGGGAGTGTTTGATGGGGACAGTCTAGAGGGAGATTTACTCTGTATCTAACCCCATGCTGTACCTAACCTGGGAGTGTTTGATGTGGACAGTGTAGAGGGAGCTTTACTCTGTATCTAACCCCGTGCTGTACCTGTCCTGGGAGTGTTTGATGGGGAAAGTGTAGAGGGAGATTTACTCTGTATCTAACCCCGTGCTGTACCTAACCTGGGAGTGTTTGACGGGGACAGTGTAGAGGGAGATTTACTCTGTATCTAACCCCGTGCTGTACCTGTCCTGGGAGGGTTTGATGGGGACAGTGTAGAGGGAGCTTTACTCTGTATCTAACCCCGTGCTGTACCTGTCGTGGGAGTGTTTGATGGGGACAGTCTAGAGGGAGATTTACTCTGTATCTAACCCCGTGCTGTACCTAACCTGGGAGTGTTTGATGTGGACAGTGTAGAGGGAGATTTACTCTGTATCTAACCCCGTGCTGTACCTGTCCTGGGAATGTTTGATGGGGACAGTGTAGAGGGAGATTTACTCTGTATCTAACCAGTGCTGTACCTGTCCTGGGAGTGTTTGATGGGGACAGTGTAGAGGGAGATTTTCTCTGTATCTAACCCCGTGCTGTACCTAACCTGGGAGTGTTTGACGGGGACAGTGTAGAGGGAGATTTACTCTGTATCTAACCCCGTGCTCTACCTGTCCTGGGAGTGTTTGATGGGGACAGTGTAGAGAGAGCTTTACTCTGTATCTAACCCCGTGCTGTACCTGTCCTGGGAGTGTTTGATGGGGAAAGTGTAGAGGGAGATTTACTCTGTATCTAACCCCGTGCTGTACCTAACCTGGGAGTTTTTGATGGGGACAGTGTAGAGGGAGATTTACTCTGTATCTAACCCCGTGCTGTACCTGTCCTGGGAGTGTTTGATGGGGACATTGTAGAGGGAGCTTTACTCTGTATCTAACCCCGTGCTGTACCTGTCCTGTGAGTGTTTGAAAGGGACAGTGTAGAGGGAGCTTTACTCTGTATCTAACCCCGTGCTGTACCTGTCCTGGGAGTGTTTGATGGGGACAGTGTAGCGGGAGATTTACTCTGTATCTAACCCCGTGCTGTACCTGTCCTGGAAGTGTTTGATGGGGACAGTGTAGAGGGAGCTTTACTCTGTATCTAACCCCGTGCTTTACCTGTCCTGGGAGTGTTTGACCGGGACAGTGTAGAGGGAGATTTACTCTGTATCTAACCCCGTGCTGTACCTGTCCTGGGAGTGTTTGATGGGGACAGTGTAGAGGGAGCTTTACTCTGTATCTAACCCCGTGCTGTATCTGTCCTGGGAGTGTTTGATGGGGACAGTGTAGCGGGAGCTTTACTCTGTATCTAACCCCGTGCTGTACCTGTCCTGGGAGCGTTTGATGGGGACAGTGTAGAGGGAGCTTTACTCTGTATCTAACCCCGTGCTGTACCTGTCCTGGGAGTGTTTGATGGGGACAGTGTAGAGGGAGATTTACTCTGCATCTAACCCTGTGCTGTACCTGTCCTGTGAGTGTTTGATGGGGACGGTGTAGAGGGAGCTTTACTCTGTATCTAACCCCGTGCTGTACCTGTCCTGGGAGTGTTTGATGGGGACGGTGTAGAGGGAGCTTTACTCTGTGTCTAACCCCGTGCTGTACCTGTCCTTGTAGTGTTTGATGGGGACAGTGATGAGGGAGATTTCCACTGTTCTAACCCCATGCTGTAACTGTCCTGGGAGTGTTTGATGGGGAAAGTGTAGAGGGAGCTTTACTCTGTATCTAACCCCGTGCTGTACCTATCCTGGGAGTTTCTGATGGGGACAGAGTCGAGGGAGCTTTACTCTGTATCTAACCCCGTGCTGTACCTGTCCTGGGAGTGTTTGATGGGGACGGTGTAGAGGGCGATTTACTCTGTATCTAACCACATGCTGTACCTGTCCTGGGATTGTTTGATAGGAACAGTGTAGAGGGAGCTTTACTCTGTATCTAACCCCGTGCTGTACCTGTCCTGGGAGTGTTTGATGGGGACAGTGTCGAGGGAGCTTTACTCTGTATCTAACCTCATGCTGTACCTGTCCTGGGAGTGTTTGATGGGGACAGTGTAGAGGGAGCTTTACTCTGTTTCTAACCCCGTGCTGTACCTGTCCCGGGAGTGTTTGATGGGGACGGTGTAGAGGCAGCTTTACTCTGTATCTAACCTCATGCTGTACCTGTCCTGGGAGTGTTTGATGGGGACAGTGTAGAGGGAGCTTTACTCTGTTTCTAACCCCGTGCTGTACCTGTCCTGGGAGTGTTTGATGGGGACGGTGTACAGGGAGCTTTACTCTGTTTCTAACCCCGTGCTGTACCTGTCCTGGGAGTGTTTGATGGGGACAGTGTAGAGGGAGATTTACTCTGTATCTAACCCCGTGCTGTACCTGTGCTGGGAGTGTTTGATGGGGACGGTGTAGAGGGAGATTTACTCTGTATCTAACCCCGTGCTGTACCTGTGCTGGGAGTGTTTGATGGGGACAGTGTAGAGGGAGCTTTACTCTGTATCTAACCCCGTGCTGTACCTGTCCTGGGAGTGTTTGATGGGGACAGTGCAGAGGGAGATTTACTCTGTATCTAACCCCGTGCTGCACCTGTCCTGGGAGTGTTTGATGGGGACGGTGTAGAGAGAGATTTACTCTGTATCTAACCCCGTGCTGTACCTGTCCAGGGAATGTTTGATGGGGACAGTGTCGGGGGAGCTTTACTCTGTATCTAACCCCGTGCTGTACCTGTCCTGGGAGTGTTTGATGGGGACAGTGTAGAGGGAGCTTTACTCTGTATCTAACCCCGTGCTGTACCTGTCCTGGGAGTGTTTGATGGGGACAGTCTAGAGGGAGATTTACTCTGTATCTAACCCCGTGCTGTACCTAACCTGGGAGTGTTTGATGTGGACAGTGTAGAGGGAGCTTTACTCTGTATCTAACCCCGTGCTGTACCTGTCCTGGGAGTGTTTGATGGGGACAGTGTAGAGGGAGCTTTACTCTGTATCTAACCCCGTGCTGTACCTGTCGTGGGAGTGTTTGATGGGGACAGTCTAGAGGGAGATTTACTCTGTATCTAACCCCGTGCTGTACCTAACCTGGGAGTGTTTGATGTGGACAGTGTAGAGGGAGATTTACTCTGTATCTAACCCCGTGCTGTACCTGTCCTGGGAATGTTTGATGGGGACAGTGTAGAGGGAGATTTACTCTGTATCTAACCAGTGCTGTACCTGTCCTGGGAGTGTTTGATGGGGACAGTGTAGAGGGAGATTTTCTCTGTATCTAACCCCGTGCTGTACCTAACCTGGGAGTGTTTGACGGGGACAGTGTAGAGGGAGATTTACTCTGTATCTAACCCCGTGCTCTACCTGTCCTGGGAGTGTTTGATGGGGACAGTGTAGAGAGAGCTTTACTCTGTATCTAACCCCGTGCTGTACCTGTCCTGGGAGTGTTTGATGGGGAAAGTGTAGAGGGAGATTTACTCTGTATCTAACCCCGTGCTGTACCTAACCTGGGAGTTTTTGATGGGGACAGTGTAGAGGGAGATTTACTCTGTATCTAACCCCGTGCTGTACCTGTCCTGGGAGTGTTTGATGGGGACATTGTAGAGGGAGCTTTACTCTGTATCTAACCCCGTGCTGTACCTGTCCTGTGAGTGTTTGAAAGGGACAGTGTAGAGGGAGCTTTACTCTGTATCTAACCCCGTGCTGTACCTGTCCTGGGAGTGTTTGATGGGGACAGTGTAGCGGGAGATTTACTCTGTATCTAACCCCGTGCTGTACCTGTCCTGGAAGTGTTTGATGGGGCCAGTGTAGAGGGAGCTTTACTCTGTATCTAACCCCGTGCTTTACCTGTCCTGGGAGTGTTTGATGGGGACAGTGTAGAGGGAGATTTACTCTGTATCTAACCCCGTGCTGTACCTGTCCTGGGAGTGTTTGATGGGGACAGTGTAGAGGGAGCTTTACTCTGTATCTAACCCCGTGCTGTATCTGTCCTGGGAGTGTTTGATGGGGACAGTGTAGCGGGAGCTTTACTCTGTATCTAACCCCGTGCTGTACCTGTCCTGGGAGCGTTTGATGGGGACAGTGTAGAGGGAGCTTTACTCTGTATCTAACCCCGTGCTGTACCTGTCCTGGGAGTGTTTGATGGGGACAGTGTAGAGGGAGATTTACTCTGCATCTAACCCTGTGCTGTACCTGTCCTGTGAGTGTTTGATGGGGACGGTGTAGAGGGAGCTTTACTCTGTATCTAACCCCGTGCTGTACCTGACCTGTGAGTGTTTGATGGGGACGGTGTAGAGGGAGCTTTACTCTGTGTCTAACCCCGTGCTGTACCTGTCCTTGTAGTGTTTGATGGGGACAGTGATGAGGGAGATTTCCACTGTTCTAACCCCATGCTGTAACTGTCCTGGGAGTGTTTGATGGGGAAAGTGTAGAGGGAGCTTTACTCTGTATCTAACCCCGTGCTGTACCTATCCTGGGAGTTTCTGATGGGGACAGAGTCGAGGGAGCTTTACTCTGTATCTAACCCCGTGCTGTACCTGTCCTGGGAGTGTTTGATGGGGACGGTGTAGAGGGCGATTTACTCTGTATCTAACCACATGCTATACCTGTCCTGGGATTGTTTGATAGGAACAGTGTAGAGGGAGCTTTACTCTGTATCTAACCCCGTGCTGTACCTGTCCTGGGAGTGTTTGATGGGGACAGTGTCGAGGGAGCTTTACTCTGTATCTAACCTCATGCTGTACCTGTCCTGGGAGTGTTTGATGGGGACAGTGTAGAGGGAGCTTTACTCTGTTTCTAACCCCGTGCTGTACCTGTCCCGGGAGTGTTTGATGGGGACGGTGTAGAGGCAGCTTTACTCTGTATCTAACCTCATGCTGTACCTGTCCTGGGAGTGTTTGATGGGGACAGTGTAGAGGGAGCTTTACTCTGTTTCTAACCCCGTGCTGTACCTGTCCTGGGAGTGTTTGATGGGGACGGTGTACAGGGAGCTTTACTCTGTTTCTAACCCCGTGCTGTACCTGTCCTGGGAGTGTTTGATGGGGACAGTGTAGAGGGAGATTTACTCTGTATCTAACCCCGTGCTGTACCTGTGCTGGGAGTGTTTGATGGGGACGGTGTAGAGGGAGATTTACTCTGTATCTAACCCCGTGCTGTACCTGTGCTGGGAGTGTTTGATGGGGACAGTGTAGAGGGAGCTTTACTCTGTATCTAACCCCGTGCTGTACCTGTCCTGGGAGTGTTTGATGGGGACAGTGCAGAGGGAGATTTACTCTGTATCTAACCCCGTGCTGTACCTGTCCTGGGAGTGTTTGATGGGGACGGTGTAGAGAGAGATTTACTCTGTATCTAACCCCGTGCTGTACCTGTCCAGGGAATGTTTGATGGGGACAGTGTCGGGGGAGCTTTACTCTGTATCTAACCCCGTGCTGTACCTGTCCTGGGAGTGTTTGATGGGGACAGTGTAGAGGGAGCTTTACTCTGTATCTAACCCCGTGCTGTACCTGTCCTGGGAGTGTTTGATGGGGACAGTCTAGAGGGAGATTTACTCTGTATCTAACCCCGTGCTGTACCTAACCTGGGAGTGTTTGATGTGGACAGTGTAGAGGGAGCTTTACTCTGTATCTAACCCCGTGCTGTACCTAACCTGGGAGTGTTTGACGGGGACAGTGTAGAGGGAGATTTACTCTGTATCTAACCCCGTGCTGTACCTGTCCTGGGAGTGTTTGATGGGGACAGTGTAGAGGGAGCTTTACTCTGTATCTAACCCCGTGCTGTACCTGTCCTGGGAGTGTTTGATGGGGACAGTCTAGAGGGAGATTTACTCTGTATCTAACCCCGTGCTGTACCTAACCTGGGAGTGTTTGATGTGGACAGTGTAGTGGGAGATTTACTCTGTATCTAACCAGTGCTGTACCTGTCCTGGGAGTGTTTGATGGGAACAGTGTAGAGGGAGATTTACTCTGTATCTAACCCCGTGCTGTACCTGTCCTGGGAGTGTTTGATGGGGACAGTGTAGAGGGAGATTTACTCTGTATCTAACCCCGTGCTGTACCTGTCCTGGGAGTGTTTGATGGGGACAGTGTAGAGGGAGATTTACTCTGTATCTAACCCCGTGCTGTACCTGTCCTGGGAGTGTCTGATGGGGACAGTGTAGAGGG
>JANJGN010001100.1:140000-145000 GCA_026770705.1 Isurus oxyrinchus
GAGACTCCCTCTTTAACAGGGGTCCCCGACGGAGAGACTCCCTCTTTAACAGGGGTCCCTGACGGAGAGACTCCCTCTTTAACAGGGGTCCCTGACGGAGAGACTCCCTCTTTAACAGGGGTCACTGACGGAGAGACTCCCTCTTTAACAAGGGTCCCTGACGGAGAGACTCCCTCGTTAACAGGGGTCCCTGACGGAGAGACTCCCTCTTTAACAGGGGTCCCTGATGGAGAGACTCCCTCTTTAACAGGGGTCCCTGACGGAGAGACTCCCTCTTTAACAGGGGTCCCTGACGGAGAAACTCCCTCTTTAACAGGGGTCCCTGACGGAGAGACTCCCTCTTTAACAGGGGTCCCTGACGGAGAGACTCCCTCTTTAACAGGGGTCCCTGATGGAGAGACTCCCTCTTTAACAGGTGTCCCTGACGGAGAGACTCCCTCTTTAACAGGGGTCCCTGACGGAGAGACTCCCTCTTTAACAGGGGTCCCTGACGGAGAGGCTCCCTCTTTAACAGGGGTCCCTGACGGAGAGACTCCCTCTTTAACAGGGGTCCCTGACGGGAGAGACTCCCTCTTTAACAGGGGTCCCTGACGGAGAGACTCCCTCTTTAACAGGGGTCCCTGACGGAGAGACTCCCTCTTTAACAGGGGTCCCTGACGGAGAGACTCCCTCTTTAACAGGGGTCCCTGACGGAGAGGCTCCCTCTAATGCTACCTCTGCTTTTGTTACTGAACTTTAATTGGCTTTCCACCATGTGTGAACTGCTGCTTGTGGTTTTTGGAGGAAGTAGGAGTTTCAGTGTTATTTTTGCAGTTTTAGCACACTCATCATTCTCACGGTCCCCAGTTGATCAGGAAGCAGTGAGGTCTGTAAAGGGCTGCGCCCAAAATAGAATAGTCTCAATGAGTCATTTCTTAGCAGAGTCTCTCAAACAGGTTCCCCTGTTAAAGAGGGAGTCTCTCCATCAGGGACCCCTGTTAAAGAGGGAGTCTCTCCGTCAGGGACCCCTGTTAAAGAGGGAGTCTCTCCGTCAGGGACCCCTGTAACTGAGGGAGTCTCTCCGTCAGGGACCCCTGTTAAAGAGGGAGTCACTCCATCAGGGACCCCTGTTAAAGAGGGAGTCTCTCCGTCAGGGACCCCTGTTAAAGAGGGAGTCTCTCCGTCAGGGACCCCTGTTAAAGAGGGAGTCTCTCCGTCAGGGACCCCTGTTAAAGAGGGTGTCTCTCCGTCAGGGACCCCTGTTAAAGAGGTAGTCTCTCCGTCAGGGACCCCTGTTAAAGAGGGAGTCTCTCTGTCAGGGACCCCTGTTAAAGAGGGAGTCTCTCCGTCAGGGACCCCTGTTAAAGAGGGAGTCTCTACGTCAGGGACCCCTGTTAAAGAGGGAGTTTCTCCGTCAGGGACCCCTGTTAAAGAGGGAGTCTCTCCGTCAGGGACCCCTGTTAAAGAGGGAGTCTCTCCGTCAGGGACCCCTGTTAAAGAGGGAGTCTCTCCGTCAGGGACCCCTGTTAAAGAGGGAGTCTTTCCGTCAGGGACCCCTGTTAAAGAGGGAGTCTCTCCGTCAGGGACCCCTGTTAAAGAGGGATTCTCTTCGTCAGGGACCCCTGTTAAAGAGGGAGTCTCTCCGTCGGGGACCCCTGTTAAAGAGGGAGTCTCTCCGTCAGGGACCCCTGTTAAAGAGGGAGTCTCTCCGTCGGGGACTCCTGTTAAAGAGGGAGTCTCTCCGTCAGGGACCCCTGTTAAAGAGGGAGTCTCTCCGTCAGGGACCCCTGTTAAAGAGGGAGTCTCTCCGTCAGGGACCCCTGTTAAAGAGGGAGTCTCTCCGTCAGGGACCCCTGTTAAAGAGGGAGTCTCTCCGTCAGGGACCCCTGTTAAAGAGGGAGTCTCTCCGTCAGGGACCCCTGTTAAAGAGGGAGTCTCTCCGTCAGGGACCCCTGTTAAAGAGGGAGTCTCTCCGTCAGGGACCCCTGTTAAAGAGGGAGTCTCTCCATGAGGGATCCATCTTAAAAAGAAATGGAAGCTGGCCTTTGAACTGAGGGGTCAGGAGTCCAGAACTGTGCACAGTGCTCTGAGTGTGGTCAGAGACAGAGAGACAGACAGAGAGAGGGAGATACAAAGAGAGGGAGATAGAGGGACAGAGAGATAGAGAGACAGAGAGAGCGAGAGACAGACGGACAGCCAGAGAGAGAGAGAGAGAGACAGGGAGACTGAGAAAAAAGGAGATAGAGAGAGAGGTGGAGAGAGAGAGAGAGAGAGTCAGAGAGAGTGAGAGAGGCAGAGACAGAAAGAGGGAGACGAGCGGGGGGTGGGGGGGTGGGGGTGGCAGAGAGAGAGAGAGGGACAGGCAGACAAGGAGAGTCAGAGATAGACAGGCTGACGGACAGGCAGACAGAGGCATGGGAACATGGAAGCAGTGGGTAGGCCATTCAGCCCCTCGCTCCTGCGCCGCCATTGAACTCAGCCACGGACAAGCTGTTTCCCGGAGAACGCGGGCCCTGAGTTGGCCTCTTTTGTCTGACCTCCTACCTGAACGCTAACCCCTCGCACTGTCCCCCACCCCCCCCCCACCAGAATATCACCGTCATGTGGAAACCCCCTCCCCCCACCCTTGCCTCCTGCACCCTCAGCGGCCAGAGCGAGCGCCCTCCCCCCCCCCCCCCCCCCCCCCACCCCCGGCCCTCTGGTGTGTGGAGGGTTCCGGAGATTCGCCACCCCCTCCCAGTAAAGACACTCTTCCTCATCCCCCTCCGAAACGGCCTAACTCTTTATTCTGGACCTCCGCCCCCAACCCCAACCAAGGTTGGGGGGGTGGGGGAACATCCTTCCTTCCCACATCTGCCCTGTCCCATCCTGTCAGCGTTTTGTACCTCTCAGCGAGGTCGCCTCTCATTCTTCTTAACTCGAGCGACTACAGGCCCGATCTCTCCTGACGCTCCGATCCCGCCAATCCCAGGAATCAGCCGCTGCGCTCCCTCTATCCTTTCTTAGGTAAGGAAACCCAAGCTGCAAACGCTACTCCCAGATGTGGTCCCACCGAGGCCCTGCCCAGCTGTGGTAAGACATCCTCGGCCCCTGGACTCGGGTCCTCTCGCCATGAAGGCGCTCTCGCCTTCCTAACTGGGATTAAACCCCACCCCCCGCCACCCACCCCCACCCCACCCCAGTCTTGGCCTCCCAATCCGAAAAAGACCCTTTTACCCCTCCTCTCTGCCCATTCGCCAATCATCAACCTGCGCCGGGAACCCTTTTCTTCCCCAGCACCAGGCGTTCCGGTTTTGTTTGCTAGCCCCTCGCGTGAGACCTCATCCAAGGCCTTCGGGGACGTCTAAATACGCCACCTCCGCTGGTCCTCCCTTATCGTCCCTGCTCGATACAGCCTCAGAGACCTCCAGCGGGTTTGTCAAGCACCACTTCCCTGTCATAAATCTGATGTTGTCTCCGGACAGTCCCACCATTATTTTCTGAGTGTCCCAACTATCACATCCTTCATTCTAGATTCTAGCATTCTCCCCACCACTGATGTCAGGCTGACAGGTCTGTTGCTCCCCTTTTCTCTCTCCCTCCCTTCTTAAATATCTCTCCCTCTGCCTTTCACTCTCTCTCTCCCTGTCTCTCTCTGTCTCACTTTCTCTCTGACTATCTCTCTCTACCTCTCGCACTCTCTCCCTCCCTGTCTCTCTCTGTCTCACTCTCTCTCTGACTATCTCTCTCTACCTCTCGCACTCTCTCCCTCTCTGCCTCTCACTCTCTCTCTCCCTGTCTCTCTCTGTCTCACTCTCTCTCTGATTATCTCTCTCTGCCTCTCGCACTCTGTCCCTCTCTGCCTCTCACTCTCTCTCTCCCTGTCTCTCTCTGTCTCACTCTCTCTCTGATTATCTCCCTCTACCTCTCGCACTCTCTCCCTCCCTGTCTCTCTCTGTCTCACTCTCTCTCTGATTATCTCTCTCTACCTCTCGCACTCTCTCCCTCTCTACCTCTTGCACTCTCTCCCTCCCTGTCTCTCTCTGTCTCACTCTCTCTCTGATTATCTCTCTCTACCTCTCGCACTCTCTCCCTCTCTACCTCTCGCACTCTCTCCCTGTCTCTCTCTGTCTCACTCTCTCTCTGACTATCTCTCTCTACCTCTCGCACTCTCTCCCTCTCTGCCTCTCACTCTCTCTCTCCCTGTCTCTCTCTGTCTCACTCTCTCTCTGACTATCTCTCTCTACCTCTCACACTCTCTATCTCCGTCTCTGTCTATCTTTTTCTCTTTCTGTCTCTGTCTCTGCCTTTCTCTCTCTCTCTCTCTCTCTCTGTCTCTTTCTCTGTCTCTATCTCTCTCTCACCCTCTCTCTGCCTCTTTCTGATAACCTCTCTCACTGTCTCTCACGCTCTCTATGTCTCCATCTTTTTCTCTCTCTCTCTTTCTCTTTCCCTCCCTCTCTCTCTCTGTCCCTCGCGCTCTCTATCCCTAACTCTGTCTCCATCTTTTTCTCTCTCTCTCTCTCCCTCCCTCTGTCTCTCTTTATATCTTTCTATCTCACTCTCTCTCTGCCTCTTCCTGACTACCTCTCTTTCTATCTCTCGCGCTATGTCTCCATCTTTTTCTCTCTCTCTCTCTCTCTATCCCTCTCTCTCTGTCTGTTTCTATCTCCATCTATATCTCTTCCTCTTTGTCTCTCTCTCTGTCCCTCTCTCTCTCTCTCTCTGTCTCTCTCTCTCTGTCTCTGTTTCTATCTCTATCTCGCTATCTCTCTCTCTGTCTCTCATTTCCTACCTTCCAATATACAGGCACCATTCCAGCGTTGCTAGAATCTCAAACACTGAACACCGAGACACCTGCTATCCCGATAGCTCGGGGATGTAGCTGATCAGGCCCAGGGCCCAGTGATTTCTCCAGCACTCCTAGCTCACTAATACCAATTCCTTTCACATCTTCAACCCTCCCCCTTGGAGGAAGAGTTCCTCTGGACCTTCCTCTGTGAAAATCTCCCATCTCAGCCTGCACTGGCTCCGCATCCCTC
>JANJGN010001100.1:150000-190000 GCA_026770705.1 Isurus oxyrinchus
GAGAGCCGCACTGTCAGAGGGTCAGTACTGAGGGAGTGCCGCACTGTCGGAGGGTCAGTGCTAAGTGAGCACCGCACTGTCGGAGGGTCAGTGCTGAGGCAGCGCCGCACTGCCGGAGGGTCAGTACTGAGGGAGAGCCGCACTGGGTCAGTGCTGAGGGAGAGCCGCACTGTCGGAGGGTCATTGATGAGGAGAGCCGCACTGTCGGAGGGTCAGTTCTGAGGGAGAGCCGCACTGTCGGAGGGTCAGTACTGAGGCAGCACCACACAGTCGGAGGGTCAGTGCTGAGGGAGAGCCGCACTGTCGGGGGGTCAGTTCTGAGGGAGAGCCGTACTGTCGGAGGGTCAGTTTTGAGGGAGAGCCGCACTGTTGGAGGGTCATTGCTGAGGGAAAGGCGCAATTTCTGAGGGTCAGTACTGCGGGAGAGCTGCACTGTCAGAAGGTCAGTTCTGAGGGAGCGCCGCACTGTCGGAGGGTCAGTGCTGAGGGAGCGCCGCACTGTCGGATGGTCACTGCTGAGGAAGAGCTGCACTGTCGGAGGGTCAGTGCTGAGGGAGTGCCGCACTGTCGGAATGTCACTGCTGAGGCAGAGCCAACTGTCAGAGGGTGAGTGCTGAGGGAGAGCCACAGTGTCGGAGGGTAAGTAGTGAGGGAGAGCCGCACTGTCGGAGGGTAAGTAGTGAAGGAGAGGCGCACGGTTGGATGGTCAGTGCTGAGGGAGAGCCGCACTGTCGGAGGGTCAGTGCTGAGGCAGCGCCGCACTGTCGGAGGGGTCAGTGCTGAGGGAGCGCCGCACTGTCGGAGGGTCAGTGCTGAGGAAGTCCCGCACTGTCGGAGGGTCAGAGCCGAGGGAGCGCCGCGGCTGTCGGAAGGTCAGTGCTGAGGGAGAGCCGCACTGTCGGGAGTGTCAGTGCTGAGGGAGAGCCTGCACTGTCGGAGGGTCAGTACTGAGGGAGAGCCGCACTGTCGGAGGGTCAGTGCTGAGGGATCGCTGCACTGTTGGAGGGTCAGTGCTGAGGGAGCGCTGCACTGTCAGAGGGTCAGTACTGAGGGAGAGCCACACTGTCGGAGGGTCAGTACAGAGGGAGCCCCGCACTGTCGGACGGTCAGTGCTGAGGGAGCGCCGCACTGTCGGAGGTTCAGTGTTGAGGAGCGCCGCACTGTCGGAGGGTCACTGTTGAGGGAGAGCCGCACTGTCGGAGGGTCAGTGCTGAGGGAGAGGCGCACTGTCAGAGGGTCAGTAATGAGGGTGCGCCGCACTGTTGGAGGGTCAGTGCTGAGGGAACGCTGCACTGTCAGAGGGTCAGTACTGAGGGAATGCTGCACTGTCAGAGGGTCAGTACTGAGGGAGAGCCGCAATGTCGGAGGGTCAGTGCTGAGGAAGAGCTGCACTGTCGGAGGGTCATTGCTGAGGGAACGGCGCAATTTCTGAGGGTCAGTGCTGAGGGGAGAGCCGCACTTTCGGAGGGTCAGTGCTGAGGGAGAGCCGCACTGTCGGAGGGTCAGTGCTGAGGGAGAGAGCCGCACTGTCACAGGGTCAGTACTGAGGGAGCGCCGTACTGTCGGAGGGTCAGTGCTGAGGGAGCGCCACACTGTCGGAGTGTCAGTGTTGAGGGAGAGCCGCACTGTCGGAGGGTCAGTGCTGAGGGAGCGCCGCACTGTCAGAGGGGTCAGTGCTGAAGGAGGCGCGCAGTGTCGGATGGTCAGTGCTGAGGCAGAGCCAACTGTCAGAGGGTGAGTGCTGAGGGAGAGCCACAGTGTCGGAGGGTCAGTAGTGAGGGAGAGCTGCACTGTCGGAGGATCAGTACTGAGGGAGAGCCGCACTGTCGGAGGGTCAGTAGTGAAGGAGAGGCGCACGGTTGGATGGTCAGTGCTGAGGGAGAGCCGCACTGTCGGAGGGTCAGTGCTGAGGGAGCGCCGCACTGTCGGAGGGTCAGTGCTGAGGGAGCGCCGCACTGTCGGAGGGTCAGTGCTGAGGGAGTCCCGCACTGTCGGAGGGTCAGAGCTGAGGGAGCGCCGCGCTGTCGGAAGGTCAGTGCTGAGGGAGAGCCGCACTGTCGGAGGGTCAGTAATGAGGGTGCGCCGCACTGTTGGAGGGTCAGTGCTGAGGGAACGCTGCACTGTCAGAGGGTCAGTACTGAGGGAGTGCCGCACTGTCGGAGGGTCAGTACTGAGGGAATGCTGCACTGTCAGAGGATCAGTACTGAGGGAGTGCCGCACTGTCGGAGGGTCAGTACTGAGGGAGAGCCGCAATGTCGGAGGGTCAGTGCTGAGGGAGAGCCGCACTGTCGGAGGGTCAGTACTGAGGGACCGCCGCACTGTGGGAGGGTCAGTACTGAGGGAGAGCCGCACTGTCAGAGGGTCAGTGCTGAGGGAGCGCCGCACTGTCAGAGGGTCAGTGCTGAGGGAGCGCCGCACTGTCGGAGGGTCATTGCTGAGGGAACGGCGCAATTTCTGAGGGTCAGTGCTGAGGGATAGCCGCACTGTCGCAGGGTCAGTACTGAGGGAGCGCCGCACTGTCGGAGGGTCAGTGCTGAGGGAGTCCCGCACTGTCGGAGGGTCAGAGCTGAGGGAGTCCCGCACTGTCGGAGGGTCAGAGCTGAGGGAGCGCTGCCCTGTTGGAAGGTCAGTGCTGAGGGAGAGCCGCACTGTTGGAGGGTCGGTACTGAGGGAGAGCCGCACTGTCGGAGGGTCAGTGCTGAGGGAGAGCCGCACTGTCGGAAGGCCAATACTGAGGGAGCGCCGCACTGTCGGAGGGTCAGTACTGAGGGAGCGCTGCACTGTCAGAGGGTCAGTACTGAGGGAGCGCCGCACTGTCGGAGGGTCAGTACTGAGGGAGAACCACACTGTCGGAGGGTCAGTGCTGAGGGAGAGCCGCACTGTGGGAGGGTCAGTACTGAGGGAGAGCCGTACTGTCGGAGGGTCAGTGCTGAGGGAGCGGCCCACTGTGGGAGGGTCATTACTGAGGGAGAGCCGTACTGTCGGAGGGTCAGTAATGAGGGGACGCCGCACTGTTGAAGGGTCAGAGCTGAGGGAGCGCCGCACAGTCGGAGGGTCAGTGCAGACGAAACGCCGCACAGTCGGAGGGTCAGTGCAGAGGGAGTTCCGAACTGTTGGAGGGTCAGTACTGAGGGAGAGCCGCACTGTCTGAGTGTCAGTGCTGAGGGAGAGCTGCACTGTCGGAGGGTCAGTGCTGAGGGAGAGCCGCACTGTCTGAGTGTCAGTGCTGAGGGAGAGCTGCACTGTCGGAGGGTCAGTGCTGAGGGAGAGCCGCACTGTCGGAGGGTCAGTGTTGAGAGAGCGCCACACTGTCGGAGGGTCAGTACTGAGGGAGAACCGCACTGTCGGAGGGTCAGTACTGAGGGAGAGCCGCACTGTCGGAGGGTCAGTACTGAGGGAGCGCCGCAATGTTGGATGGACAGTGCTGAGGGAGCACCGCACTGTCAGAGGGTCAGTGCTGAGGGAGAGCAGCACTGTCCGAGGGTTAGTACTGAGGGAGCGCCGCAATGTTGGATGCACAGTGCTGAGGGAGAGCCGCACTGTTGGAGGGACAGTACTGAGGGAGAGCCGCACTGTCGGAGGGTCAGTACTGAGGGAGTGCCGCACTGTCGGAGGGTCAATACTGAGGGAGTGCCGCACTGTCGGAGGGTCAATACTGAGGGAGTGCCGCACTGTCGGTGTGTCAGTGCTGAGGGAGAGCCGCACTGTCGGACGTTCAGTGCTGAGGGACCGCCACACTGTCGGAGGGTCAGTACTGAGGGAGAGCCGCACTGTCGGAGGGTCAGTACTGAGGGAGCGCCGCAATGTTGGATGGACAGTGCTGAGGGAGAGCCGCACTTTTTGGAGGGACAGTACTGTGGGAGAGCCGCACTGTCGGAGGTTCAGTGCTGAGGGAGAGTCGCACTATCGGATGGTCAGTTCTGAGGAAGAGCTGCACTGTCGGAGGGTCAGTTCTGAGGAAGAGCTGCACTGTCGGAGGGTCAGTGCTGAGGGAGAGCCGCACTGTCAGAGGGTGAGTACTGAGGGAGAGCAGCACTGTCGGAGTGTCAGTACTGAGGGAGTGCCGCAATGTTGGATGGACAGTGCTGAGGGAGAGCCGCACTTTTGGAGGGTCAGTGCTGAGGGAGAGCCGCACTGTCGGAGGGTCAGTGCTGAGGGACACCACACTGTCGGAAGGTCAGGGCTGAGGGAGAGCCGCACTGTCGGAGGGTCAGTGCTGAGGGAGAGCCGGACTGTCGGATGTTCAGTGCTGAGGGAGCGCCGCACTGTCGGAGGGTCAGTGCTGAGGGTGCGCCGCACTGTCGGATGGATAGTACTGAGGGACCGCCGCGCTGTCGGAGGGTCAGTGCTGAGGGAGAGTCGCACAATCGGATGGTCTGTACTGAGGAAGAGCCACACTGTCGGAGGGTCAGTGCTGAGGGAGAGCCACACTGTCGGAGGGTCAGTGCTGAGGGAGAGCCGCACTGTCAGAGGGTCACTGCTGAGGGAGTGCCGCACTGTCGCAGAGTCATTGCTGAGGGAGAGCGCACTGTCGGGGGGTCAGTACTGAGGGAGAGCCGCACTGTCGGAGGGTCAGTACTGAGGGCACGCCGCACTGTCGGAGGGTCAGTGCTGAGGGAGCGCCGCACTGTCAGAGGGTCAGTGCTGAAGGAGCGCCGCAGTGTCGGATGGTCAGTGCTGAGGCAGAGCCAACTGTCAGAGGGTGAGTGCTGAGGGAGAGCCACAGTGTCGGAGGGACAGTAGTGAGGGAGAGCTGCACTGTCGGAGGATCAGTACTGAGGGAGCGCCGCACTGTCGGAGGGTCAGTAGTGAAGGAGAGGCGCACGGTTGGATGGTCAGTGCTGAGGGAGAGCCGCACTGTCGGAGGGTCAGTGCTGAGGGAGCGCCGCACTGTCGGAGGGTCAGTACTGAGGGAGAGCCGCACTGTCGGAGGGTCAGTGCTGAGGGAGAGGCGCACTGTCAGAGGGTCAGTAATGAGGGTGCGCCGCACTGTTGGAGGGTCAGTGTTGAGGGAACGCTGCACTGTCAGAGGGTCAGTACTGAGGGAATGCTGCACTGTCAGAGGGTCATTACTGAGGGAGAGCCGCAATGTCGGAGGGTCAGTGCTGAGGAAGAGCTGCACTGTCGGAGGGTCATTGCTGAGGGAACGGCGCAATTTCTGAGGGTCAGTACTGAGGGAGCGCTGCACTGTCAGAGGGTCAGTACTGAGGGAGCGCCGCACTGTCGGAGGGTCAGTACTGAGGGAGAACCACACTGTCGGAGGGTCAGTGCTGAGGGAGAGCCGCACTGTGGGAGGGTCAGTACTGAGGGAGAGCCGTACTGTCGGAGGGTCAGTGCTGAGGGAGCGGCCCACTGTGGGAGGGTCATTACTGAGGGAGAGCCGTACTGTCGGAGGGTCAGTAATGAGGGGACGCCGCACTGTTGAAGGGTCAGAGCTGAGGGAGCGCCGCACAGTCGGAGGGTCAGTGCAGACGAAACGCCGCACAGTCGGAGGGTCAGGGCAGAGGGAGTTCCGAACTGTTGGAGGGTCAGTACTGAGGGAGAGCCGCACTGTCTGAGTGTCAGTGCTGAGGGAGAGCTGCACTGTCGGAGGGTCAGTGCTGAGGGAGAGCCGCACTGTCTGAGTGTCAGTGCTGAGGGAGAGCTGCACTGTCGGAGGGTCAGTGCTGAGGGAGAGCCGCACTGTCGGAGGGTCAGTGTTGAGAGAGCGCCACACTGTCGGAGGGTCAGTTCTGAGGGAGAACCGCACTGTCGGAGGGTCGGTACTGAGGGAGAGCCGCACTGTCGGAGGGTCAGTACTGAGGGAGCGCCGCAATGTTGGATGGACAGTGCTGAGGGAGCACCGCACTGTCAGAGGGTCAGTGCTGAGGGAGAGCAGCACTGTCCGAGGGTTAGTACTGAGGGAGCGCTGCAATGTTGGATGCACAGTGCTGAGGGAGAGCCGCACTGTTGGAGGGACAGTACTGAGGGAGAGCCGCACTGTCGGAGGGTCAATACTGAGGGAGTGCCGCACTGTCAGAGGGTCAATACTGAGGGAGTGCCGCACTGTCGGTGTGTCAGTGCTGAGGGAGAGCCGCACTGTCGGACGTTCAGTGCTGAGGGACCGCCACACTGTCGGAGGGTCAGTACTGAGGGAGAGCCGCACTGTCGGAGGGTCAGTACTGAGGGAGCGCCGCAATGTTGGATGGACAGTGCTGAGGGAGAGCCGCACTTTTGGAGGGACAGTACTGTGGGAGAGCCGCACTGTCGGAGGTTCAGTGCTGAGGGAGAGTCGCACTATCGGATGGTCAGTTCTGAGGAAGAGCTGCACTGTCGGAGGGTCAGTTCTGAGGAAGAGCTGCACTGTCGGAGGGTCAGTGCTGAGGGAGAGCCGCACTGTCAGAGGGTGAGTACTGAGGGAGAGCAGCACTGTCGGAGTGTCAGTACTGAGGGAGTGCCGCAATGTTGGATGGACAGTGCTGAGGGAGAGCCGCACTTTTGGAGGGTCAGTGCTGAGGGAGAGCCGCACTGTCGGAGGGTCAGTGCTGAGGGACACCACACTGTCGGAAGGTCAGGGCTGAGGGAGAGCCGCACTGTCGGAGGGTCAGTGCTGAGGGAGAGCCGGACTGTCGGATGTTCAGTGCTGAGGGAGCGCCGCACTGTCGGAGGGTCAGTGCTGAGGGTGCGCCGCACTGTCGGATGGATAGTACTGAGGGACCGCCGCGCTGTCGGAGGGTCAGTGCTGAGGGAGAGTCGCACAATCGGATGGTCTGTACTGAGGAAGAGCCACACTGTCGGAGGGTCAGTGCTGAGGGAGAGCCACACTGTCGGAGGGTCAGTGCTGAGGGAGAGCCGCACTTTCAGAGGGTCACTGCTGAGGGAGTGCCGCACTGTCGCAGAGTCATTGCTGAGGGAGAGTGCACTGTCGGGGGGTCAGTACTGAGGGAGAGCCGCACTGTCGGAGGGTCAGTACTGAGGGCACGCCGCACTGTGGGAGGGTCAGTACTGAGGGAGCGCCGCACTGTCGGAGGATCAGTACTGAGGGAGCGCCGCACTGTCGGAGGGTCAGCACTGAGGGAGAGACCCACTGTCGGAGGGTCAGTACTGAGGGAGCGCCGCACTGTCGGAGGATCAGTGCTGAGGGAGCGCCGCACTGTTGGTGGGTCAGTACTGAGGGAGCGCCGCACTGTCGGAGGATCAGTACTGAGGGAGCGCCGCACTGTCGGAGGGTCAGTAATGAGGGCACGCCGCACTGTGGGTGGGTCAGTAATGAGGGAGCGCCGCACTGTCGGAGGATCAGTACTGAGGGAGCGCCGCACTGTCGGAGGGTCAGCACTGAGGGAGAGACCCACTGTCGGAGGGTCAGTACTGAGGGAGCGCCGCACTGTCGGAGGATCAGTGCTGAGGGAGCGCCGCACTGTTGGTGGGTCAGTACTGAGGGAGAGCCGCACTGTCGGAGGGTCAGTACTGAGTGAGAGCTGCACTGTCGGAGGGTCAGTAATGAGGGACAGTGGCACTGTCAGAGGATCAGTGCTGAGGGAGCGCCGCTCTTTCGGAGGGTCAGTACTGAGGGACAGCCGCACTGTCGGAGGGTCAGTACTGAGGGAGCGCCGCGCTGTCGGAGGGTCAATACTGAGGGAGAGCCGCACTGTCAGAGGATCAGTACTGAGGGATAGCCGCACTGTTAGAGGGTCAGTACTGAGGGAGCCCCACAATGTTGGATGGACAGTGCTGAGGGAGAGCCGCACTGTTGGAGGGACAGTGCTGAGGGAGAGCCGCACTGTCGGAAGGTCAGTGCTGAGGGAGAGCCGCACTGTTGGAGGATCAGTGCTAAGGGAGCGCCGCACTGTCGGTGGGTCAGTAATGAGGGAGAGCCGCACTGTCGGAGGGTCATTACTGAGGGAGTGCCGCACTGTCGGAGGGTCACTACTGAGGGAGTGCCGCACTGTCGGTGTGCCAGTGTTGAGGGAGAGCCACATTGTCGGACGTTCAGCGCTGAGGGAGTGCCGCACTGTCGGAGGGTGAGCACTGAGGGAGCGCCGCACTGTCGGAGGGTCAGTGTTGAGGGAGAGCCGCACTATCGCAGGGTCAGTACTGAAGGAGAGCCGCACTGTCAGAGGGTCAGTATTGAGGGCGTGCCGCACTGTCGGAGGGTCAGTACTGAGGGAGAGCCGCACTGTCGGAGGGTCAGTACTGAGGGAGCGCCGCACTGTCGGAGGATCAGTGCTGAGGGAGCGCCGCACTGTCGGAGGGTCAGTACTGAGGGAGCGCCGCACTGTCCGAGGATCAGTGCTGAGGCAGCGCCGCACTGTTGGATGGACAGTGCTGAGGGTGAGCCGCACTGTTGGAGGGTCAGTACTGAGGGAGATCCGCACTGTCGGAGGGTCAGTGCTGAGGGAGAGCCGCACTGTCGGAGGATCAGTGCAAAGGGAGCGCCGCACTGTCGGAGGGTCAGTACTGAGGGAGCGCAGCACTGTGGGAGGGTCAGTACTGAGGGAGAGCCGCACTGTCAGAGGGTCAGTGCTGAGGGAGCGCCGCACTGTCAGAGGGTCAGTGCTGAGGGAGTGCCGCACTGTCGGAGGGTGAGTGCTGAGGGAGAGCCGCACTGTCGGAGGGTCAGTACTGAGGGAGAGCCGTACTGTCGGACGGTCAGTACGGAGGGAGTGCCACTCTCTCGAAATGTCAGTACTGAGGGAGAGCCGCACTGTCGGAGGGTCAGTGTTGAGGGAGCGCCGCACTTTCGGAGGCTCAGTACTGAGGGAGCGCCGCACTGTTGGAGGGTCAGTGCTGAGGGAACGCCGCGCTGTCGGAGGGTCAGTACTGAGGGAGAGCCGCACTGTCGGAGGGTCAGTGCTGAGGGAGAGGCGCACTGTCAGAGGGTCAGTAATGAGGGTGCGCCGCACTGTTGGAGGGTCAGTGCTGAGGGAACGCTGCACTGTCAGAGGGTCAGTACTGAGGGAATGCTGCACTGTCAGAGGGTCAGTACTGAGGGAGAGCGGCAATGTCGGAGGGTCAGTGCTGAGGAAGAGCTGCACTGTCGGAGGGTCATTGCTGAGGGAACGGCGCAATTTCTGAGGGTCAGTGCTGAGGGAGAGCCGCACTGTCGGAGGGTCAGTACTGAGGGAGCGCCGCACTGTCGGAGGGTCAGTGCTGAGGGAGAGTCGCACAATCGGATGGTCTGTACTGAGGAAGAGCCACACTGTCGGAGGGTCAGTGCTGAGGGAGAGCCACACTGTCGGAGGGTCAGTGCTGAGGGAGAGCCGCACTGTCAGAGGGTCACTGCTGAGGGAGTGCCGCACTGTCGCAGAGTCATTGCTGAGGGAGAGCGCACTGTCGGGGGGTCAGTACTGAGGGAGAGCCGCACTGTCGGAGGGTCAGTACTGAGGGCACGCCGCACTGTGGGAGGGTCAGTACTGAGGGAGCGCCGCACTGTCGGAGGATCAGTACTGAGGGAGCGTGGCACTGTCGGAGGGTCAGCACTGAGGGAGAGACCCACTGTCGGAGGGTCAGTACTGAGGGAGCGCCGCACTGTCGGAGGATCAGTGCTGAGGGAGCGCCGCACTGTTGGTGGGTCAGTACTGAGGGAGCGCCGCACTGTCGGAGGATCAGTACTGAGGGAGCGCCGCACTGTCGGAGGGTCAGTAATGAGGGCACGCCGCACTGTGGGAGGGTCAGTAATGAGGGAGCGCCGCACTGTCGGAGGATCAGTACTGAGCGAGCGCCGCACTGTCGGAGGGTCAGCACTGAGGGAGAGACCCACTGTCGGAGGGTCAGTACTGAGGGAGCGCCGCACTGTCGGAGGATCAGTGCTGAGGGAGCGCCGCACTGTTGGTGGGTCAGTACTGAGGGAGAGCCGCACTGTCGGAGGGTCAGTACTGAGTGAGAGCTGCACTGTCGGAGGGTCAGTAATGAGGGACAGTGGCACTGTCAGAGGATCAGTGCTGAGGGAGCGCCGCTCTTTCGGAGGGTCAGTACTGAGGGACAGCCGCACTGTCGGAGGGTCAGTACTGAGGGAGCGCCTCGCTGTCAGAGGGTCAATACTGAGGGAGAGCCGCACTGTCAGAGGATCAGTACTGAGGGATAGCCGCACTGTTAGAGGGTCAGTACTGAGGGAGCCCCACAATGTTGGATGGACAGTGCTGAGGGAGAGCCGCACTGTTGGAGGGACAGTGCTGAGGGAGAGCCGCACTGTCGGAAGGTCAGTGCTGAGGGAGAGCCGCACTGTTGGAGGATCAGTGCTAAGGGAGCGCCGCACTGTCGGTGGGTCAGTAATGAGGGAGAGCCGCACTGTCGGAGGGTCATTACTGAGGGAGTGCCGCACTGTCGGAGGGTCACTACTGAGGGAGTGCCGCACTGTCGGTGTGCCAGTGTTGAGGGAGAGCCACATTGTCGGACGTTCAGCGCTGAGGGAGTGCCGCACTGTCGGAGGGTGAGTACTGAGGGAGCGCTGCACTGTCGGAGGGTCAGTGTTGAGGGAGAGCCGCACTATCGCAGGGTCAGTACTGAAGGAGAGCCGCACTGTCAGAGGGTCAGTATTGAGGGCGTGCCGCACTGTCGGAGGGTCAGTACTGAGGGAGAGCCGCACTGTCGGAGGGTCAGTACTGAGGGAGCGCCGCACTGTCGGAGGATCAGTGCTGAGGGAGCGCCGCACTGTCGGAGGGTCAGTACTGAGGGAGCGCCGCACTGTCCGAGGATCAGTGCTGAGGCAGCGCCGCACTGTCGGAGGATCAGTGCTAAGGGAGCGCCGCACTGTCGGAGGGTCAGTACTGAGGGAGCGCAGCACTGTGGGAGGGTCAGTACTGAGGGAGAGCCGCACTGTCAGAGGGTCAGTGCTGAGGGAGCGCCGCACTGTCAGAGGGTCAGTGCTGAGGGAGTGCCGCACTGTCGGAGGGTGAGTGCTGAGGGAGAGCCGCACTGTCGGAGGGTCAGTACTGAGGGAGAGCCGTACTGTCGGACGGTCAGTACGGAGGGAGTGCCACTCTCTCGAAATGTCAGTACTGAGGGAGAGCCGCACTGTCGGAGGGTCAGTGTTGAGGGAGCGCCGCACTTTCGGAGGCTCAGTACTGAGGGAGCGCCGCACTGTTGGAGGGTCAGTGCTGAGGGAACGCCGCACTGTCGGAGGGTCAGTACTGAGGGAGAGCCGCACTGTCGGAGGGTCAGTGCTGAGGGAGAGGCGCACTGTCAGAGGGTCAGTAATGAGGGTGCGCCGCACTGTTGGAGGGTCAGTGCTGAGGGAACGCTGCACTTTCAGAGGGTCAGTACTGAGGGAATGCTGCACTGTCAGAGGGTCAGTACTGAGGGAGAGCGGCAATGTCGGAGGGTCAGTGCTGAGGAAGAGCTGCACTGTCGGAGGGTCATTGCTGAGGGAACGGCGCAATTTCTGAGGGTCAGTGCTGAGGGAGAGCCGCACTGTCGGAGGGTCAGTACTGAGGGAGCGCCGCACTGTCGGAGGGTCAGTGCTGAGGGAACGCCACACTGTCGGAGTGTCAGTGTTGAGGGAGAGCCGCACTGTCAGAGGGTCAGTGCTGAAGGAGCGCCGCAGTGTCGGATGGTCAGTGCTGAGGCAGAGCCAACTGTCAGAGGGTGAGTGCTGAGGGAGAGCCACAGTGTCGGAGGGACAGTAGTGAGGGAGAGCTGCACTGTCGGAGGATCAGTACTGAGGGAGCGCCGCACTGTCGGAGGGTCAGTAGTGAAGGAGAGGCGCACGGTTGGATGGTCAGTGCTGAGGGAGAGCCGCACTGTCGGAGGGTCAGTGCTGAGGGAGCGCCGCACTGTCGGAGGGTCAGTACTGAGGGAGAGCCGCACTGTTGAAGGGTCAGAGCTGAGGGAGTCCCGCACTGTCGGAGGGTCAGAGCTGAGGGAGTCCCGCACTGTCGGAGGGTCAGAGCTGAGGGAGCGCTGCCCTGTTGGAAGGTCAGTGCTGAGGGAGAGCCGCACTGTTGGAGGGTCGGTACTGAGGGAGAGCCGCACTGTCGGAGGGTCAGTGCTGAGGGAGAGCCGCACTGTCGGAAGGCCAATACTGAGGGAGCGCCGCACTGTCGGAGGGTCAGTACTGAGGGAGCGCTGCACTGTCAGAGGGTCAGTACTGAGGGAGCGCCGCACTGTCGGAGGGTCAGTACTGAGGGAGAACCACACTGTCTGAGGGTCAGTGCTGAGGGAGAGCCGCACTGTGGGAGGGTCAGTACTGAGGGAGAGCCGTACTGTCGGAGGGTCAGTAATGAGGGGACGCCGCACTGTTGAAGGGTCAGAGCTGAGGGAGCGCCGCACAGTCGGAGGGTCAGTGCAGACGAAACGCCGCACAGTCGGAGGGTCAGTGCAGAGGGAGTTCCGAACTGTTGGAGGGTCAGTACTGAGGGAGAGCCGCACTGTCTGAGTGTCAGTGCTGAGGGAGAGCTGCACTGTCGGAGGGTCAGTGCTGAGGGAGAGCCGCACTGTCTGAGTGTCAGTGCTGAGGGAGAGCTGCACTGTCGGAGGGTCAGTGCTGAGGGAGAGCCGCACTGTCGGAGGGTCAGTGTTGAGAGAGCGCCACACTGTCGGAGGGTCAGTACTGAGGGAGAACCGCACTGTCGGAGGGTCAGTACTGAGGGAGAGCCGCACTGTCGGAGGGTCAGTACTGAGGGAGCGCCGCAATGTTGGATGGACAGTGCTGAGGGAGCACCGCACTGTCAGAGGGTCAGTGCTGAGGGAGAGCAGCACTGTCCGAGGGTTAGTACTGAGGGAGCGCCGCAATGTTGGATGCACAGTGCTGAGGGAGAGCCGCACTGTTGGAGGGACAGTACTGAGGGAGAGCCGCACTGTCGGAGGGTCAGTACTGAGGGAGTGCCGCACTGTCGGAGGGTCAATACTGATGGAGTGCCGCACTGTCGGAGGGTCAATACTGAGGGAGTGCCGCACTGTCGGTGTGTCAGTGCTGAGGGAGAGCCGCACTGTCGGACGTTCAGTGCTGAGGGACCGCCACACTGTCGGAGGGTCAGTACTGAGGGAGAGCCGCACTGTCGGAGGGTCAGTACTGAGGGAGCGCCGCAATGTTGGATGGACAGTGCTGAGGGAGAGCCGCACTTTTGGAGGGACAGTACTGTGGGAGAGCCGCACTGTCGGAGGGTCAGTACTGAGGGAGAGCCACACTGTCGGAGGGTCAGTACTGAGGGAGTGCCGCACTGTCGGAGGGTCAGTACTAAGGGAGAGCCGCACTGTGGGAGGATCAGTACTGAGGGAGAGCCGCACTGTCGGAGGTTCAGTGCTGAGGGAGAGTCGCACTATCGGATGGTCAGTTCTGAGGAAGAGCTGCACTGTCGGAGGGTCAGTTCTGAGGAAGAGCTGCACTGTCGGAGGGTCAGTGCTGAGGGAGAGCCGCACTGTCAGAGGGTGAGTACTGAGGGAGAGCAGCACTGTCGGAGTGTCAGTACTGAGGGAGTGCCGCAATGTTGGATGGACAGTGCTGAGGGAGAGCCGCACTTTTGGAGGGTCAGTACTGAGGGAGAGCCGCACTTTCGGAGGGTCAGTGCTGAGGGAGAGCCGCACTGTCGGAGGGTCAGTTCTAAGGGAGCGCCGCACTGTCGGAGGGTCAGTGCTGAGGGACACCACACTGTCGGAAGGTCAGGGCTGAGGGAGAGCCGTACTGTCGGAGGGTCAGTGCTGAGGGTGCGCCGCACTGTCGGATGGATAGTACTGAGGGACCGCCGCGCTGTCGGAGGGTCAGTGCTGAGGGAGAGTCGCACAATCGGATGGTCTGTACTGAGGAAGAGCCACACTGTCGGAGGGTCAGTGCTGAGGGAGAGCCACACTGTCGGAGGGTCAGTGCTGAGGGAGAGCCGCACTGTCAGAGGGTCACTGCTGAGGGAGTGCCGCACTGTCGCAGAGTCATTGCTGAGGGAGAGCGCACTGTCGGGGGGTCAGTACTGAGGGAGAGCCGCACTGTCGGAGGGTCAGTACTGAGGTCACGCCGCACTGTGGGAGGGTCAGTGCTGAGGGAGCGCCGCACTGTCGGAGGATCAGTACTGAGGGAGCGCCGCACTGTCGGAGGGTCAGTAATGAGGGCACGCCGCACTGTGGGAGGGTCAGTAATGAGGGAGCGCCGCACTGTCGGAGGATCAGTACTGAGGGAGCGCTGCACTGTCGGAGGGTCAGCACTGAGGGAGAGACCCACTGTCGGAGGGTCAGTACTGAGGGAGCGCCGCACTGTCGGAGGATCAGTGCTGAGGGAGCGCCGCACTGTTGGTGGGTCAGTACTGAGGGAGAGCCGCACTGTCGGAGGGTCAGTACTGAGTGAGAGCTGCACTGTCGGAGGGTCAGTACTGAGGGACAGTGGCACTGTCAGAGGATCAGTGCTGAGGGAGCGCCGCTCTTTCGGAGGGTCAGTACTGAGGGACAGCCGCACTGTCGGAGGGTCAGTACTGAGGGAGCGCCGCGCTGTCGGAGGGTCAATACTGAGGGAGAGCCGCACTGTCAGAGGATCAGTACTGAGGGATAGCCGCACTGATAGAGGGTCAGTACTGAGGGAGCCCCACAATGTTGGATGGACAGTGCTGAGGGAGAGCCGCACTGTTGGAGGGACAGTACTGAGGGAGAGCCGCACTGTCGGAGGGTCAGTGCTGAGGGAGAGCCGCACTGTTGGAGGATCAGGGCTAAGGGAGCGCCGCACTGTCGGTGGGTCAGTAATGAGGGAGAGCCGCACTGTCGGAGGGTCATTACTGAGGGAGTGCCGCACTGTCGGAGGGTCACTACTGAGGGAGTGCCGCACTGTCGGTGTGCCAGTGTTGAGGGAGAGCCACATTGTCGGACGTTCAGCGCTGAGGGAGTGCCGCACTGTCGGAGGGTGAGTACTGAGGGAGCGCCGCACTGTCGGAGGGTCAGTGTTGAGGGAGAGCCGCACTATCGCAGGGTCAGTACTGAGGGAGAGCCGCACTGTCAGAGGGTCAGTATTGAGGGCGTGCCGCACTGTCGGAGGGTCAGTACTGAGGGAGAGCCGCACTGTCGGAGGGTCAGTACTGAGGGAGCGCCGCACTGTCGGAGGATCAGTGCTGAGGGAGCGCCGCACTGTCGGAGGGTCAGTACTGAGGGAGCGCCGCACTGTCCGAGGATCAGTGCTGAGGCAGCGCCGCACTGTTGGATGGACAGTGCTGAGGGAGAGCCGCACTGTTGGAGGGTCAGTACTGAGGGAGATCCGCACTGTCGGAGGGTCAGTGCTGAGGGAGAGCCGCACTGTCGGAGGATCAGTGCTAAGGGAGCGCCGCACTGTCGGAGGGTCAGTAATGAGGGAACGCCGCACTGACGGAGGGTCAGTACTGAGGGAGAGCCGCACTGTCAGAGGATCAGTGCTGAGGGACCGCCGCACTTTCGGAGGGTCAGTACTGAGCGAGAGCCGCACTGTCGGAGGGTCAGTACTGAGGGAGATCCGCATTGTCAGAGGGTTAGTACTGAGGGAGAGCAGCACTGTCGGATGGTCAGTACTGAGGGAGAGCTGAACTGTCAGAGCGTCAGTACTGAGGGCGTGCCGCATTGTCGGAGGGTCAGTACTGAGGGAACACCGCACTGTCAGAGGGTCAGTACTGAGGGAGAGCCGCACTGTCAGAGGGTCAGTACTGAGGGCGCTCCGCATTGTCGGAGGGTCAGTACTGAGGGAGCGCCGCACTGTCCGAGGATCAGTGCTGAGGGAGCGCTGCACTGTCGGAGGGTCAGTACTGAGGGAGCGCCGCACTGTCGGAGGATCAGTGCTGAGGCAGCGCCACACTGTCAGAGGGTCAGTACTGAGTGAGAGCTGCACTGTCGGAGGGTCAGTGCTGAGGGAGCGCCGCACTTTCGGAGGGTCAGTACTGAGGGAGAGCCGCACTGTCGGAGGGTCAGTACTGAGGGAGTGCCACGCTGTCGGAGGGTCAGTGCTGAGGGAGAGCCGCACTGTCAGATGGTCAGTGCTGAGGGAGAGCCGCACTGTCAGTGGGTCAGTCCTGAGGGACCGCCGCACTGTGGGAGGGTCAGTACTGAGGGAGAGCCGCACTGTCGGAGGGTCTGTGCTGAGGGAGAGCCACACTGTCGGAGGGTTAGTGTGCAGGGACAGCCGCAATGTCGGACGTTCAGTACTGAGGGAGAGCCGCACTGTTGGAGGGTCAGTAATGAGGGAGAGCCGCACTGTCGGAGGGTCAGTACTGAGGGTGTGCTGCACTGTTGGGGGGTCAGTACTGAGGGAGAAGCGCACTGTCGGAGGGTCAATACTGAGCGAGCGCCGCACTTTCGGAGGGTCAGTACTGAGTGAGAGCTGCACTGTCGGAGGGTCAGTACTGAGGGACAGTGGCACTGTCGGAGGGTCAGTACTGAGGGAGCGCCGCACTGTCGGAGGGTCAGTACTGAGTGAGAGCTGCACTGTCGGAGGGTCAGTACTGAGGGACAGTGGCACTGTCGGAGGGTCAGTACTGAGGGAGAGCCGCACTGTCAGAGGATCAGTACTGAGGGATAGCCGCACTGTTAGAGGGTCACTACTGAGGGAGCGCCGCACTGTCGGACGTTCAGTGCTGAGGGACCGCCGCACTGTCAGAGGGTCCGTACTGAGGGAGCGCCGCACTGTCGGAGGGTCAGTGCTGAGGGAGAGCCGCACTGTCGGCGGGTCACTGCTGAGGGAGTGCCGCACTGTCGGAGGGTCAGTACTGAGGGCGAGCCGCACTGTCGGAGGATCAGTGCTGAGGGAGCGCCGCACTGTCGGAGGGTCAGTACTGAGGGAGAGCCGCAGTGTCGGAGGGTCAGTACTGAGGGAGCGCCGCACTGTGGGAGGGTCTGTACGGAGGGAGAGCCGCACTGTCGGAGGGTCAGTGCTGAGGCAGCGCCGCACTGTTGGAGGGTCAGTACTGAGGGAGTGCCGCACTGTCGGAGGGTCAGTGCTGAGGGAGAGCCGCACTGTCAGATGGTCAGTGCTGAGGGAGATCCGCACTGTCAGAGGGTCAGTACTGAGGGTGCGCTGCACTGTGGGAGGGTCAGTACTGAGGGAGAGCCGCACTGTCGGAGGGTCCGTGCTGAGGGATTGCCGCACTGTCGGAGGGTCAGTACTGAGGGAGAGCCGCACAGTCGGACTTTCAGTAGTGAGGGAGAGCCGCACTGTCGGAGGGTCAGTTCTGAGGGAGAGCCGCACAGTCGGACTTTCAGTACTGAGGCAGTGCCGCACTGTTGGAGGGTCAGTACTGAGGGAGCGCTGCGCGGTCGGCGGGTCAGTACTGAGGGAGAGCCGCACTGTTAGAGGGTCAGTACTGAGGGAGCGCCACAATGTTGGATGGACAGTGCTGAGCGAGAGCTGCACTGTTGGAGGGTCAGTACTGAGGGAGAGCCGCACTGTCGGAGGGTCAGTATTGAGGGCGCGCCGCATTGTCAGAGGGTCAGTACTGAGGGAGCGCCGCACTGTCGGAGGATCAGTGCTGAGGGAGCGCCGCACTGTCGGAGGGTCAGTACTGAGGCAGTGCCGCACTGTCGGAGAGTCAGTACTGAGTGAGAGCTGCACTGTCGGAGGGTCAGTATTGAGGGAGCGCCACGCTGTCGGAGGGTCAGTGCTGAGGGAGAGCCGCACTGTCAGATGGTAAGTACTGAGGGAGCGCCGCACTGTCAGAGGGTCAGTACTGAGGGAGAGCCGCACTGTCGGAGGATCAGTGCTGAGGGAGAGCCGCAGTGTCGGAGGGTCAGTACTGAGGGAGCGCCGCACTGTGGGAGGGTCTGTACGGAGGGAGAGCCGCACTATCGGAGGGTCAGTGCTGAGGCAGCGCCGCACTGTTGGAGGGTCAGTACTGAGGGAGTGCCGCACTGTCGGAGCGTAAGTACTGAGTGAGAGCTGCACTGTCGGAGGGTCAGTATTGAGGGAGAGCGGCACTGTCGGAGGGTCAGTATTGAGGGCGCGCCGCATTGTCAGAGGGTCAGTGCTGAGGGAGCGCCGCACTGTCGGAGGGTAAGTACTGAAGGAGCGCCGCACTGTCGGAGGATCAGTGCTGAGGCAGTGCCGCACTGTCGGAGGGTCAGTACTGAGGGAGAGCGGCACTGTCAGAGGATCAGTGCTGAGGGAGCGCCGCACTTTCAGAGGGTCAGTACTGAGGGAGAGCCGCACTGTCGGAGGGTCAGTACTGAGGGAGCGCCACGCTGTCGGAGGGTCAGTGCTGAGGGAGAGCCGCACTGTCAGATGGTAAGTACTGAGGGAGCGCCGCACTGTGGGAGGGTCAGTACTGAGGGAGAGCCGCACTGTCGGAGGATCAGTGCTGAGGGTCCGCCGCACTGTCAGAGGGTCCGTACTGAGGGAGCGCCGCAATGTCGGAGGGTCAGTACTGAGGGAGCGCCGCACTGTCGGAGGGTCAGTGCTGAGGGAGAGCCGCACTGTCGGCGGGTCACTGCTGAGGGAGAGCCGCACTGTCGGCGGGTCACTGCTGAGGGAGAGCCGCACTGTCGGCGGGTCACTGCTGAGGGAGAGCCGCACTGTCGGCGGGTCACTGCTGAGGGAGAGCTGCACTGTCGGAGGGTCAGTATTGAGGGTGCGCCGCATTGTCGGAGGATCAGTACTGAGGGAGCTCCGCAATGTCGGAGGGTCAGTACTGAGGGAGAGCCGCACTGTCGGAGGGTCAGTGCTGAGGGAGAGCCGCACTGTCGGAGGGTCAGTACTGAGGGAGAGCCGCACTGTCGGAGGGTCAGTACTGAGGGAGAGCCGCAGTGTCGGAGGGTCAGTACTGAGGGAGCGCCGCACTGTGGGAGGGTCAGTACGGAGGGAGAGCCGCACTGTCGGAGGGTCAGTGCTGAGGCAGCGCCGCACTGTTGGAGGGTTAGTACTGAGGGAGTGCCGCACTGTCGGAGGGTCAGTACTGAATGAGAGCTGCACTGTCGGAGGGTCAGTATTGAGGGAGAGCGGCACTGTCAGAGGATCAGTGCTGAGGGAGCGCCGCACTTTCGGAGGGTCAGTACTGAGGGAGAGCCGCACTGTCGGAGGGTCAGTGCTGAGGGAGAGCCGCACTGTCAGATGGTCAGTGCTGAGGGAGATCCGCACTGTCAGAGGGTCAGTACTGAGGGTGCGCTGCACTGTGGGAGGGTCAGTACTGAGGGAGAGCCGCACTGTCGGAGGGTCCGTGCTGAGGGATTGCCGCACTGTCGGAGGGTCAGTACTGAGGGAGAGCCGCACAGTCGGACTTTCAGTACTGAGGGAGAGCCGCACTGTCGGAGGGTCAGTACTGAGGGAGCGCCGCGATGTCAGAGGATCAGTACTGAGGGAGAGCCGCACTGTTAGAGGGTCAGGACTGAGGCAGCGCCACAATGTTGGATGGACAGTGCTGAGGGAGAGCTGCACTGTTGGAGGGTCAGTATTGAGGGAGAGCGGCACTGTCAGAGGATCAGTGCTGAGGGAGCGCCGCAATGTCGGAGGGTCAGTACTGAGGGAGAGCCGCACTGTCGGAGGGTCAGTACTGAGGGAGAGCCGCAGTGTCGGAGGGTCAGTACTGAGGGAGCGCCGCACTGTGGGAGGGTCAGTACGGAGGGAGAGCCGCACTATCGGAGGGTCATTGCTGAGGCAGCGCCGCACTGTTGGAGGGTCAGTACTGAGGCAGCGCCGCACTGTCGGGGGAGCAGTACTGAGTGAGAGCTGCACTGTCGGAGGGTCAGTATTGATGGAGAGCGGCACTGTCAGAGGATCAGTGCTGAGGGAGAGCCGCACTGTCAGATGGTCAGTGCTGAGGGAGATCCGCACTGTCAGATGGTCAGTACTGAGGGTGCGCTGCACTGTGGGAGGGTCAGTACTGAGGGAGAGCCGCACAGTCGGACTTTCAGTACTGAGGGAGAGCCGCACTGTCGGAGGGTCAGTGCTAAGGGAGAGCCGCACAGTCGGACTTTCAGTACTGAGGGAGTGCTGCACTGTTGGAGGGTCAGTACTGAGGGAGCGCCGCGCTGTCGGCGGGTCAGTGCTGAGGGAGTGCCGCACTGTCAGAGGATCAGTACTGAGGGAGAGCCGCACTGTTAGAGGGTCAGTACTGAGGCAGCGCCACAATGTTGGATGGACAGTGCTGAGGGAGAGCTGCACTGTTGGAGGGTCAGTACTGAGGGAGAGCCGCACTGTCGGAGGGTCAGTATTGAGGGCGCGCCGCATTGTCAGAGGGTCAGTACTGAGGCAGCGCCGCACTGTCGGAGGATCAGTACTGAGTGAGAGCTGCACTGTTGGAGGGTCAGTATTGAGGGAGAGCGGCACTGTCAGAGGATCAGTGCTGAGGGAGCGCCGCAGTTTCGGAGGGTCAGTACTGAGGGAGAGCCGCATTGTCGGAGGGTCAGTACTGAGGGAGCGCCACGCTGTCGGAGGGTCAGTGCTGAGGGAGAGCTGCACTGTCAGATGGTAAGTACTGAGGGAGCGCCGCACTGTGGGAGGGTCAGTACTGAGGGAGAGCCGCACTGTCGGAGGGTCTGTGCTGAGGGAGAGCCACACTGTCGGAGGGTCAGTGTGCAGGGACAGCCGCACTGTCGGATGTTCAGTACTGAGGGAGAGCCGCACTGTCGGAGGGTCAGTACTGAGGGTGTGCTGCCCTGTGGGAGGGTCAGTACTGAGGGAGAGCCGCACTGTCGGAGGGTCAGTACTGAGCGAGGGCCGCACTGTCGGTGGGTCAGTACTGAGGGAGCACCGCACTGTCGGAGGATCAGTGCTGAGGGAGCGCCGTACTGTTGGTGGGTCAGTACTGAGGGAGAGCCGCCCTTTCGGAGGGTCAGTACTGAGTGAGAGCTGCACTGTCGGAGGGTCAGTACTGAGGGAGCGGCGCACTGTCGGAGGGTCAGTACTGAGGGAGCGGCGCACTGTCGGAGGGTCAGTACTGAGGGAGCGCAGCACTGTCAGAGCGTCAGTACTGAGGGAGAGCCGCAGTGTCGGAGGATCAGTGCTGAGGGACCGCCGCACTGTTGGTGGGTCAGTACTGAGGGAGAGCCGCACTTTCGGAGGGTCAGTACTGATTGAGAGCTGCACTTTCGGAGGGTCAGTACTGAGGGACAGCCGCACTGTTGGAGGGTCAGTGCTGAGGGAGCGCAGTGCTGTCGGAGGGTCAGTACTGAGGGAGAGCCGCACTGTTAGAGGGTCAGTACTGAGGGAGCGCCACAATGTCGGAGGGTCAGTGCTGAGGGAGCGCCGCACTGTTGGAGGGTCAGTACTGAGGGAGAGCCGCACTGTCGGAGGGTCAGTACTGTGGGAACGCTGCACTGTCGGAGGGTCAGTGTTGAGTGAGAGCCACACTGTCGGAGGGTCAGTACTGAGGGAGAGCCGCACTGTCGGAGGGTCAGTACTGAGGGAGAGCCGCAGTGTCGGAGGGTCAGTGTTGAGGGAGAGCCACACTGTCGGCGGGTCACTGCTGAGGGAGTGCCACACTGTCGGAGGGTCAGTACTGAGGGAGAGCCGCACTGTCGCAGAGTCAGTGCTGAGGAAGAGCCGCACTGTCGGGGGGTCAGTACTGAGGGAGTGCCGCACTGTCGGAGGGTCAGTGCTGAGGGAGAGCCACACTGTCGGAGGGTCAGTACTGAGGGAGTGCCGCACTGTCGGGGGGTCAGTACTGAGGGAGAGCCGCACTGTCGGAGGGTCAGTGCTGAGGGAGAGCCGCACTGACAGATGGTCAGTGCTGAGGGAGATCCGCACTGTGGGAGGGTCAGTACTGAGGGAGAGCCGCACTGTCGGAGGGTCCGTGCTGAGGGATTGCCGCACTGTCGGAGGGTCAGTACTGAGGGAGAGCCGCACAGTCGGACTTTCAGTACTGAGGGAGAGCCGCACTGTCGGAGGGTCAGTATTGAGGGAGAGCGGCACTGTCAGAGGATCAGTGCTGAGGGAGCGCCGCACTTTCGGAGGGTCAGTACTGAGGGAGAGCCGCACTGTCGGAGGGTCAGTACTGAGGGAGCGCCACGCTGTCGGAGGGTCAGTGCTGAGGGAGAGCCGCACTGTCAGATGGTAAGTACTGAGGGAGCGCCGCACTTTGGGAGGGTCAGTACTGAGGGAGAGCCGCACTGTCGGAGGGTCTGTGCTGAGGGAGAGCCACACTGTCGGAGGGTCAGTACTGAGGGAGAGCCGCACTGTTGGAGGGTCAGTACTGAGGGAGAGCCGCACTGTTGGAGGGTCAGTAATGAGGGAGAGCCGCACTGTCGGAGGGTCACTACTGAGGGAGTGCCGCACTGTCGGTGTGCCAGTGTTGAGGGAGCGCCGCACTGTCGGACGTTCAGTGCTGAGGGTCCGCCGGACTGTCAGAGGGTCCGTACTGAGGGAGCGCCGCAATGTCGGAGGGTCAGTACTGAGGGAGCGCCGCACTGTCGGAGGGTCAGTGCTGAGGGAGAGCCGCACTGTCGGCGGGTCACTGCTGAGGGAGAGCCGCACTGTCAGAGGGTCAGTATTGAGGGCGCGCCGCATTGTCGGAGGGTCAGTACTGAAGGAGCGCCGCAATGTCGGAGGGTCAGTACTGAGGGAGAGCCGCACTGTCGGAGGGTCAGTACTGAGGGAGAGCCGCAGTGTCGGAGGGTCAGTACTGAGGGAGCGCCGCACTGTGGGAGGGTCAGTACGGAGGGAGAGCCGCACTGTCGGAGGGTCAGTGCTGAGGCAGCGCCGCACTGTTGGAGGGTCAGTACTGAGGCAGCGCCGCACTGTCGGGGGGTCAGTACTGAGTGAGAGCTGCACTGTCGGAGGGTCAGTATTGAGGGAGAGCGGCACTGTCAGAGGATCAGTGCTGAGGGAGCGCCGCACTTTCGGAGGGTCAGTACTGAGGGAGAGCCGCACTGTCGGAGGGTCAGTGCTGAGGGAGAGCCGCACTGTCAGATGGTCAGTGCTGAGGGAGATCCGCACTGTCAGAGGGTCAGTACTGAGGGTGCGCTGCACTGTGGGAGGGTCAGTACTGAGGGAGAGCCGCACTGTCGGAGGGTCCGTGCTGAGGGATTGCCGCACTGTCAGAGGGTCAGTACTGAGGGAGAGCCGCACAGTCGGACTTTCAGTACTGAGGGAGAGCCGCACTGTCGGAGGGTCAGTGCTAAGGGAGAGCCGCACAGTCGGACTTTCAGTACTGAGGGACTGCTGCATTGTTGGAGGGTCAGTACTGAGGGAGCGCCGCGCTGTCGGCGGGTCAGTGCTGAGGGAGTGCCGCACTGTCAGAGGATCAGTACTGAGGGAGAGCCGCACTGTTAGAGGGTCAGTACTGAGGCAGCGCCACAATGTTGGATGGACAGTGCTGAGGGAGAGCTGCACTGTTGGAAGGTCAGTACTGAGGGAGAGCCGCAGTGTCGGAGGGTCAGTATTCAGGGCGCGCCGCTTTGTCAGAGGGTCAGTACTGAAGGAGCGCCGCACTGTCGGAGGATCAGTGCTGAGGCAGCGCCGCACTGTCGGAGGGTCAGTACTGAGTGAGAGCTGCACTGTTGGAGGGTCAGTATTGAGGGAGAGCGGCACTGTCGGAGGGTCAGTACTGAGGGAGATCCGCACTGTCAGAGGGTCAGTACTGAGGGTGCGCTGCACTGTGGGAGGGTCAGTACTGAGGGAGAGCCGCACTGTCGGAGGGTCCGTGCTGAGGGATTGCCGCACTGTCAGAGGGTCAGTACTGAGGGAGAGCCGCACAGTCGGACTTTCAGTACTGAGGGAGAGCCGCACTGTCGGAGGGTCAGTGCTAAGGGAGAGCCGCACAGTCGGACTTTCAGTACTGAGGGAGTGCTGCATTGTTGGAGGGTCAGTACTGAGGGAGCGCCGCGCTGTCGGCGGGTCAGTGCTGAGGGAGTGCCGCACTGTCAGAGGATCAGTACTGAGGGAGAGCCGCACTGTTAGAGGGTCAGTACTGAGGCAGCGCCACAATGTTGGATGGACAGTGCTGAGGGAGAGCTGCACTGTTGGAAGGTCAGTACTGAGGGAGAGCCGCACTGTCGGAGGGTCAGTATTCAGGGCGCGCCGCTTTGTCAGAGGGTCAGTACTGAAGGAGCGCCGCACTGTCGGAGGATCAGTGCTGAGGCAGCGCCGCACTGTCGGAGGGTCAGTACTGAGTGAGAGCTGCACTGTTGGAGGGTCAGTATTGAGGGAGAGCGGCACTGTCGGAGGGTCAGTACTGAGGGAGCGGCGCACTGTCGGAGGGTCAGTACTGAGGGAGCGCAGCACTGTCAGAGCGTCAGTACTGAGGGACCGCCGCACTGTCGGAGGATCAGTGCTGAGGGACCGCCGCACTGTCGGAGGGTCAGTACTGAGGGAGAGCCGCACTTTCGGAGGGTCAGTACTGAGGGACAGTGGCACTGTCAGAGGATCAGTACTGAGGGACAGCTGCACTGTTGGAGGGTCAGTGCTGGGGGAACGCCGTGCTGTCGGAGGGTCAGTACTGAGGGAGAGCCGCACTGTTAGAGGGTCAGTACTGAGGGAGCGCCACAATGTCGGAGGGTCAGTGCTGAGGGAGCGCCGCACTGTTGGAGGGTCAGTACTGAGGGAGCACAGCGCTGTCAGAGGGTCAGTGCTGAGGGAGAGCCGCACTGTCGGAGGGTCAGTACTGAGGGAGAACCGCACTGTTGGAGGGTCAGTATTGAGGGAGAGCGGCACTGTCGGAGGGTCAGTACTGAGGGAGAGCCGCACTGTCGGAGGGTCAGTACTGAGGGAGCGGCGCACTGTCGGAGGGTCAGTACTGAGGGAGCGCAGCACTGTCAGAGCGTCAGTACTGAGGGACCGCCGCACTGTCGGAGGATCAGTGCTGAGGGACAGTTGCACTGTCAGAGGATCAGTACTGAGGGACAGCCGCACTGTTGGAGGGTCAGTGCTGAGGGAGAGCCGCACTGTTAGAGGGTCAGTACTGAGGGAGCGCCACAATGTCGGAGGGTCAGTGCTGAGGGAGCGCCGCACTGTTGGAGGGTCAGTACTGAGGGAGCACAGCGCTGTCAGAGGGTCAGTGCTGAGGGAGAGCCGCACTGTCGGAGGGTCAGTGTTGAGGGAGAGCCACACTGTCGGCGGGTCACTGCTGAGGGAGTGCCGCACTGTCGGAGGGTCAGTACTGAGGCAGAGCCGCACTGTCGGAGGGTCAGCACTGAGGGAGAGCCACACTGTCGGAGGGTCAGAGCTGAGGGAGAGCCGCACTGTCGCAGAGTCAGTGCTGAGGAAGAGCCGCACTGTCGGAGGGTCAGTACTGAGGGAGTGCCGCACTGTCGGAGGGTCAGTACTGAGGGAGAGCCGCACTGTCCGAGGATCAGTGCTGAGGGAGCGCTGCACTGTCGGAGGATCAGTGCTGAGGGAGCGCTGCACTGTCGGAGGGTCAGTACTGAGGGAGTGCTGCACTGTCAGAGGGTCAGTACTGAGGGAGAGCCGCACTGTCCGAGGATCAGTGCTGAGGGAGAGCCACACTGTCGGAGGGTCAGTACTGAGTGAGTGCCGCAATGTCAGAGGGTCAGTACTGAGGGAGTACCGCACTGTCGGAGGGTCAGTATTGAGGGAGAGCGGCACTGTCAGCGGATAAGTGCTGAGGGAGCGCCGCACTGTCGATGGGTCAGTACTGAGGGAACGCCGCGCTGTCGGAAGGTTACTATTGAGGGAGCGCTGCACTGTCGGAGGGTCAGTACTGAGGGAGCGCCGCACTGTCGGAGGGTCAGTACTGAGGGAGAGCCGCACTGTCGGAAAGTCAGCACTGCGGCAGCGCCGCACTGTCGGAGGGTCAGTGCTGAGGGAGAGCCGCAATGTCGGAGGGTCAGTACGGAAGGAGTGCCGAACTGTCGGAGGTTCAGTACTGAGGGAGAGCCACACCGTCGGAGGGTCAGTACTGAGGGAGAGCAGCACTGTCGGATGGTCAGTACTGAGGGAGAGCAGCACTGTCGGAGTGTCAGTGCTGAGGGAGCGCCGCACTGTCGGAGGGTCAGTACTGAGGGAGAGCCGCACTGTCGCAGAGTCAGTGCTGAGGAAGAGCCGCACTGTCGGAGGGTCAGTACTGAGGGAGAGCCGCACTGTTGGAGGGTCAGTACTGAGGGAGTGCCGCACTGTCGGAGGGTCAGTACTGAGGGAGAGCCGCACTGTCCGAGGATCAGTGCTGAGGGAGCGCTGCACTGTCGGAGGATCAGTGCTGAGGGAGCGCTGCACTGTCGGAGGGTCAGTGCTGAGGGAGCGCCGCACTGTCGGAGGGTCAGTACTGAGGGAGAGCCGCACTGTCGGAGGGTCAGTACTGAGGGAGAGCCGCACTGTTGGAGGGTCAGTACTGAGGGAGTGCCGCACTGTCGGAGGGTCAGTACTGAGGGAGAGCCGCACTGTCCGAGGATCAGTGCTGAGGGAGCGCTGCACTGTCGGAGGATCAGTGCTGAGGGAGCGCTGCACTGTCGGAGGGTCAGTGCTGAGGGAGCGCCGCACTGTCGGAGGGTCAGTACTGAGGGAGAGCCGCACTGTCCGAGGATCAGTGCTGAGGGAGAGCCGCACTGTCGGAGGGTCAGTACTGAGGGAGAGCCGCACTGTCAGAGGGTCAGTACTGAGGGAGAGCCGCACTGTCGGAGGGTCAGTACTGAGTGAGTGCCGCAATGTCAGAGGGTCAGTACTGAGGGAGTACCGCACTGTCGGAGGGTCAGTATTGAGGGAGAGCGGCACTGTCAGCGGATAAGTGCTGAGGGAGCGCCGCACTGTCGATGGGTCAGTGCTGAGAGAACGACGCACTATTGGAGGGTCAGTACTGAGGGAGCGCCGCACTGTCAGAGGGTCAGTACTGAGGGAACGCCGCGCTGTCGGAAGGTTACTATTGAGGGAGCATCTCACTGACGGAGGGTCAGTACTGAGGGAGCGCCGCACTGTCGGAGGGTCAGTACTGAGGGAGAGCCGCACTGTCGGAAAGTCAGCACTGCGGCAGCGCCGCACTGTCGGAGGGTCAGTGCTGAGGGAGAGCCGCAATGTCGGAGGGTCAGTACGGAAGGAGTGCCGAACTGTCGGAGGTTCAGTACTGAGGGAGAGCCACACCGTCGGAGGGTCAGTACTGAGGGAGAGCAGCACTGTCGGATGGTCAGTACTGAGGGAGAGCAGCACTGTCGGAGTGTCAGTGCTGAGGGTGAGCTGCACTGTCAGAGGGTCAGTACTGAGGGAGTGCCGCACTGTCAGAGGGTCAGGGCTGAGGGAGAGCCGCACGGTCGGAGGGTCAATACTGAGAGAGCGTCAAACTGTCGGAGGGTAAGAACGAAGGGAGAGATGCACTGTCGGAGAGTCAGTACTGAGGGAGAGCTGCACTGTCGGAGGGTCAGTGCTGAGGGAGAGCCGCACTGTCGGAGGGTCAGTGCTGAGGGAGAGCCGCACTGTCGGAGGGTCAGTGCTGAGGGAGAGCCGCACTGTCGGAGGGTCAGTTCTGAGGGAGAGCCACACTGTCTGAGGGTCAGTGCTGAGAGAGTGTTGCACTGTCGGAGGGTCAGCGCTGAGGGAGAGCCGCACTGTCGGAGGGTCAGTGCTGAGGGAGCGCCGCACTGTCGGAAGGTCACTACTGAGGGAGTGCCGCACTGTCAGAGGGTCAGAACTAAGGGAGAGATGCATTGTCGGAGGGTCAGTACTGAGGGAGAGCCGCACTGTCGGAGGGTCAGAAGTAATGGAAAGACTCACTTTCTGAGGGTTAGCACTGAGGGAGAAACGCACTGTCGGAGTGTCAGTGCTGACGGAGAGCCGCACTGTCAGAGGGTCAGTGCTGAGAGAGCGCTGCACTGTCGGATGGTCAGTACTGAGGGAGAGCCGCACTGTCGGAGTGTCAGTATTGAGGGAGAGCTGCACTGTCGAAGTGTCAGTACTAATGGAGAGACGCACTTTCTGAGGGTTAGTCCTGAGGGAGAGCCGCACTGTCTGAGGGTCAGTGCTGAGGGAGAGCCGCACTGTCGGAGGGTCAGTACTGAGGGAGACCTGCAATGTCGGAGGGTCAGTGCTGAAGGAGAGCTGCACTGTCGGACAGTGTGTACTGAGGGAGAGCTGCACTGTCAGAGTGTCAGTGCTGAGGGTGCGCCGCACTGTCGGTTGTTCAGTACTGAGGGAGCGCCGTACTGTCGGAGGTTCAGTTCTGAGGGAGAGCCGCACTGTCGGAGGGTCAGTGCTGAGGGAGAGCCACACTATCAGAGGGTCTGTGTTGAGAGAGCGCTGCACTGTCGGAGGGTCAGTACTGAGGGTGCGCTGCACTGTCGGAAGGTCACTACTGAGGGAGCGTCTCACTGACGGAGGGTCAGTACTGAGGGAGTGCCGCACTGTCGGAGGGTCAATACTGAGGGAACGCTGCACTGTCGGAAGGTCACTACTGAGGGAGCGTCTCACTGACGGAGGGTCATTACTGAGGGAGCGCCGCACTGTCGGAGGGTCAGTACTGAGGGAGAGCCGCACCGTCGGAGGGTCAGTATTGAGGGAGCGCCGCACAGTCGGAGGGTCAGTACTGAGGGCGCGAATCACTGTCGGAAGGTCAGTACTGAGGGAGCGTCACACTGTCGGAGGGTCAGTGCTGAGGGAGAGCCGCACTGTCGGAGGGTCAGTACTGAGGGAGAGCCGCACTGTCGGAGTGTCAGTACTAATGGAGAGACGCACTTTCTGAGGGTTAGTCCTGAGGGAGAGCCGCACTGTCTGAGGGTCAGTGCTGAGGGAGAGCCGCACTGTCGGAGGGTCAGTACTGAGTGAGAGCCGCACTGTCGGAGGGTCAGTACTGAGGGAGAGCCGCACTGTCAGAGAGTCAGTACTGAGGGTGAGCTGCACTGTCAGAGGGTCTGTACTGAGGGTGTGCCGCACTGTCAGAGGGTCAGTGCTGAGGGAGAGCCGCACGGTCGGAGGGTCAGTATTGAGGGAGCGCCGCACTGTCGGAGGGTCAGTACTGAGGGAGAGCCGCACTGTCGGAGGGTCAGTGCTGAGGGTGAGCTGCACTGTCAGAGGGTCAGTACTGAGGGAGTGCCGCACTGTCGGAGGGTCAGCGCTGAGGGAGAGCCGCACGGTCGGAGGGTCAGTACTGAGGGAGCGCCGCACTGTCGTAGGATCAGTGCTGAGGGAGCGCCGCACTGTCGGAGGGTCAGTACTGAGGGAGAGTCGCACTGTCGGAGGGTCAGCTCTGAGGGAGAGCCGCACTGTCGGAGGGTCAGTACTGAGGGAGCGTCACACTGTCGGAGGGTCAGAACGAATGGAGAGATGCACTGTCGGAGAGTCAGTGCTGAGGGAGAGCCGCACTGTTGGAGGGTCAGTACTGAGGGAGAGCCGCACTGTTGGAGGGTCAATACAAATGGAGAGATGCACTTTCTGAGGGTTAGTAATGAGGGAGAGCCGCACTGTTGGAGTGTCAGTGCTGAGGAAGAGCTGCACTGTCGGAGGGTCAGTACTGAGGGAGAGCCGCACTGTCGGAGGGTCAGTGATGAGGGAGTGCCGCACTGCCAGAGGGTCAGTGCTGAGAGAGCGTCACACTGTCGGAGGGTCAGTGCTGAGGGAACGCCGCACTGCCAGAGGGTCAGTACTGAGGGAGAGATACACTGTTGGAGGGTCAGTACTAATGGAGAGATGCACTTCCTGACGGTTAGTACTGAGGGAGAGCCGCTCTGTCGGAGGGTCAGTTCTGAGGGAGAGCCGCACTATCAGAGGGTCAGTGTTGAGAGAGCACTGCACTGTTGGAGGGTCAGTACTGGGGGAGTGCCGCACTGTCGGAGGGTCAGTACTGAGGGAACGCCGCAGTGTCGTAAGGTCACTACTGAGGGAGCGTCTCACTGTCGGAGGGTCAGTACTGAGTGTGCGCCGCACTGTCGGAGGGTCAGTACTGAGGGAGTGCCGCACTGTCGGAGGGTCAGTACTGAGGGAGTGCCGCACTGTCGGAGGGTCAGTACTGAGGGAGCGTCTCACTGACGGAGGGTCAGTACTGAGGGAGCGCCGCACTGTCGGAGGGTCAGTACTGAGGGAGAGCCGCACTGTCGGAGGGTCAGTACTGAGGGAGAGCCGCACTGTCAGAGGGTCAGTACTGAGGGAGCGCCACACTGTCGGAGGGTCAGTACTGAGGGAGAGCCGCACTGTCGGAGGGTCAGCACTGCAGCAGCGCCGCACGGTCGGAGGGTCAGTGCTGCGGAAGTGCCGCACTGTTGGGGGTTAAGTACAGAGGGAGAGCCGCAATGTCAGAGGAGCAGTGCTGAGGGAGCGTCACCCTGTCGGATGGTCAGTGCTGAGGGAGCGCCGCACTGTCGGAGGGTCAGTACTGAGGGAGCGCCGCACTGTCGGAGGGTCAGTGCTGAGGGAGAGCCGCACTGTCGGAGGGTCAGTATTGAGGAGCGCCGCACTGTCGGAGGGTCAGTACTGAGGGAGCGCCGTACTGTCGGAGGGTCAGTACTGAGGGAGAGCCACACTGTCAGAGGGTCAGTACTGAGGGAGCGCCGCACTGTCGGAGGTTCAGTACTGAGGGAGAGCCACACTGTCAGAGGGTCAGTGTTGAGAGAGCGCTGCACTGTCGGAGGGTCAGTAATGAGGGAGAGCCTCACTGTCAGAGGGTCAGTGCTGAGGGAGCGTCACACTGTCAGAGGGTCAGTCTGAGGGAACGCCTCACTGTCGGAGGGTCAGTACTGAGGGAGTGCCGCACTGTCGGAGGGTCAGTACTGAGGGAGAGCCGCACTGTCGGAGGGTCAGAACTAATGGAGAGACGCAATTTCTGAGGGTTAGCACTGAGGGAGAGCTGCACTTTCGGAGTGTCAGTGCTGAGGGAGAGCCGCACTGTCAGAGGGTCAGTGCTGAGAGAGCACCGCACTGTCGGAGGGTCAGTACTGAGGGAGAGCCGCACTGTCGGAGGGTCAGTACTGAGGGAGAGCTGCACTGTCGGAGTGTCAGTGATGAGGGAGAGCTTCACTGTCAGAGGGTCAGTACTGTGGGAGCGTCACACTGTCGGAGGGTCAGTGCTGGGGGAGTGCCGCACTGTCGGAGGGTCAGCGCTGAGGGAGAGCCGCACGGTCGGAGGGTCAGTGCTGAGGGAGAGCCGCACTGTCGGAGGGTCACTGCTGTGGGAACGCCGTACTGTCGGAGGGTCATTGCTGAGAGAACGACGCACTATTGGATGTTCAGTACTGAGGGAGAGCCGCACTGTCGGAGGGTCTGTACTGAGGGAGAGCCGGAACGTCGGAGGGTCAGTGCTGAGGGAGAGCCGCACTGTCGGAGTGTCAGTGCTGAGGGTGCACTGCACTGTCAGAGGGTCAGTACTGAGAGAGCGCTGCACTGTCGGAGCGTCAGTACTGAGAGAGCGCTGCACTGTCGGAGGGTCAGTACTGAGAGAGCGCTGCACTGTCGGAGGGTCAGTGCTGAGGGAGAGCTGCACTGTCGGAGGGTCAGTACTGAGGGTACGCTGCACTGTCGGAGGGTCAGTACTGAGGGAGCACCGCACTGTCGGAGGGTCAGTGCTGTGGGAGAGCCGCACTGTCGGATGGTCAGAGCTGAGGGAGAGCCGCACTGTCAGAGGGTCAGTACTGAGGGAGAGCTGCACTGTCGGACGGTGTGTACTGAGGGAGAGCCGCACTGTCAGAGGGTCAATACTGAGGGAGAGCCACACTGTCGGAGGGTCAGTACTGAGGGAGCGCCCCACTGTCGGAGGTTCAGTACTGAGGGAGAGCCGCACTGTCGGAGGGTCAGTACTGAGGGAGAGCCACACTGTCGGAGGGTCAATACTGAAGGAGCGCCGCACTGTCGGAGGGTGTGTACTGAGGGAGCGCCGTACTGTCGAAGGGTCAGTACTGAGGGAGAGCTGCACTGTCGGAGGGTCGGTACTGAGGGAGCGCCGCAATTTTTTTTGACGCAGTAATGAGAGATTTGTCTTCTGGCTCGAATCGCTCGGGCAACCTGAGTGTCTGGGGGGTTGTGCGCTTGTGGTGAATGGGTAACACTGTCTTGACTAAAGGAAATAACCGTCACCTACCTCTTTCAGCTTAAATACAGAGTAAAGCTCCCTCTACACTGTCCCCATCAAACACTCCCAGGACAGGTACAGCACGGGGTTAGATACAGAGTAAAGCTCCCTCTACACTGTCCCCATCAAACACTCCCAGGACAGGTACAGCACGGGGTTAGATACTGAGTAAATCTCCCTCTACACTGTCCCCATCAAACACTCCCAGGACAGGTACAGCACGGGGTTAGATACAGAGTAAATCTCCCTCTACACTGTCCCCATCAAACACTCCCAGGACAGCTACAGCACGGGGTTAGATACAGAATAAAGCTCCCTCTACACTGTCCCCATCAAACACTCCCAGGACAGGTACAGCACGGGGTTAGATACAGAGTAAATCTCCCTCTACACTGTCCCCATCAAACACTCCCAGGACAGGTACAGCACGGGGTTAGATACAGAGTAAACCTCCCTCTACACTGTCCCCATCAAACACTCCCAGGACAGGTACAGCACAGGCTTAGATACAGAGTAAAGCTCACTGTACACTTTTGTAAAGACGCTGTTCAAGATGTGGATCGGCTCAACCTCCTTCTGAACGGAGGCTTCAACAACAACGGCACTTCCAAGAGGCATTACTCACACTTCAGCGGGTTTCTCGTAAGCCCCCTGGTTATTTCTCTGGGCCCTGTTGTGACAGTGCTGCTCTGAGCAGCTCTGCCCACCTAGTACACTGCCCATTACTGAGCTCTTTCCCAAGCTGCTGTGAATGGCACATGTCCTCAGTCTGCAGAGGAAGTTTCACTGAGAGAACGAGGGTAGCGGAGACCAGCGGGGGAAATGACAGTGTGTCTAACGCACTGTGACACCCGGTCCCAGAGGGGGAAAGGACAGTGTATCTAACGCACTGTGACACCCGGTCCCAGAGGGGGAAAGGACAGTGTATCTAACGCACTGTGCCACCCGGTCCCAGAGGGGGAAAGGACAGTGTATCTAACGCACTGTGACACCCGGTCCCAGAGTGGGAAAGGACAGTGTGTCTAACGCACTGTGACACCCGGTCCCAGAGGGGGAAAGGACAGTGTATCTAACGCAGTGTGTCACCCGGTCCCAGAGGGGGAAAGGACAGTGTATCTAACGCACTGTGACACCCGGTCCCAGAGGGGGAAAGGACAGTGTATCTAACGCACTGTGACACCCAGTCCCAGAGGGGGAAAGGACAGTGTATCTAACGCACTGTGACACCCGGTCCCAGAGGGGGAAAGGACAGTGTATCTAACGCACTGTGACACCCGGTCCCAGAGGGGGAAAGGACAGTGTATCTAACACACTGTGTCACCCGGTTCCAGAGGGGGATAGGACAGTGTATCTAACGCAGTGTGACACCCGGTCCCAGAGGGGGAAAGGACATTGTATCTAACACACTGTTACACCCGTTCCCAGAGGGGGATAGGACAGTGTATCTAACGCACTGTGACACCCGGTCCCAGAGGGGGAAAGGACATTGTATCTAACGCACTGTGACACCCGGTCCCAGAGGGGGAAAGGACAGTGTATCTAACGCACTGTGACACCCGGTCCCAGAGGGGGAAAGGACAGTGTATCTAACGCACTGTGACACCCGGTCCCAGAGGGGGAAAGGACAGTGTATCTAACGCACTGTGACACCCGGTCCCAGAGGGGGAAAGGACAGTGTATCTAACGCACTGTGCCACCCGGTCCCAGAGGGGGAAAGGACAGTGTATCTAACGCACTGTGACACCCGGTCCCAGAGTGGGAAAGGACAGTGTGTCTAACGCACTGTGACACCCGGTCCCAGAGGGGGAAAGGACAGTGTATCTAACGCAGTGTGTCACCCGGTCCCAGAGGGGGAAAGGACAGTGTATCTAACGCACTGTGACACCCGGTCCCAGAGGGGGAAAGGACAGTGTATCTAACGCACTGTGACACCCAGTCCCAGAGGGGGAAAGGACAGTGTATCTAACGCACTGTGACACCCGGTCCCAGAGGGGGAAAGGACAGTGTATCTAACGCACTGTGACACCCGGTCCCAGAGGGGGAAAGGACAGTGTATCTAACACACTGTGTCACCCGGTTCCAGAGGGGGATAGGACAGTGTATCTAACGCAGTGTGACACCCGGTCCCAGAGGGGGAAAGGACATTGTATCTAACACACTGTTACACCCGTTCCCAGAGGGGGATAGGACAGTGTATCTAACGCACTGTGACACCCGGTCCCAGAGGGGGAAAGGACATTGTATCTAACGCACTGTGACACCCGGTCCCAGAGGGGGAAAGGACAGTGTATCTAACGCACTGTGACACCCGGTCCCAGAGGGGGAAAGGACAGTGTATCTAACGCACTGTGACACCCGGTCCCAGAGGGGGAAAGGACAGTGTATCTAACGCACTGTGACACCCGGTCCCAGAGGGGGAAAGGACAGTGTATCTAACGCACTGTGCCACCCGGTCCCAGAGGGGGAAAGGACAGTGTATCTAACGCACTGTGACACCCGGTCCCAGAGGGGGAAAGGACAGTGTATCTAACGCACTGTGACACCCGGTCCCAGAGGGGGAAAGGACAGTGTATCTAACGCACTGTGACACCCGGTCCCAGAGGGGGAAAGGACAGTGTATCTAACGCACTGTGACACCCGGTCCCAGAGGGGGAAAGGACAGTGTATCTAACGCACTGTGACACACGGTCCCAGAGGGGGAAAGGACAGTGTATCTAACGCACTGTGACAAAGGTGTGAACTGAAGGAAACTAAGCTGTCTATTTTGAGGAGCTAGACCCGCCCAGCTTGCTGCACAATGCCATGTTGTGTGTGCCCTCTCTCCGACAAATGGGTTTGCAAATGATCTGCACCACACTGCAGCCTCTGAGCTCTAGCCTCTCCGCTGCTGCCACCCGCTCCGACTATCTTTGCCTGATCGCCTCTCTCTGCTTCCTGGCCGACAATGCGCTGCCCTCTCCTGTAACCTCACACCCCGCCTGCTCTCGCCCCGGTCCGAAACCCCACCCCCCCCCCTTCCGCCCTCAGCTCCGTCAGCCAAGCAGCGCTGGCGACACCTCCAGTCAGCGGGTACGAAAACTCCAACCACCAACCCTCCCCCCCCCCCACCCCCACCACCGCCACTTCGGGGCCTTTCCAGTCAGACCGACACCCGGCGGCAATTCGCCTCTGGAGGCATCACGCGAAACAGACCAATAGCTTCTGCGCCTCCATGACCGGGCAGGCTGATGCAGTTAGGGTTTCTGCGGTTCAGTGGGCGTGGGGTGAAGACAGCAAGCGGATTCGAAAGCACACGGTATCAGCAAAGTTTCCACATTATTGTGGCTCCTCAGCCATGAATAGGCTCTGAATAAGCCCTGCGCACGGTGCGCGTGCTGTGTGGAGACCCACTCCAGGTCAAATAGTCTAACGCTGTGCATGGTTGGTCCATGCTCCACCTACACGGTCCCCACCAAACACTCCCAGGACAGGTACAGCACGGGGTTAGATACAGAGTAAAGCTCCCTCTACACTGTCCCCATCAAACACTCCCAGGACAGGTACAGCACGGGGTTAGATACAGAGTAAATCTCCCTCTACACTGTCCCCACCAAACACTCCCAGGACAGGTACAGCACGGGGTTAGATACAGGGTAAAGCTCCCTCTACACTGTCCCCATCAAACACTCCCAGGACAGGTACAGCACGGGGTTAGATACAGAGTAATGCTCCCTCTACACCGTTCCCATCAAACACTCCCAGGACAGGTACAGCACGGGGTTAGATACAGAGTAAAGTTCCCTCTACACCATCCCCGTCAAACACTCCCAGGACAGGTACAGCACGGGGTTAGATACAGAGTAAAGCTCCCTCTACACTGTCCCCATCAAACACTCCCAGGACAGGTACAGCACGGGGTTAGATACAGAGTAAAGCTCCCTCTAGACTGTCCCCATCAAACACTCCCAGGACAGGTACAGCACGGGGTTAGATACAGATTAAATCTCCCTCTACACTGTCCCCATCAAACACTCCCAGGACAGGTACAGCACGGGGTTAGATAGAGTAAAGCTCCATCTACACCTTCCCCATCATACCAGGCTGAATGGCCTCCTCCTGTTCCAATATAACAGGCTCAAGAAGGGCTGCATGGCCTCCTCCTGTTCCTGTGTAACAGGCTCGAGAGGGGCTGAATGGCCTCCTCCTGTTCCTGTGTAACAGGCTCGAGAGGGGCTGAATGGCCTCCTCCTGTTCCTGTGTAACAGGCTCGAGAGGGGCTGAATGGCCTCCTCCTGTTCCTGTGTAACAGGCTCGAGAGGGGCTGAATGGCCTCCTCCTGTTCCTGTGTAACAGGCTCGAGAGGGGCTGAATGGCCTCCTCCTGTTCCTGTGTAACAGGCTCGAGAGGGGCTGAATGGCCTCGCCCTGTTCCTGAGTAACAAGCTCGACAGGGGCTGAATGGCCTCCTCCTGTTCCTGTGTAACAGGCTCGAGAGGGGCTGAATGGCCTCCTCCTGTTCCTGTGTAACAGGCTCGAGAGGGGCTGAATGGCCTCCTCCTGTTCCGGTGTAACAGGCTCGAGAGGGGCTGAATGGCCTCCTCCTGTTCCGGTGTAACAGGCTCGAGAGGGGCTGAATGGCCTCCTCCTGTTCCGGTGTAACAGGCTCGAGAGGGGCTGAATGGCCTCCTCCTGTTCCTGAGTAACATGCTCAAGAGGGGCTGAATGGACCCCCCCCCCCCACCCCCCCCCACCATTACTATGCTCAGACGGCGGTGGGGGGTGTTGATCAGGCGAGTTTGGAGAGGTGTCCCGAATGCTGTAGGTGCTTTCGAAATCTTACCGACTGTCTTGGAGTATTCTGCTCCTGCCATCTGTCCACAGGCCCTTGCTATCTCTCCTCCAGCAACTTCCCTTCCCTCGTCTCAGTCCTTACCACCGTGTCTGTGTGTGTTTGTGTGTGTGAGCTGTCAGCGCTCTCTCTCTCTTTCTCTCTCTCTCTCTCTCTCTCTCTCTGCGCAGATCACTACCAATGATCTCATCCTTATCTATCTATAGCCTCACATCTCAGCTCACATCCTGTGTTAACACACAGGGAAATAGAGAGACATTAGATGGGTGATGAGAGAGAGAGAGAGGGAGGGAACGAGAGAAAGACAGAGAGAGAGAGAGAGAGAGGGAGAGAGGGAGAGAGGGAGAGGGAGATAGAGAGGTCAGTGAGAGAGGAGGGTGGGAGGGTGGAGATGGACAGACTTGGGAGAACCAGTTTAGTCAGGGGGTTAGTGAAGGAGAGTGAGAGAGAGAGAGAGAGAGATACTGAGCAGCAAGAAGGTTGGGTTTTGAGAGATGGGGAGATGGAGAGATAGAGGACGCCATATAGAGAGCAAAAGGAAGGGGGCGAGGGAGAGAGAGAGAGAGCGGGAGATAGAGAGATAGAGCGCTTCAGTGAGAGGGGAAAATTGAGAGAGACCAGGTTGTCGGTGTGAGAGAGAGAGATAGAGAGTGAAAGAGAGAGAGATAGGGAAATACAGGGCACCAGTGAGAGACAGAGGGATAGAGAGAGAGGATAAAGAGATGGGGCGTGCCATAGAGAGAGAAATGGGAGAGGTAGAGGGTGAGGCGGAGATGGAGGGAGTGAGGGACAGGGAGATAGAGAGGTAGAGGCTGTCAGTGGAAGAGGACGTGGGGCGGGGGCGATAGAGAAATAGAGTGCGTCAGTAAGAGAGAGAGATAAAGAGATAGGGTGCGTCAAAGGGAGACGGAGTGAGAGAGAGGGAGATAGAGAGATAGCGGAATCAGTGAGGGAGGGAGTGAGAGAGAGGGAGATAGAGAGATAGCGGAATCGGTGAGGGAGGGAGTGAGAGAGAGGGAGATAGAGAGATAGCGGAATCGGTGAGGGAGGGAGTGGGAGAGGGAGATAGAGAGATAGCGGAATCGGTGAGGGAGGGAATGGGAGAGGGAGATAGAGAGATAGCGGAATCGGTGAGGGAGGGAGTGAGAGAGAGGGAGATAGAGAGATAGCGGAATCAGTGAGTGCGGGAGAGGAGAGATAGAGATAGAGAGATATCGGAATCAGCGAGGTAGGGTGTGAGAGAGAGGGAGATAGATAGCGGAATAGGTGAGGGAGGGAGTGGGACAGAGGGAGATAGAGAGATAGCAGAATCAATGAGGGAGGGAGTGAGAGAGAGAGAGATAGCTAGCGGAATAAGTGAGGGAGGGAGTGGGACAGAGGGAGATAGAGAGATAGCAGAATCAATGAGGGAGGGAGTGAGAGACAGGGAGATAGATAGCGGAATAGGTGAGGGAGGGAGTGGGAGAGAGGGAGATAGAGAGATAGCGGAATCGGTGAGGGAGGGAGTGGGAGAGAGCGAGATAGAGAGATAGCGGAATCGGTGAGGGAGGGAGTGAGAGAGAGGGAGATAGAGAGATAGCGGAATCAGTGAGGGAGGGAGTGAGAGAGGGAGATAGAGAGATAGCGGAATCGGTGAGGGAGAGGTGGGAGAGAGGGAGTGAGAAATAGGGAGATAGAGATGTAGCGGAATTAGTGAGGGGGGAGTGAGAGAGAGGGAGATAGAGAGAAAGTGGAATTAGTGAGGGAGGGAGTGGGACAGAGGGAGATAGAGAGATAGCAGAATCAGTGAGCGCGGGAGTGGGAGAGATGGAGATAGAGAGATAGCGGTATCAGTGAGGGAGAGAGTGAGAGAGAGGGAGATAGAGAGATAGCGGTATCAGTGAGGGAGAGAGTGAGAGAGAGGGAGATAGAGAGATATCGGAATCAGCGAGGTAGGGAGTGAGAGAGAGGGAGATAGAGAGATAGCGGTATCAGTGAGGGAGAGAGTGAGAGAGAGCGAGGTAGAGAGTTTGGGAGAATATCAGCGAAAGAGGGATATAGAGAGAGATGAGGCTGTCCACAAGCGAGAGAGTGAGAGAGAAAGAGAGAGATAGGGAGATACAAAGCGTCAGAAAGAGGGATTTAGAAAGAGGAAGATGGAAAGAGATAGGAAGTGTCAGAGAGATTGGGGTAGTGAGAGAGATGGAGATCGAGAGACAGGATGTGTCAGATAGGGAGAGTGAGAAAGAGGGAGGTGGAGAAATAGAGAGAGTGACTGAGAGATAGGGAGATAGAAAGATCGGGCGTGTCAGAGAGAGAGAAATAGGGAGATTGAGGGATAGAGTGTCAGTGAGAGAGGGAATGAGAGAGAGGGAGATAGAGATATCGCATGTCAGAGAGAGAGAGTGAGAGGTAGAGGGATAGAGTGTCAGTGAGAGAGGGAATGAGAGAGAGGGAGATAGAGATATCGCATGTCAGAGAGAGAGAGTGAGAGGTAGAGGGCTAGAGTGTCAGTGAGAAAGGGAATGAGAGAGAAGGAGATAGAGAGATCGTGCGTGTCAGAGAGAGAATGAGAAATAGGGAGATAGAGAGATAGAGTGTCAGTGAGAGAGGGAATGAGAGAGAGGGAGATAGAGCGATAAGAAATGTCTGAAAGAGAGAGGAGATAGTGATAGGCAATATCAGAGAGAGAGGGGTAGTGAGAGAGAGGGAGATGGGGCGATAGGGGGTGTCATAGAGACAGAAAGAGAGACAGTGAGAGAAGATAATAGAGAGAAATCGTGTGCATCAGAGAGAGAGGGAGTGAGGGACAGGAATGTAGGGAGATAGAGATAGTGAGAGAGAGGGAGATGGAGAAATAGAGAGCATTAGTGAGAGAAGGTGAATGAGGAAGAGATAGAGATGTAGAAACGTCAGCGATGGAGGGAACGAGAGACAGAGAAAAAGAGGAAGGAGGGTAAGAGAGAGTGAGTGAGAGGAATGAATAAAGATAGAGAGCATTGGCGAGAAAGGGAGTGAAATAAAGTGAGATAGAGAGAGAGAGAGGGAGCATTAACGCGAGAGGGAATAAGAGAGACAGGCAGAGACAGATAGAGTGGGTCCGGGAGAGAGAGGGAATGAGAGGGGGGGAGATAGAGAGATATAGAGAGCTTCAGAGATAGAGGAGGTGGGATAGATGTAGATAGAGAGAGATGGGGAGTGGGAGAGTGGGAGATAAAGAGATAGGGAGTGGGAGAGAGGGAGATAGAGAGAGAGAGAGAGAGGAGTGGGAGGGAGAGAGAGAGAGTAAGGAGTGGGAGTGAGAGAGAGAGAGAGAGACTGGGTGAGAGAGATAGGGAGAGAGAGAGAGAGATAGGGAGAGAGAGAGAGAGAGAATGGGAGAGAGAGAGAGATAGGGAGAGAGATTGGGAGAGAGTGAGAGAGAG